>CM074725.1:1176843-1444083 GCA_037306005.1 Rhinophrynus dorsalis | reverse complement strand
TCTCCCCAAACATCCTCCACTCTCCTCTCTCCCCAAACATCCTCCACTCTCCTCTCTCCCCAACATCCTCCACTCTCCTCTCTCTCCCCAAATATCCTCCACTCTCCCCTCTCTCTCCCCAAACATCCTCCACTCTCCTCTCTCCCCAAACATCCTCCACTCTCCTCTCTCCCCAACATCCTCCACTCTCCTCTCTCCCCAACATCCTCCACTCTCCTCTCTCCCCAACATCCTCCACTCTCTTCCAACATCCTCCACTCTCCTCCAACATCCTCCACTCTCCTCCAACATCCTCCACTCTCCTCTCTCTCTCCCCCAACATCCTCCACTCTCCTCTCTCTCTCTCTGCCAACATCCCCCACTCTCCTCTCTCTCTCCCAACATCCTCCACTCTCCTCCAACATCATTCACTCTCCTCCAACATCATCCACTCTCCTCCAACATCATCCACCATCCACTCTCCTCCAAAATCATCCACTCTCCTCTCTCCCCCAACATCATCCACTCTCCTTTCTCTCTCTCTCTGCCAACATACCCCACTCTCCTCTCTCTCTCCCAGCATCCTCCACTCTCCTCTCTCTCCCCCTCAACATGCTCCACTCTCCTCTCCCTCTTCTACCACGTCCTCCACTCTCCTCTCCCTCTTCTACCATGTCCCCCACTCTCCTCTCCCTCTTCTACCATGTCCTCCATTCGCTTCTCCCTCTTCTACCACCAAATGTCCAGTACTCGCTTCTGTATCTTAACAAAAGTCCAACACTCTCCTCCATATAGCTCAATGTCCCAACCTTCTTCTCTGTATGACCCAATGTCCTGTACTCTTCTAACTCTTCCAGTGAATGTTCCACATTCCTCTCCATCCATAAAATGTCCCACACTCTCCTCTTTCCCAACAGAACTCAGCACTCTCTTCTATCTGACCCAATGCCCTGCAGTCTTATGTCCCACCAAATGTCCTGTCCTCCCCAGCGCACCTCACGCACTGTGTTCTCTCTAGGGCACCCAGCACACTCTGCTCTCACCAGTACACCCTGCACATTCTCTATGCTGTCATCAGTCCACCATGAACCCCGATCTCACCGGTACACCATGAACCCCGTTCTCACCAGTCCACCATGAACCCCGATCTCACCAGTACACCTTGTGAGCGCTGCGCTCCCTCAGCTGTTGCTGCACACGATCTGCAGCCTCCTTGCTCCGTGCCAAGATTAAGGCTCCTGTCGTGTCTCTGTCCAATCTGTGACAAAGTCTTAAAGGATCTGCCCCCCTGCCGAAAAGCATCTGAGAAAGGGCTGGAAGGAGTGAGGCTAGACTGCGGCTCACTGAGGGGCCCCCTGGGGAGAGACAGCTCAGTTTGATATCACCTGGTGAGACTTGTAGACTGACAAAACACGAATGCTCTCAAGCGACACAAAAAGTAAGGTGAAATCACTCAGTGACCTCATCCAGCAAGATACCATGTACTGACATCACACTGACCTCATTCAACAAGATACCATGTACAGACATCACACAGCGACCTCATCCACCAAGATACCATGTACTGACATCACACTGACCTCATCCAACAAGATACTATGTACTGACATCACACTGACCTCATCCAACAAAATACCACGTACTAATATCACACTGACCTCATCCACCAAGATACCATGTACTAATATCTCACTGACCTCATCCAACAAGATACCATGTACTAATATCACACTGACCTCATCCAGCAAGATACCATGTACAGACATCACACAGCGACCTCATCCACCAAGATACCATGTACTGACATCACACAGGGACCTCATCCAACAAGATACCATGTACTGACATCACACTGACCTCATCCAACAAGATACCATGTACTGACATCATACTGACCTCATCCAACAAGATACCATGTACTGACACCACACTGACCTCATCCAACAAGATACCATGTACTAATATCACACTGACCTCATCCAACAAGATACCATGTACTGACATCACACTGACCGCATCCAACAAGATACCATGTACTGACACCACAATGACCTCATCCAACAAGATACCATGTACTGACACCACAATGACCTCATCCAACAAGATACCATGTACTGACACCGCACTGACCTCATCCAACAAGATACCATGTACTGACATCACATTGACCTCATCCAACAAGATACCATGTACTGACATCACATTGACCTCATCCAACAAGATACCATGTACTGACATCACACTGACCTCATCCAACAAGATACCATGTACTGACCTCATCCAACAAGATACCATGTACTGACATCACACTGACCTTCATCCAACAAGATACCATGTATTGACATCACACTGACCTCATCCAGCAAGATACCATGTACTGACATCACACTGACCGCATCCAGCAAGATACCATGTACTGGCATAGCACTGGCCATGGAGATGGAGAAAAGGGACACCACATACTTCTAGACACACAACAGACTCCGTGCCACCACTGAGATAAGAGAACAACAGAAAGTGCCCAAAGTCGCATCCACTCATCCAAGAAAGGATTAGAGTCTCACAAGACGTTACCCCCGGCACACTCAGCCCCAACCTGCTGCTTCAAAAATGAGATGGTTTGGGTGTTCGAAAAGAAGCCATGTCCAAAATGTCTGCAGAGGGTCCAGGTCATCGAGTGGAGGCACCCACAGCCTGCAACGACAGACGACTCGCTTGAGATGGATGGATGGATGGATGGGTGGCTCATCTCTGTATCCACCAGCTAGGAGACAAAATGGATAGAATGCAGATGGATGTGAAAATTAAAGGCTTAACTCCGACAATGGGACCTTGACATTGGCTCTGCAGTCTCTGTCATGATGCTGGATCAGGTACATCACACAAATCTGCAACTGAAGTTACAGCCAACAATAAACCTATAACAGCCACATACTCAGACCATTGGGATGCACGCAAGTCAAACTGACACACAACCAAGATTATTAGGCACAGCTGTACTCTGTCAAAGAGTGGGGTCCCCCTCCTGTTTGGCAGGTCCTGGATTAAGCTAATCGGAAAGCCAGCCATTAAACCCAACACCTGTAATGTTGGTGCATGCGACAGAAAAGACCAAATCTACCTGCATTACGAAGCTAGAATAAAAATTCCACAATGTGTTCTCTACCACGTTAGGAAAAATTCAGAGGGACACAAGCGAAACTCCAGCTGAAGCAGTGGGCAATCCCAAGGTATTGTAAAGTGCGATCCTTACCCTTTCCCATTTGGGCCAAAGCAAAAAACGAACTGCTAAGACTGGAGACCGAAGGCATCATATCGAAGGTGGATCGGTGCAACTGAGCCTTTCTGATCGTGTCTGTGCTCAGGAAGAACAGAGATGTTCGCTTATGTGGGGACTTCCAAATGGCCTTGAATAGCCAACTTCAGATCAACCAATATGCCATTCCTCCTCTGGAGGAGCTATTTGCATCGCTAGCAGGAGGAAAAACATTCTCAAAAACGGATTTGCGCGAATCATATCTGCAACTAGAGATACACCTGTCCAGCAGACACTTGGTCACCAATAACATGTATCAAGGCCTCTACCAGTCTAACGTGCCCATTGCCACTCCGTTGGCCATAAATATGAAGAACATAACAACCTCAGCCCCTGCCATCTCGTAGAGGACCATGTATTCCATTTTAGCCAAGATAACACCCACCAAATGCCTGCTTGATGACATGACCATCACGGGAAAGATCAATGACGACCACAAGAAAAATATGGAGATGGTCCCGAAGCGATTGCAAGAGAATGGTTTACGAGTGAATCTGGAATAGTGTGAATTATTCATACCTAAGTTAATGTTCTGTGTGCATATAATTGACAAAGAGGGCTTGCACACCGTGGACGATAAAGTTCCAACAGATGAGTCATAAATTAGATCATATTTGGGACTGCTGAACTACTATCACCAGTTACTGCCAAATGTGGATCATGCTGCATACATTTCACCAACTACTAGAAACTCGCACTCCCTGAAAATGGACATCTGCTTGCCAGGACGCTTTTGTTCACACAAAACATCTGATTCTGCAATCAAAAGTGTTAGTAAACTATGATCCACAAAAACCACGGTAGCATGTGACATGTCACCATATAGGCTGCTGGCAGTCCTTTCCCATATTATGCCTGATGGTTGTGAATAACCGATTGCATTTGCCTCTCGATTGCTCCCCTCAGCCGAAAGTAACTATTCACAAATTGATAAGGAGGTGCTCTCAATCATCTGATACCTATAGAAATTCACAATATACTGTATGGACAGCAGTTCACACTGTTAACGGATCATAAACCCTTGCTGGCCATATTCATTCAAGAGAAAGAGATTTCAGCCAAAACATTAGCAAGGTTAGAAAGATACATGTTATACCTCTTAGAGTTCAACTACAAAATTAAATATCGATCACACAACCTACACAACAATACTGATGCATTCTCATGGCTACCACTACAAGTCTCCCCGAAGACACCCCAGCCTTCAATGCCATTGGCATTGTTTCCATTCAGATGCGCACACAGTCTTCTGGATGACTTTGCATAGATCTGATGAAATGGCAGCAGCCACGCACACAGATCCTCTGCTGTCTAAGGTGTTACAGTATGTCCTGGATGGCTGGGCAACAGACCCGGCTCCTGGGTTATGCCCGTACACGAGTCGGAAAATGGAACTCACTGGACATGGCTGTTGTATCGTCTGAAGAAAATCGCCTAGTGATCCCACAGGCTCAGTATCACGTTGTCCATACTTCACGTAAGCCACCTGGGCATAGTACGCATGAAGCAACTGCCAAGAGCAGCGGTCTGGTGGCACTCATTAGACAGTGACATTTCTTTGTGGGTCACCTCTTGCCCTGGCTGTATATAGACCCCAGCCACCGGCAGCCCCGGTTCAGCCTTGGCCCTGTACCACCGCCCCTTGGGAACATCTGCACTTGGAATTTGCAGGTCCGTTCAAATGAAAAACATATTTACTTCTGCAAGACGAACATTCAACACGGCCTGAAGTCTCGTCTATGTCCTCCACTGCATCAGCATATACTATCCGAGTGCTGCGACAAATCTTTGCCACTTTTGACTTATCCAAATAATTGGTGAAAGACAAAGGTTCTCAGTTCATGTCTCAACTGTTCTAAAGTTATTTGAAGGACATTGGAGTATCCCATACAATGACAGTGCCCTACCGTGAATGGCGTATAAGAACGAATTATTCAGACCATGAAATTAGCCATTACAGCCACAGAAGTTATGGCAGATCCCTTGGCTTCTGTGATTTCCTAGAAGAGTACAGAACCAGTTAAATGACAACTTGGGTACACCCTACTACTCATGTTTGGTCGATCAATGTGCACTAAACTAGGACACCCACCACCTGGATGTTTCTCTCACGGTGTGAAAACATCAAGCCTGGCAGAGAGAAGTGGAAGTCACACAGAAGTACACAGCTGGAGGCTTAGTATGGATTCGGAGCTATAGTGGACCCAAATGTTGGGTAGCAGGAATAATTCAAGAATCAGTGGGGCCCAGGGCATATGTGGAACAAACCCAACATGGGCAAGTTTGGTGAAGGCACATTGACCAGTTACAATCAATGGGACACAACTGATGCCTACAAACATTTGATTGAAGACTTAATGTAGTCATTTGTTAATGCCATTAGGGTATGCCTGGGATGCAGTTCTACACAAAGGTATGATGTATCGGGTGATTTTATATTTAATCAAGGATGAAGGAACGAGTCTCTGTGGAAGGTTATGGATCAAGGTGATGGGGATGCCTGAAGTGATACAAGATGTCTGAAGTAATTGCGGCACATCCGGAGACAAACAAAAAAGTGGGTGTGTCAACGGGAATCGTCCAGTGCAAGCCACCTGAAACTGCACTCTGTGGAGGAGCAGCTCCACAGAGAATTAGAAGACTGCCAATTGATATATAAAATACAGAGAACCCAGAGTAAGGATACACTGGGACCCAACAGCAACAGGTACAAAGCAGGGGAGCCCCTAATAGGTGAGACCCTGGGGATCTCAAAGTGGGGTTCGGAGCTAGCTGGCATGGACTATCCCACAGGCAGGCTTGCTGTGGCCAAGTTCGAAATAAAGGCGCTGACCGCAAGGTCAGTTTAGTGGCGACGGGAGCATCCGGCCCACACATACATGCAATGCAGCTGTCACTCACACACACACACCAGGTATCCATCACTCACACACACACGCAATGTATCTGTCACACACACACACACACAACAGTTATCTGTCACTCACACAAACAAGGTATCTGTCACTCAAACGCGCACACACACCAGGTATCTGTCACTCACACACACACACCAGGTATCTGTCACATACACACACACACACACCAGGTATCTGTCACTCACACACACACACACATGCCAGGTATCTGTCACTCACACATGCACGTCAGGTATCTGTAAAGGAAGCTGAGAAGGGACCGCGTCGCCTTCCGCCGTCGTTCCTGGGTCTCTCCTTCTCAACGCCAGATAAGCGCTGTCAGGTGCACCAGTTGGAGTATGAACAGTCACTGGAAACAGCCACAGGATCGCTGGAAGCAGGGAAGCAGGGAAGAGTCCACGTCGCCGCCTGACAGTCCACGAAGTTAGGTCGCAGGAAACTGGCAGCAGGCGGTCGGCGATTCAGGATACTTGGCGCAGATGGGTATCAGAGTGGATACTTTAGACCATAAGCAATACAAGACTCCAGGACTCCTTGTTCACTCCAAAACAGAACTCACTTTATTGAAACAAACCACACATCTTTTATACAGTACAATAGGGAGGGGAAGGGCCAGGTATTCTAATACAGGCTTGGCCCAGGGACCAATCAGACACAATGGGCATATGACACAGGGAACAAAAGACCAATGGTAACTGGAGACAATGGGCCAATGGCAGAGGGTAACAAAAAGACCAATAGAAGTTAAGGGAAAGGGGCCAATGGCAAGTGACCTCACAAACCCAATCCTGCTAAGGGTAGTACAAACATATCTGATTAATTCTAGACAAGGACAAAGACTTGAGTAGAGGGAATGCACAATTAGGAGACTAGGCCAGGGGCCTGACTGCAGTTCACATTGGCTTAATTAAAACACAGCAGGAGGTCTAGCTACAGTACAAATAGTCAAATGGCTGGAGCCTTTGTTTGACTATTTTGAATGGCCTGCTCCACCCTTGACCAATCACTGAACTGCCTACCATTCCCCATGTTAGGCTATGGAAGATATTTGCATACCTGGTAGTTGCCTTTGTTTGACTATTTTGGAGCCTTTGTTTGACTATTTTGAATGGCCTGCTCCACCCTTGACCAATCACTGAACTGCCTACCATTCCCCATGTTAGGCTATGGAAGATATTTGCATACCTGGTATTTGCCTTTGTTTGACTATTTTGGAGCCTTTGTTTGACTATTTTGAATGGCCTGCTCCACCCTTGACCAATCACTGAACTGCCTACCATTCCCCATGTTAGGCTATGGAAGATATTTGCATACCTGGTAGTTGGTGATTGCCCAAACCTCTGAATTTATACAAGTACAATTAAACACATACAATATTTTGACAATACATAAAACCTTTTAACATAAAGATAGGGAAACCCCTATTAAAGTTCAAATAAGGCCACAGGCCCCTAGTCTTTGCAACAAGTGTTTGAGGTCCAGTCAAGGACCCAAGTAACGGGTAGGATCCGTTACAGTATCTGTCACTCACACGCACATACACACCAGGTATCTGTCATTCACTCACATACACACACACACACCAGGTATCTGTCACTCACACTCACACACACACGCAATGTATCTGTCACTCACACACACACGCCAGGTATCTGTCACTCACTCACACGCCAGGTATCTGTCACTCACTCACACACACACACACATACCAGGTACCAGGTATCTGTCACTCACACACACACATGCCAGGTATCTGTCACTCACTCACACACCAGGTATCTGTCACTCACTCACACACACACACACACACACATACCAGGTATCTGTCACTCACACACACACATACCAGGTATCTGTCACTCACACACACACATGCCAGGTATCTGTCACTCACTCACACGCCAGGTATCTGTCACTCACTCACACGCCAGGTATCTGTCACTCACACACACACATACCAGGTATCTGTCACTCACACACAAACACACCAGGTATCTGTCACTCACACGTATGCACACACACCAGGTATCTGTCACTCACTCACACACACACATGCAAGGTATCTGTCACTCTCACGCACACACACACCAGGTATCTGTCACTCACACGCACACACACACACACACACACACACACACCAGGTATCCGTCACTCACACACACACACACACACCAGGTATCCGTCACTCACACACAGACACGCAATGTATCTGTCACACACACACACACCAGGTATCTGTCACTCACACAAACAAGGTATCTGTCACTCATATGCACACACACCAAGTATCTGTCACTCACACACACGCCAGGTACCTGTCACTCACATGCACACACACCAGGTATCTGTCACTCTCACACAAACACACACACATACACGCAATGCATCTGTCACTCACACACACACACCAGGTATCCGTCACTCACACACACCAGGTTTCCGTCACTCACACACACACGCAATGTATCTGTCACACACACACACACACACACACACACACACACACACACACACACAACAGGAATCTGTCACTCACACAAACAAGGTATCTGTCACTCACACACACCAGGTATCTGTCACTCACACACACACACCAGGTATCTGTCACTCACATGCACACACACCAGGTATCTGTCACTCACTCACTCACTCACACACACACACACACACCAGGCATCTGTCACACACACACACACACACACACACACACACCAGGTATCTGTCACTCACACACACACACACACACACACACACCAGGTATCTGTCACTCACATGCACACACATGTCACTCATACGCACACAAACACACACACGCACCAAGTATCTGTCATGCAATAAACACATTTTATCTCCCTGCCCCCATCTCACCATGTACAGACAGTCCACTGGGTTTATTTATCAGCACCAGATCTGGATCCTCTCTCACCACCCGACTCTGTAGCGCTCGCAGGTGCACAATGGTGGGGGGGTCCTAAAGGCGAGAGAGAGGAACACTGGGTACTATGAATGTAGTACTGGGGGGAGGGGGGGGTTCACTTTCCTCTTCTCCTCCAGGTTACTGTCACCTCTCCCCCAGCTGTCACTTTCCTCTTCTCCTCCAGGTTACTGTCACCTCTCCCCCAGCTGTCACTTTCCTCTTCTCCTCCAGATTACTGTCACCTCTCCCCCGGCTGTCACTTTCCTCTTCTCCCCCAGACTACTGTCACCTCTCCCCCAGCTGTCACTTTCCTCTTCTCCTCCAGGTTACTGTCACCTCTCCCCCGGCTGTCACTTTCCTCTTCTCCTCCAGGTTACTGTCACCTCTCCCCCGGCTGTCACTTTCCTCTTCTCCCCCAGACTACTGTCACCTCTCCCCCGGCTGTCACTTTCCTCTTCTCCCCCAGATTACTGTCACCTCTCCCCCGGCTGTCACTTTCCTCTTCTCCTCCAGGTTACTGTCACCTCTCCCCCAGCTGTCACTTTCCTCTTCTCCTCCAGGTTACTGTCACCTCTCCCCCAGCTGTCACTTTCCTCTTCTCCTCCAGATTACTGTCACCTCTCCCCCGGCTGTCACTTTCCTCTTCTCCTCCAGACTACTGTCACCTCTCCCCCGGCTGTCACTTTCCTCTTCTCCTCCAGGTTACTGTCACCTCTCCCCCAGCTGTCACTTTCCTCTTCTCCTCCAGGTTACTGTCACCTCTCCCCCGGCTGTCACTTTCCTCTTCTCCTCCAGACTACTGTCACCTCTCCCCCGGCTATCACTTTCCTCTTCTCCTCCAGGTTACTGTCACCTCTCCCCCGGCTGTCACTTTCCTCTTCTCCTCCAGGTTACTGTCACCTCTCCCCCGGCTGTCACTTTCCTCTTCTCCTCCAGACTACTGTCACCTCTCCCCCGGCTGTCACTTTCCTCTTCTCCTCCAGACTACTGTCACCTCTCCCCCGGCTGTCACTTTCTTCTTCTCCTCCAGACTACTGTCACCTCTCCCCCGGCTGTCACTTTCCTCTTCTCCCCCAGATTACTGTCACCTCTCCCCCGGCTGTCACTTTCCTCTTCTCCTCCAGATTACTGTCACCTCTCCCCCGGCTGTCACTTTCCTCTTCTCCCCCAGATTACTGTCACCTCTCCCCCGGCTGTCACTTTCCTCTTCTCCCCCAGATTACTGTCACCTCTCCCCCGGCTGTCACTTTCCTCTTCTCCCCCAGATTACTGTCACCTCTCCCCCGGCTGTCACTTTCCTCTTCTCCCCCAGATTACTGTCACCTCTCCCCCGGCTGTCACTTTCCTCTTCTCCTCCAGATTACTGTCACCTCTCCCCCGGCTGTCACTTTCCTCTTCTCCCCCAGATTACTGTCACCTCTCCCCCGGCTGTCACTTTCCTCTTCTCCCCCAGATTACTGTCACCTCTCCCCCGGCTGTCACTTTCCTCTTCTCCTCCAGACTACTGTCACCTCTCCCCCGGCTGTCACTTTCCTCTTCTCCCCCAGACTACTGTCACCTCTCCCCCGGCTGTCACTTTCTTCTTCTCCTCCAGACTACTGTCACCTCTCCCCCGGCTGTCACTTTCCTCTTCTCCCCCAGATTACTGTCACCTCTCCCCCGGCTGTCACTTTCCTCTTCTCCTCCAGATTACTGTCACCTCTCCCCCGGCTGTCACTTTCCTCTTCTCCCCCAGATTACTGTCACCTCTCCCCCGGCTGTCACTTTCCTCTTCTCCCCCAGATTACTGTCACCTCTCCCCCGGCTGTCACTTTCCTCTTCTCCCCCAGATTACTGTCACCTCTCCCCCGGCTGTCACTTTCCTCTTCTCCCCCAGATTACTGTCACCTCTCCCCCGGCTGTCACTTTCCTCTTCTCCTCCAGATTACTGTCACCTCTCCCCCCATAATGTCACCTTTGTCCCTTTGTCCATTCTCCTCATTTCAGCTCTAATTTTCTCTGCAAGTCTCCGGGCTCCGCGTGTGGCTCCATTACTGGGCGCCGCCATCATTAGTGTGGGAAATGGCAAGTCTATCAATGTCAGGAAGTATCGGCCGCCATCTTTAGTATTGGTGAGGATAGCGTGATTCACGTCGTTAAGCAGTCGCCGAAATTCAACAACATAAATAGGGTGAAGAACGTCTGGAATATGCTGCCGCCATCTTTATTATGGGCAAGGGAAGTATCTACAGTTAGCAAGTACCAGTATGATGGTCACTGTGCCCCCCCAAATGGCTCTGTGCGTATGTGTGTATATTTGTATGTATATATATGTGTGTGTGTAATATATGTGTGTGTGTGTATATGTGTATGTATATGTGTGTGTATAATATATGTGTGTATGTATATTTGTATGTATATGTGTGTGTATAATATATGTGTGTATGTATGTATATATATATATGAATGTATGTGTGTGTATAATATATATGTGTGTGTGTAATATATATGTGTGTGTGTGTATAATGTACTATATGTGTGTATAATATATGTGTGTGCAGGGTTGCCACTTTTTCTTAAAAAAAAATACCGGCCATTGCATTCCCTCCATAGACTTAACGTTGGACAGAAGCCAATTTTTTACCAGCCTGCCGGTAAAATATATGTGTGTGTATAATCCTATATAATAATTCGCCAAGTTGTGTGTAACGCCCGACATGCGCAGTAGAGACTGCCCGCGCTGCGGCTGATACAGAGCTGGGCGCTCCGAAGGAGCGTCCAGCTCTGTATCAGCCGAGGCGCGGGTAGTCTCCACTGCGTGTGACTGCCCCGCGACTGGCTGCCAGAGGCTCTGTATCAGCCGAGGCGCGGGCAGTCTCCACTGCGTGTGACTGCCCCGCGACTGGCTGCCAGAGGCTCTGTATCAGCCGAGGCGCGGGCAGACTCCACTGCGTGTGACTGCCCCGCGACCGGCTGCCAGAGGCACTGTGGCCCGTGTAACGGGCTGTTCAACTAGTATATATATATATGTGTGTGTGTGTGTGTGTGTATAATATATATATATATATATATGTGTGTGTGTATAATATATATATATATATATATATATATATATATGTGTGTGTGTGTATAATATATATTTATATCTGTGTGTGTATAATATATATATATATATATATATATATATGTATATATATATATATATATGTGTGTGTATAATATATATATATATATGTGTGTGTGTATAATATATATATATATATGTGTGTGTATAATATGTATATGTGTGTGTGTGTGTATAATATATATTTATAGGTGTGTGTATAATCCTATATAATAATTCGCTAAGTTGTGTGTAACGCCCGACATGCGCAGTGGACACTACTGCGCGTGCGGCAGTCATGCGCAGTACAGTACTGCGCGTGACTGCCCCGCGACCGGCTGCCAGAGGCACTGTGGCCCGTGTAACGGGCTGTTCAACTAGTATGTATATATATATGTGTGTGTGTGTGTATGTGTGTTATGTGTCTGTCTTATATAGCAGCAATCTCCATCTTTAAACGCATAGTAATACTGGTATTAAAGTGCAGCTCCCAGTCTTTTTTATACTGTTTTAACATGTATCGCTATATTTAATTCCTTACAGTACTGTACTTAAAACAATATTCAAGATGAAATTATCCCCCCCGCCCCTTTCCCTGCCTCACTCAGCGTCTCAGTCTGGTCCAGATGGAGTGCGGTAAGGGTCAGTCTTCAGTAAACAAAATGAAAATCCTCTACGCCTTCATCAAGGGTTTCATTATAGTTACTGAACGCTGCATCCGTCCAGTCCCACCACCGGATTCCACATCTAATGGGAGGGGCCAGAAGTGGCAGGAGGAGGAGCCTTTTGGCTTCAATATCATTTTAACTACTGCACTAAGTAATTAAATATATCAGTACATGTTACTAAAAATATAAACAAGACTCAAAGATAAACTTTAATAGCGTTATTACTCTCCCTTTAAAATATTATAGACTCTTGACATTTTCCAGTCTGATCATGTTGGGGTTTTTTGGACCCTTTTTTTCTTTTTCATGTACACTAGATGACCAGGAAGATCTCTCTTCTTTCCTCAACTCACAGATGCCCAGCGTGCCCTCTCCATGGCCGATACCCCTGCCAGCCCCTAGGCTCAGGCCTGTTTACTCACAATCAACAGCGGCTTCTTCCTCCCGCACTGGATCCGGACATTGCCAGGCGCATTGTGGGGAGAAGAGTGTCTCCGCTGTACCAGAGCCAGTAATGTGTGGAGCTGAATCTACATTATTTATGCCATTGGGACAAATTAACAGCACTCTATTGAACCCTTTGAGTGCCAGAGAGGTAACTAATGCATTGCACCACAATGCACGGGATGCCTTTCCAGCACACAGAGGGTTAGCTCTAACATGACACACCAATGTATACTGCATGGCACTCTATGGCTTAACATGCTGGTATAAATCTCTCACATAATCTTTTATTTTCTGCTTTCCACGTCTACACGTCAAACACACAGAGGCATAATAGTACAATTCTGCCCCAAAGTGAAGTACATAAACTACATGAACATTCACCTGTCCCCTATCCCCCAGCCAATAGTGATCTTCTAGTCTACATGAACAAACTCCTGCCCCCATATCCACCAGCCAGTAGTGATCTTCTAAATTACATGAACATGCATCTGCCCCGTCCCACAGCCAGTGGTGATCTTCTAGTCTACATGAACATGCATCTGCCCCCTGTCCCACAGCCAGTAGTGATCTTCTAGACTACATGAACATGCATCTGCCCCCTGTCCCACAGCCAGTAGTGATCTTCTAGTCTACATGAACATGCATCTGCCCCTTGTCCTACAGCCAGTAGTGATCTTCTAGACTACATGAACATGCATCTACCCCCTGTCCCACAGCCAGTAGTGATCTTCTAGTCTACCTGAACATCCTCCTGCCCCCATATCCACCAGCCTCTAGTGATCTTCTAGTCTACCTGAAAATCATCTGGCCCCCATATCCACCAGCCAGTAATGATGTTCTTGTCTACCTGAACATCCTCCTGCCATGTACCCACCAGCCAGTAGTGATCTTCTAGTGTACCTGAACATCCTCCTGCCCCCATATCCACCAGCCAGTAGTGATCTTCTAGTCTACCTGAACATGCTCCTGCCCTGTATCCACCAACCAGAAGTGATCTTCTATTGTACATGAACATGCTCCTGCCCTGTATCTACCAGCCAGTAGTGATCTTCTAGTATACCTGAACATACTCCTGCACAGTATCCACAAGCCAGTAGAGATCTTCTAGTCTACATGAACATACTCCTGCCCTATATCCACCAGCCAATAGCGATCTTCTGGTGTACATGAACATCCTTCTGCACTGAATCCACCAGCTAGTAGAGATCTTCTAGTCTAAATGAACATACTCCTGCCCTGTATCCACCAGCCAGTAGAGATCTTCTAGTCTACATGAACAAGCTCCTGCCCTGAATCCACCAGCCAGTAGAGACCTTCTAGTCTACATGAAGATGCTCTTGCCCTGTATCCAACAGCCAGTAGAGATCTTCCAGTCTTCACGAACATCCTCCTTCCCTGTATCCACCAGCCAGTAGTGATCTTCTAGTCTATCTGAACATGCTCCTGCCCTGTATCCACCAGCCAGTAGTGATCTTTTAGTCTACCCGAATATCCTCCTGCCCCCATATCCACCAACCAGTAGTGATCCTATAGTCTACCTGAACATCCACCTGCTCCCATATCCACCAGCCAGTAGTGATCTTCTAGTCTACCTGAACATCCTCCTGCCCCTGTATCCACCAACCAGTAGTGATCTTCTAGTCTACCTGAACATCCTCCTGCCCTGTATCCACCAGTCAGTATTGATCTTCTAGTCTACCTGAACATCCTCCTGCCCCCATATCCAACAGCCATCAGAGATCTTCTAGTCTACATGAACATGCTCCTGTCCTGTATCCACCAGCAGTAGTGATCTTCTAGTCTACCTGAACAAGCTCCTGCCACCATATCCACCAGCCAGTAGTGATCTTCTAGTCTACCTGAACATCCTCCTGACCTGTATCCACCAGCCAGTAGTGATCTTCTAGTCTACCTGAACATCCTCCTGCCCCCATATCCACCAACCAGTACTGATCTCCTAGTCTACCTGAACATGCTCCTGTATCCACCAGCCTGTAGTGATCTTCAACTCTACCTGAACATCCTCCTGCCCCATACCCATCAACCAGTAGTGATCTTGTAGTCTAAATGAACATACTCCTGCCCAGTACCCACCAACCAGTAGTGATCTTCTAGTCTGCATGAACGTGCTCCTGCCCCATATCCACCAGCCAGTAGTGATTTTCTAGTCTACCTGAATATCCTCCTGCCCTGTATCCACCAGCCACTAGTGATCTTCTAGTCTACCTGAACATCCTCCTGCTCTGTATCCACCAGCCATTAGTGATCTTCTACTCTACTTGAACAAGCTCCTGCCCTGAATCCACCAGCCGGTAGTGATTTTCTACTCTACTTGAACAAGCTCCTGCCCTGAATCCACCAGCCGGTAGTGATTTTCTACTCTACTTGAACAAGCTCCAACCCTGAATCCACCAGCCGGTAGTGATCTTCTACTCTACTTGAACAAGCTCCTGCCCTAAATCCACCAGCCGGTAGTGATCTTCTACTCTTACTTGAACAAGCTCCTGCCACCATATCCACCAGCCAGTAGTGATCTCAAAGTCTACCTGAACATGCTCCTGCCCCCTATCCACCAGCCAGTAGTGATCTTCCAGTCTTCACAAACATCTTCCATCCCTGTATCCACCAGCCAGTAGAGATCTTCTAGTCTACAGGAAGATGCTCTTGCCCTGCTTCCACCAGCCAGTAGTGATCTTCTAGTCTACCTGAACATGCTCCTGTCCTGTATCCACCAGCCAGTAGAGATCTTCTAGTCTACATGAACATCCTTCTGTCCCTGTATCCACCAGCCAGTAGTGATCTTCTAGACTACCTGAACATCCTCCTGCCCCCTATCCACTAGCCAGTACTGATCTCTACTCTACATGACATCCACCTGCCCTGTATCCACCAGCCAGTAGAGATAGTCTAGTCTACGTGAACATGCTCTTGCCCTGTATCCACCAGCCAGTAGTGATCTTCTAGTCTATCCAAACATACTCCTGCCCTCTATCCACCATCCAATAGAGATCTTCTAGACTACCTGAACATGCTCCTGGCCCTATCCAGCAGCCAGTAGAGATCTTCTAGTCTACATGAACATACTCCTGCCCTATATCCACCAGCCAATAGTGATCTTCTGGTGTACATGAACATCCCCCTGCCCTGAATCCACCAGCCAGTAGAGATCTTCTAGTCTACATGAACATCCTCCTGCCCCTATATCAACCAGCCAGTAGTGATCTTCTAGACTA
Source organism: Rhinophrynus dorsalis (assembly GCA_037306005.1). NCBI lineage: Eukaryota > Metazoa > Chordata > Amphibia > Anura > Rhinophrynidae > Rhinophrynus > Rhinophrynus dorsalis. The sequence continues at coordinate 1,427,523 of CM074725.1, read as the reverse complement.
CCTGAACATGCCCCTGCACTGTATCCACCAGCCAGTAGAGATCTTCTAGTGTATATGAACATCTTCTGGCCCACCTATCCACCAGCCAGTACTGATCTTCTAGTTTACCTGAACATGCTCCTGCCCCTGTATCCACCAGCCAGCAGTGATCTTCTAGTCTACCTGAACATGCTCCTGCCCCTGTATCCACCAACCAGTAGTGATCTTCTAGTCTACCTGAACATCCTCCTGCCCTGTATCCAGCAGCCAGTAGTGATCTTCTAGTCTACATGAACATGCTCCTGCCCTGTATCCACCAACCAGTAGTGATCTTCTACTCTGCATTAACATGCTCCTGTCCCATATCCACCAACAAGTAGTGAACTTCTAGTCTACATGAAAATGCTCCTTCCCAGTATCCACCAACCAGTAGTGATTTTCTAGTCTACCTGAACATGCTTCTGCTCTGTATCCACCAGCCAGTAGTGATCTTCTACTCTACTTGAACAAGCTCCTGCCTTGTATCCACCAGCCGGTAGTTATCTTCTACTCTACTCGAACAAGCTCCTGCCTTGTATCCACCAGCCAGTAGTGATCTTCTAGTCTACCTGAACATCCTCCTGCCCCCATATCCACCAGCCAGTAGAGATCTTCTAGTCTACATGAACATCCTCCTGCCCCCGTATCCACCAGCCAGTAGTGATCTTCTACTCTACTTGAACAAGCTCCTGCCCTGAATCCACCAGCCGGTAGTTATCTTCTACTCTTACTTGAACAAGCTCCTGCCACCGTATCCACCAGCCAGTAGTGATCTTCAAGTCTACCTGAACATGCTCCTGCCCCCTATCCATCAGCCAGTAGTAATCTTCTAGTCTTCACGAACATCCTCCTGCCCTGTATCCACCAGCCAGTAGAGATCTTCTAGTCTACATGAACATCCATCTAACCCTGTATCCACCAGCCAGTAGTGATCTTCTAGTCTACATGAACATCATCCTGCCCTGTATCCACCAGCCAGTAGAGATCTTCTAGTCTACATGAACATGCTCTTGCCCTGTATTCACCAGCCAGTAGAGATCTTCTAGTCTACATGAACATCCTCCTGCCCCCATATCAACCAGCCAGTAGTGATCTTCTAGACTACCTGAACATGCCCCTGCACTGTATCCACCAGCCAGTAGAGATCTTCTAGTGTATATGAACATCTTCTGGCCCACCTATCCACCAGCCAGTACTGATCTTCTAGTCTACCTGAACATGCTCCTGCCCCTGTATCCACCAGCCAGCAGTGATCTTCTAGTCTACCTGAACATGCTCCTGCCCCTGTATCCACCAACCAGTAGTGATCTTCTAGTCTACCTGAACATCCTCCTGCCCTGTATCCAGCAGCCAGTAGTGATCTTCTAGTCTACATGAACATGCTCCTGCCCTGTATCCACCAACCAGTAGTGATCCTCTACTACCTGAACATGCTCCTACCCCCGTACAAACCAACCAGTACTGATCTTCTACTCTGCATTAACATGCTCCTGTCCCGTATCCACCAACCAGTAGTGAACTTCTAGTCTACATGAACATGCTCCTTCCCAGTATCCACCAACCAGTAGTGATTTTCTAGTCTACCTGAACATGCTTCTGCTCTGTATCCACCAGCCAGTAGTGATCTTCTACTCTACTTGAACAAGCTCCTGCCTTGTATCCACCAGCCGGTAGTTATCTTCTACTCTTACTTGAACAAGCTCCTGCCACCGTATCTACCAGCCAGTAGTGATCTTCAAGTCTACCTGAACATGCTCCTGCCCCCTATCCATCAGCCAGTAGTGATCTTCTAGTCTTCACGAACATCCTCCTGCCCTGTATCCACCAGCCAGTAGAGATCTTCTAGTCTACATGAACATCCATCTAACCATGTATCCACCAGCCAGTAGTGATCTTCTAGTCTACATGAACATCATCCTGCCCTGTATCCACCAGCCAGTACAGATCTTCTAGTCTACATAAACATGCTCTTGCCCTGTATCCACCAACCAGTAGTGATCTTCTATTCTACCTGAACATGGCCTTGCCTTGTATCCACTAGCAAGAACTGATCTTCTAGTCTACATGAACATCCTCCTGACCACCTATCCACCGGCCAGTAGTGATCTTCTAGTCTACATGAACAAGCTCCTGCTCTGTATCCACCAGCCAGTAGTGATATTCTAGTCTACCTGAACATCCTCCTTCCCCCATATCCACCAGCCATTAGTGATCTTCTAGTCTACCTGAACATCCTCCTGCCATGTATCCACCAGTCAGTAGTGATCTTCTAGTGTACCTGAACATCCTCCTGCCCTGTATCCACCAGCCAGTAGTGATCTTCTAGTCTACCTGAACAAGCTCCTGCCACCGTATCCACCAGCCAGTAATGATGTTCTAGTCTACCTGAACATCCTCCTGCCCTGTATCCACCAGCCAATACTGATCTTCTAGTCTACCTGAAAATGCTCCTGCCCCCATATCCACCAACCAGTACTGATCCTCTAGTCTACATGAGCATGCTCTTGCCCCGTATCCACCAGCCACTAGTGGTCTTCTAGTCTACCTGAACATCCTCCTGCCCCCATATCCACCAGCCAGTAGAGATCTTCTAGTCTACATGAACATCCATCTAACCCTGTATCCACCAGCCAGTAGTGATCTTCTAGTCTACATGAACATCATCCTGCCCTGTATCCACCAGCCAGTAGAGATCTTCTAGTCTACATGACCATGCTCTTGCTCTGTATCCACCAACCAGTAGTGATCTTCTATTCTACCTGAACATGGCCTTGCCTTGTATCCACTAGCAAGAAGTGATCTTCTAGTCTACATGAACATCCTCCTGACCACCTATCCACCGGCCAGTAGTGATCTTCTAGTCTACATGAACAAGCTCCTGCTCTGTATCCACCAGCCAGTAGTGATATTCTAGTCTACCTGAACATCCTCCTTCCCCCATATCCACCAGCCATTAGTGATCTTCTAGTCTACCTGAACATCCTCCTGCCATGTATCCACCAGCCAGTAGTGATCTTCTAGTCTACATGAACATCCTCCTGCCTCCTATCCACCAGCCAGTAGAGATCTTCTAGTCTACATGAACATACTCCTGCCCTGTATCCACCAGCCAGTAGTGATCTTCTAGTCAACCTGAACAAGCTCCTGCCACCGTATCCACCAGCCAGTAATGATGTTCTAGTCTACCTGAACATCCTCCTGCCCTGTATCCACCAGCCAATACTGATCTTCTAGTCTACCTGAACATGCTCCTGCCCCCATATCCACCAACCAGTACTGATCCTCTAGTCTACATGAGCATGCTCTTGCCCCGTATCCACCAGCCACTAGTGGTCTTCTAGTCTACCTGAACATCCTCCTGCCCCCATATCCACCAACCAGTACTGATCTCCTAGTCTACATGAACATCCTCCTGCCTCCTATCCACCAGCCAGTAGAGATCTTCTAGTCTACATGAACATACTCCTGCCCTGTATCCACCAGCCAGTAGTGATCTTCTAGTCAACCTGAACAAGCTCCTGCCACCGTATCCACCAGCCAGTAATGATGTTCTAGTCTACCTGAACATCCTCCTGCCCTGTATCCACCAGCCAATACTGATCTTCTAGTCTACCTGAACATGCTCCTGCCCCCATATCCACCAACCAGTACTGATCCTCTAGTCTACATGAGCATGCTCTTGCCCCGTATCCACCAGCCACTAGTGGTCTTCTAGTCTACCTGAACATCCTCCTGCCCCCATATCCACCAGCCAGTAGAGATCTTCTAGTCTACATGAACATCCTCCTGCTCCCGTATCCACCAGCCAGTAGTGATCTTCTACTCTACTTGAACAAGCTCCTGCCCTGAATCCACTAGCCGGTAGTTATCTTCTACTCTTACTTGAACAAGCTCCTGCCACCGTATCCACCAGCCAGTAGTGATCTTCAAGTCTACCTGAACATGCTCCTGCCCCCTATCCATCAGCCAGTAGTGATCTTCTAGTCTTCACGAACATCCTCCTGCCCTGTATCCACCAGCCAGTAGAGATCTTCTAGTCTACATGAACATCCATCTAACCCTGTATCCACCAGCCAGTACAGATCTTCTAGTCTACATAAACATGCTCTTGCCCTGTATCCACCAACCAGTAGTGATCTTCTATTCTACCTGAACATGGCCTTGCCTTGTATCCACTAGCAAGAACTGATCTTCTAGTCTACATGAACATCCTCCTGACCACCTATCCACCGGCCAGTAGTGATCTTCTAGTCTACATGAACAAGCTCCTGCTCTGTATCCACCAGCCAGTAGTGATATTCTAGTCTACCTGAACATCCTCCTTCCCCCATATCCACCAGCCATTAGTGATCTTCTAGTCTACCTGAACATCCTCCTGCCATGTATCCACCAGCCAGTAGTGATCTTCTAGTGTACCTGAACATCCTCCTGCCCTGTATCCACCAGCCAGTAGTGATCTTCTAGTCTACCTGAACAAGCTCCTGCCACCGTATCCACCAGCCAGTAATGATGTTCTAGTCTACCTGAACATCCTCCTGCCCTGTATCCACCAGCCAATACTGATCTTCTAGTCTACCTGAACATGCTCCTGCCCCCATATCCACCAACCAGTACTGATCTTCTAGTCTACAAGAGCATGCTCTTGCCCCGTATCCACCAGCCACTAGTGGTCTTCTAGTCTACCTGAACATCCTCCTGCCCCCATATCCACCAGCCAGTAGAGATCTTCTAGTCTACATGAACATCCATCTAACCCTGTATCCACCAGCCAGTAGTGATCTTCTAGTCTACATGAACATCATCCTGCCCTGTATCCACCAGCCAGTAGAGATCTTCTAGTCTACATGAACATGCTCTTGCCCTGTATCCACCAACCAGTAGTGATCTTCTATTCTACCTGAACATGGCCTTGCCTTGTATCCACTAGCAAGAAGTGATCTTCTAGTCTACATGAACATCCTCCTGACCACCTATCCACCGGCCAGTAGTGATCTTCTAGTCTACATGAACAAGCTCCTGCTCTGTATCCACCAGCCAGTAGTGATATTCTAGTCTACCTGAACATCCTCCTTCCCCCATATCCACCAGCCATTAGTGATCTTCTAGTCTACCTGAACATCCTCCTGCCATGTATCCACCAGCCAGTAGTGATCTTCTAGTGTACCTGAACATCCTCCTGCCCCCATATCCACCAACCAGTACTGATCTCCTAGTCTACATGAACATCCTCCTGCCTCCTATCCACCAGCCAGTAGAGATCTTCTAGTCTACATGAACATACTCCTGCCCTGTATCCACCAGCCAGTAGTGATCTTCTAGTCAACCTGAACAAGCTCCTGCCACCGTATCCACCAGCCAGTAATGATGTTCTAGTCTACCTGAACATCCTCCTGCCCTGTATCCACCAGCCAATACTGATCTTCTAGTCTACCTGAACATGCTCCTGCCCCCATGTCCACCAACCAGTACTGATCCTCTAGTCTACATGAGCATGCTCTTGCCCCGTATCCACCAGCCACTAGTGGTCTTCTAGTCTACCTGAACATCCTCCTGCCCCCATATCCACCAGCCAGTAGAGATCTTCTAGTCTACATGAACATCCTCCTGCCCCCGTATCCACCAGCCAGTAGTGATCTTCTACTCTACTTGAACAAGCTCCTGCCCTGAATCCACCAGCCGGTAGTTATCTTCTACTCTTACTTGAACAAGCTCCTGCCACCGTATCCACCAGCCAGTAGTGATCTTCAAGTCTACCTGAACATGCTCCTGCCCCCTATCCATCAGCCAGTAGTGATCTTCTAGTCTTCACGAACATCCTCCTGCCCTGTATCCACCAGCCAGTAGAGATCTTCTAGTCTACATGAACATCCATCTAACCCTGTATCCACCAGCCAGTAGTGATCTTCTAGTCTACATGAACATCATCCTGGCCTGTATCCACCAGCCAGTAGAGATCTTCTAGTCTACATGAACATGCTCTTGCCCTGTATCCACCAGCCAGTATAGATCTTCTAGTCTACATGAACATCCTCCTGCCCCCATATCAACCAGCCAGTAGTGATCTTCTAGACTACCTGAACATGCCCCTGCACTGTATCCACCAGCCAGCAGAGATCTTCAAGTTTATATGAACATCTTCTGGCCCACCTATCCACCAGCCAGTACTGATCTTCTAGTCTACCTGAACATGCTCCTGCCCCTGTATCCACCAGCCAGCAGTGATCTTCTAGTCTACCTGAACATGCTCCTGCCCCTGTATCCACCAACCAGTAGTGATCTTCTAGTCTACCTGAACATCCTCCTACCCTGTATCCAGCAGCCAGTAGTGATCTTCTAGTCTACATGAACATGCTCCTGCCCTGTATCCACCAACCAGTAGTGATCCTCTACTACCTGAACATGCTCCTACCCCCGTACAAACCAACCAGTACTGATCTTCTACTCTGCATTAACATGCTCCTGTCCCGTATCCACCAACCAGTAGTGAACTTCTAGTCTACATGAACATGCTCCTTCCCAGTATCCAACAACCAGTAGTGATTTTCTAGTCTACCTGAACATGCTTCTGCTCTGTATCCACCAGCCAGTAGTGATCTTCTACTCTACTTGAACAAGCTCCTGCCCTGAATCCACCAGCCGGTAGTTATCTTCTACTCTTACTTGAACAAGCTCCTGCCACCGTATCCACCAGCCAGTAGTGATCTTCAAGTCTACCTGAACATGCTCCTGCCCCCTATCCATCAGCCAGTAGTGATCTTCTAGTCTTCACGAACATCCTCCTGCCCTGTATCCACCAGCCAGTAGAGATCTTCTAGTCTACATGAACATCCATCTAACCCTGTATCCACCAGCCAGTAGTGATCTTCTAGTCTACATGAACATCATCCTGCCCTGTATCCACCAGCCAGTAGAGATCTTCTGGTCTACATGAACATGCTCTTGCCCTGTATCCACCAGCCAGTAGAGATCTTCTAGTCTACATGAACATCCTCCTGCCCCCATATCAACCAGCCAGTAGTGATCTTCTAGACTACCTGAACATGCCCCTGCACTGTATCCACCAGCCAGTAGAGATCTTCTAGTGTATATGAACATCTTCTGGCCCACCTATCCACCAGCCAGTACTGATCTTCTAGTCTACCTGAACATGCTCCTGCCCCTGTATCCACCAGCCAGCAGTGATCTTCTAGTCTACCTGAACATGCTCCTGCCCCTGTATCCACCAACCAGTAGTGATCTTCTAGTCTACCTGAACATCCTCCTGCCCTGTATCCAGCAGCCAGTAGTGATCTTCTAGTCTACATGAACATGCTCATGCCCTGTATCCACCAACCAGTAGTGATCCTCTACTACCTGAACATGCTCCTACCCCCGTACAAACCAACCAGTACTGATCTTCTACTCTGCATTAACATGCTCCTGTCCCGTATCCACCAACCAGTAGTGAACTTCTAGTCTACATGAACATGCTCCTTCCCAGTATCCACCAACCAGTAGTGATTTTCTAGTCTACCTGAACATGCTTCTGCTCTGTATCCACCAGCCAGTAGTGATCTTCTACTCTACTTGAACAAGCTCCTGCCTTGTATCCACCAGCCGGTAGTTATCTTCTACTCTTACTTGAACAAGCTCCTGCCACCGTATCTACCAGCCAGTAGTGATCTTCAAGTCTACCTGAACATGCTCCTGCCCCCTATCCATCAGCCAGTAGTGATCTTCTAGTCTTCACGAACATCCTCCTGCCCTGTATCCACCAGCCAGTAGAGATCTTCTAGTCTACATGAACATCCATCTAACCATGTATCCACCAGCCAGTAGTGATCTTCTAGTCTACATGAACATCATCCTGCCCTGTATCCACCAGCCAGTACAGATCTTCTAGTCTACATAAAAATGCTCTTGCCCTGTATCCACCAACCAGTAGTGATCTTCTATTCTACCTGAACATGGCCTTGCCTTGTATCCACTAGCAAGAAGTGATCTTCTAGTCTACATGAACATCCTCCTGACCACCTATCCACCGGCCAGTAGTGATCTTCTAGTCTACATGAACAAGCTCCTGCTCTGTATCCACCAGCCAGTAGTGATATTCTAGTCTACCTGAACATCCTCCTTCCCCCATATCCACCAGCCATTAGTGATCTTCTAGTCTACCTGAACATCCTCCTGCCATGTATCCACCAGCCAGTAGTGATCTTCTAGTGTACCTGAACATCCTCCTGCCCTGTATCCACCAGCCAGTAGTGATCTTCTAGTCTACCTGAACAAGCTCCTGCCACCATATCCACCAGCCAGTAATGATGTTCTAGTCTACCTGAACATCCTCCTGCCCTGTATCCACCAGCCAATACTGATCTTCTAGTCTACCTGAACATGCTCCTGCCCCCATATCCACCAACCAGTACTGATCCTCTAGTCTACATGAGCATGCTCTTGCCCCGTATCCACCAGCCACTAGTGGTCTTCTAGTCTACCTGAACATCCTCCTGCCCCCATATCCACCAGCCAGTAGAGATCTTCTAGTCTACCTGAACATCCTCCTTCCCCCATATCCACCAGCCAGTAGTGATCTTCTAGTCTACCTGAACATCCTCCTGCCATGTATCCACCAGCCAGTAGTGATCTTCTAGTGTACCTGAACATCCTCCTGCCCCCATATCCACCAACCAGTACTGATCTCCTAGTCTACATGAACATCCTCCTGCCTCCTATCCACCAGCCAGTAGAGATCTTCTAGTCTACATGAACATACTCCTGCCCTGTATCCACCAGCCAGTAGTGATCTTCTAGTCTACATGAACATACTCCTGCCCTGTATCCACCAGCCAGTAGTGATCTTCTAGTCAACCTGAACAAGCTCCTGCCACCGTATCCACCAGCCAGTAATGATGTTCTAGTCTACCTGAACATCCTCCTGCCCTGTATCCACCAGCCAATACTGATCTTCTAGTCTACCTGAACATGCTCCTGCCCCCATATCCACCAACCAGTACTGATCCTCTAGTCTACATGAGCATGCTCTTGCCCCGTATCCACCAGCCACTAGTGGTCTTCTAGTCTACCTGAACATCCTCCTGCCCCCATATCCACCAGCCAGTAGAGATCTTCTAGTCTACATGAACATCCTCCTGCCCCCGTATCCACCAGCCAGTAGTGATCTTCTACTCTACTTGAACAAGCTCCTGCCCTGAATCCACCAGCCGGTAGTTATCTTCTACTCTTACTTGAACAAGCTCCTGCCACCGTATCCACCAGCCAGTACTGATCTTCTAGTCTACCTGAACATGCTCCTGCCCCTGTATCCACCAGCCAGCAGTGATCTTCTAGTCTACCTGAACATGCTCCTGCCCCTGTATCCACCAACCAGTAGTGATCTTCTAGTCTACCTGAACATCCTCCTACCCTGTATCCAGCAGCCAGTAGTGATCTTCTAGTCTACCTGAACATCCTCCTGCCCTGTATCCACCAACCAGTAGTGATCCTCTACTACCTGAACATGCTCCTACCCCCGTACAAACCAACCAGTACTGATCTTCTACTCTGCATTAACATGCTCCTGTCCCGTATCCACCAACCAGTAGTGAACTTCTAGTCTACATGAACATGCTCCTTCCCAGTATCCAACAACCAGTAGTGATCCTCTACTACCTGAACATGCTCCTACCCCCGTACAAACCAACCAGTACTGATCTTCTACTCTGCATTAACATGCTCCTGTCCCGTATCCACCAACCAGTAGTGATTTTCTAGTCTACCTGAACATGCTTCTGCTCTGTATCCACCAGCCAGTAGTGATCTTCTACTCTACTTGAACAAGCTCCTGCCCTGAATCCACCAGCCGGTAGTTATCTTCTACTCTTACTTGAACAAGCTCCTGCCACCGTATCCACCAGCCAGTAGTGATCTTCAAGTCTACCTGAACATGCTCCTGCCCCCTATCCATCAGCCAGTAGTGATCTTCTAGTCTTCACGAACATCCTCCTGCCCTGTATCCACCAGCCAGTAGAGATATTCTAGTCTACATGAACATCCATCTAACCCTGTATCCACCAGCCAGTAGTAATCTTCTAGTCTACATGAACATCATCCTGCCCTGTATCCACCAGCCAGTAGAGATCTTCTAGTCTACATGAACATGCTCTTGCCCTGTATTCACCAGCCAATAGAGATCTTCTAGTCTACATGAACATCCTCCTGCCCCCATATCAACCAGCCAGTAGTGATCTTCTAGACTACCTGAACATACCCCTGCACTGTATCCACCAGCCAGTAGAGATCTTCTAGTGTATATGAACATCTTCTGGCCCACCTATCCACCAGCCAGTACTGATCTTCTAGTCTACCTGAACATGCTCCTGCCCCTGTATCCACCAGCCAGCAGTGATCTTCTAGTCTACCTGAACATGCTCCTGCCCCTGTATCCAGCAGCCAGTAGTGATCTTCTAGTCTACATGAACATGCTCCTTCCCAGTATCCACCAACCAGTAGTGATTTTCTAGTCTACCTGAACATGCTTCTGCTCTGTATCCACCAGCCAGTAGTGATCTTCTAGTCTACCTGAACATCCTCCTGCCCCCATATCCACCAGCCAGTAGAGATCTTCTAGTCTACATGAACATCCTCCTGCCCCCGTATCCACCAGCCAGTAGTGATCTTCTACTCTACTTGAACAAGCTCCTGCCCTGAATCCACCAGCCGGTAGTTATCTTCTACTCTTACTTGAACAAGCTCCTGCCACCGTATCCACCAGCCAGTAGTGATCTTCAAGTCTACCTGAACATGCTCCTGCCCCCTATCCATCAGCCAGTAGTGATCTTCTAGTCTTCACGAACATCCTCCTGCCCTGTATCCACCAGCCAGTAGAGATCTTCTAGTCTACATGAACATCCATCTAACCATGTATCCACCAGCCAGTAGTGATCTTCTAGTCTACATGAACATCATCCTGCCCTGTATCCACCAGCCAGTACAGATCTTCTAGTCTACATAAACATGCTCTTGCCCTGTATCCACCAACCAGTAGTGATCTTCTATTCTACCTGAACATGGCCTTGCCTTGTATCCACTAGCAAGAAGTGATCTTCTAGTCTACATGAACATCCTCCTGACCACCTATCCACCGGCCAGTAGTGATCTTCTAGTCTACATGAACAAGCTCCTGCTCTGTATCCACCAGCCAGTAGTGATATTCTAGTCTACCTGAACATCCTCCTTCCCCCATATCCACCAGCCATTGGTGATCTTCTACTCTACCTGAACATCCTCCTGCCATGTATCCACCAGCCAGTAGTGATCTTCTAGTGTACCTGAACATCCTCCTAACCCCATATCCACCAACCAGTACTGATCTCCTAGTCTACATGAACATCCTCCTGCCCCCTATCCACCAGCCAGTAGAGATCTTCTAGTCTACATGAACATACTCCTGCCCTGTATCCACCAGCCAGAAGTGATCTTCTAGTCTACCTGAACAAGCTCCTGCCACCGTATCCACCAGCCAGTAATGATGTTCTAGTCTACCTGAACATCCTCCTGCCCTGTATCCACCAGCCAATACTGATCTTCTAGTCTACCTGAACATGCTCCTGCCCCCATATCCACCAACCAGTACTGATCCTCTAGTCTACATGAGCATGCTCTTGCCCCGTATCCACCAGCCACTAGTGGTCTTCTAGTCTACCTGAACATCCTCCTGCCCCCATATCCACCAGCCAGTAGAGATCTTCTAGTCTACATGAACATCCTCCTGCCCCCGTATCCACCAGCCAGTAGTGATCTTCTACTCTACTTGAACAAGCTCCTGCCCTGAATCCACCAGCCGGTAGTTATCTTCTACTCTTACTTGAACAAGCTCCTGCCACCGTATCCACCAGCCAGTAGTGATCTTCAAGTCTACCTGAACATGCTCCTGCCCCCTATCCATCAGCCAGTAGTGATCTTCTAGTCTTCACGAACATCCTCCTGCCCTGTATCCACCAGCCAGTAGAGATCGTCTAGTCTACATGAACATCCATCTAACCCTGTATCCACCAGCCAGTAGTGATCTTCTAGTCTACATGAACATCATCCTGCCCTGTATCCACCAGCCAGTAGAGATCTTCTAGTCTACATGAACATGCTCTTGCCCTGTATCCACCAGCCAGTAGAGATCTTCTAGTCTACATGAACATCCTCCTGCCCCCATATCAACCAGCCAGTAGTGATCTTCTAGACTACCTGAACATGCCCCTGCACTGTATCCACCAGCCAGTAGAGATCTTCTAGTGTATATGAACATCTTCTGGCCCACCTATCCACCAGCCAGTACTGATCTTCTAGTCTACCTGAACATGCTCCTGCCCCTGTATTCACCATCCAGCAGTGATCTTCTAGTCTACCTGAACATGCTTCTGCCCCTGTATCCACCAACCAGTAGTGATCTTCTAGTCTACCTGAACATCCTCCTGCCCTGTATCCAGCAGCCAGTAGTGATCTTCTAGTCTACATGAACATGCTCCTGCCCTGTATCCACCAACCAGTAGTGATCCTCTACTACCTGAACATGCTCCTACCCCCGTACAAACCAACCAGTACTGATCTTCTACTCTGCATTAACATGCTCCTGTCCCGTATCCACCAACCAGTAGTGAACTTCTAGTCTACATGAACATGCTCCTTCCCAGTATCCAACAACCAGTAGTGATTTTCTAGTCTACCTGAACATGCTTCTGCTCTGTATCCACCAGCCAGTAGTGATCTTCTACTCTACTTGAACAAGCTCCTGCCTTGTATCCACCAGCCAGTAGTTATCTTCTACTCTTACTTGAACAAGCTCCTGCCACCGTATCCACCAGCCAGTAGTGATCTTCAAGTCTACCTGAACATGCTCCTGCCCCCTATCCATCAGCCAGTAGTGATCTTCTAGTCTTCACGAACATCCTCCTGCCCTGTATCCACCAGCCAGTAGAGATCTTGTAGTCTACATGAACATCCATCTAACCATGTATCCACCAGCCAGTAGTGATCTTCTAGTCTACATGAACATGCTCTTGCCCTGTATTCACCAGCCAGTAGAGATCTTCTAGTCTACATGAACATCATCCTGCCCTGTATCCACCAGCCAGTAGAGATCTTCTAGTCTACATGAACATGCCCCTGCACTGTATCCACCAGCCAGTAGAGATCTTCTAGTATATATGAACATCTTCTGGCCCACCTATCCACCAGCCAGTACTGATCTTCTAGTCTACCTGAACATGCTCCTGCCCCTGTATCCACCAGCCAGCAGTGATCTTCTAGTCTACCTGAACATGCTCCTGCCCCTGTATCCACCAACCAGTAGTGATTTTCTAGTCTACCTGAACATGCTTCTGCTCTGTATCCACCAGCCCGTAGTGATCTTCTACTCTACTTGAACAAGCTCCTGCCTTGTATCCACCAGCCGGTAGTTATCTTCTACTCTTACTTGAACAAGCTCCTGCCACCGTATCTACCAGCCAGTAGTGATCTTCAAGTCTACCTGAACATGCTCCTGCCCCCTATCCATCAGCCAGTAGTGATCTTCTAGTCTTCACGAACATCCTCCTGCCCTGTATCCACCAGCCAGTAGAGATCTTCTAGTCTACATGAACATCCATCTAACCATGTATCCACCAGCCAGTAGTGATCTTCTAGTCTACATGAACATCATCCTGCCCTGTATCCACCAGCCAGTACAGATCTTCTAGTCTACATAAACATGCTCTTGCCCTGTATCCACCAACCAGTAGTGATCTTCTATTCTACCTGAACATGGCCTTGCCTTGTATCCACTAGCAAGAAGTGATCTTCTAGTCTACATGAACATCCTCCTGACCACCTATCCACCGGCCAGTAGTGATCTTCTAGTCTACATGAACAAGCTCCTGCTCTGTATCCACCAGCCAGTAGTGATATTCTAGTCTACCTGAACATCCTCCTTCCCCCATATCCACCAGCCATTGGTGATCTTCTACTCTACCTGAACATCCTCCTGCAATGTATCCACCAGCCCGTAGTGATCTTCTAGTGTACCTGAACATCCTCCTGACCCCATATCCACCAACCAGTACTGATCTCCTAGTCTACATGAACATCCTCCTGCCCCCTATCCACCAGCCAGTAGAGATCTTCTAGTCTACATGAACATACTCCTGCCCTGTATCCACCAGCCAGTAGTGATCTTCTAGTCTACCTGAACAAGCTCCTGCCACCGTATCCACCAGCCAGTAATGATGTTCTAGTCTACCTGAACATCCTCCTGCCCTGTATCCACCAGCCAATACTGATCTTCTAGTCTACCTGAACATGCTCCTGCCCCCATATCCACCAACCAGTACTGATCCTCTAGTCTACATGAGCATGCTCTTGCCCCGTATCCACCAGCCACTAGTGGTCTTCTAGTCTACCTGAACATCCTCCTGCCCCCATATCCACCAGCCAGTAGAGATCTTCTAGTCTACATGAACATCCTCCTGCCCCCGTATCCACCAGCCAGTAGTGATCTTCTACTCTACTTGAACAAGCTCCTGCCCTGAATCCACCAGCCGGTAGTTATCTTCTACTCTTACTTGAACAAGCTCCTGCCACCGTATCCACCAGCCAGTAGTGATCTTCAAGTCTACCTGAACATGCTCCTGCCCCCTATCCATCAGCCAGTAGTGATCTTCTAGTCTTCACGAACATCCTCCTGCCCTGTATCCACCAGCCAGTAGAGATCTTCTAGTCTACATGAACATTCATCTAACCCTGTATCCACCAGCCAGTAGTGATCTTCTAGTCTACATGAACATCATTCTGCCCTGTATCCACCAGCCAGTAGAGATCTTCTAGTCTACATGAACATGCTCTTGCCCTGTATCCACCAGCCAGTAGAGATCTTCTAGTCTACATGAACATCCTCCTGCCCCCATATCAACCAGCCAGTAGTGATCTTCTAGACTACCTGAACATGCCCCTGCACTGTATCCACCAGCCAGTAGAGATCTTCTAGTGTATATGAACATCTTCTGGCCCACCTATCCACCAGCCAGTACTGATCTTCTAGTCTACCTGAACATGCTCCTGCCCCTGTATTCACCAGCCAGCAGTGATCTTCTAGTCTACCTGAACATGCTCCTGCCCCTGTATCCACCAACCAGTAGTGATCTTCTAGTCTACCTGAACATCCTCCTGCCCTGTATCCAGCAGCCAGTAGTGATCTTCTAGTCTACATGAACATGCTCCTGCCCTGTATCCACCAACCAGTAGTGATCCTCTACTACCTGAACATGCTCCTACCCCCGTACAAACCAACCAGTACTGATCTTCTACTCTGCATTAACATGCTCCTGTCCCGTATCCACCAACCAGTAGTGAACTTCTAGTCTACATGAACATGCTCCTTCCCAGTATCCAACAACCAGTAGTGATTTTCTAGTCTACCTGAACATGCTTCTGCTCTGTATCCACCAGCCAGTAGTGATCTTCTACTCTACTTGAACAAGCTCCTGCCTTGTATCCACCAGCCGGTAGTTATCTTCTACTCTACTTGAACAAGCTCCTGCCCTGAATCCACCAGCCGGTAGTTATCTTCTACTCTTACTTGAACAAGCTCCTGCCACCGTATCCACCAGCCAGTAGTGATCTTCAAGTCTACCTGAACATGCTCCTGCCCCCTATCCATCAGCCAGTAGTGATCTTCTAGTCTTCACGAACATCCTCCTGCCCTGTATCCACCAGCCAGTAGAGATCTTGTAGTCTACATGAACATCCATCTAACCATGTATCCACCAGCCAGTAGTGATCTTCTAGTCTACATGAACATCATCCTGCCCTGTATCCACCAGCCAGTAGAGATTTTCTAGTCTACATGAACATGCTCTTGCCCTGTATTTACCAGCCAGTAGAGATCTTCTAGTCTACATGAACATCATCCTGCCCTGTATCCACCAGCCAGTAGAGATCTTCTAGTCTACATGAACATGCCCCTGCACTGTATCCACCAGCCAGTAGAGATCTTCTAGTGTATATGAACATCTTCTGGCCCACCTATCCACCAGCCAGTACTGATCTTCTAGTCTACCTGAACATGCTCCTGCCCCTGTATCCACCAGCCAGCAGTGATCTTCTAGTCTACATGAACATCATCCTGCCCTGTATCCACCAGCCAGTACAGATCTTCTAGTCTACATAAACATGCTCTTGCCCTGTATCCACCAACCAGTAGTGATCTTCTATTCTACCTGAACATGGCCTTGCCTTGTATCCACTAGCAAGAAGTGATCTTCTAGTCTACATGAACATCCTCCTGACCACCTATCCACCGGCCAGTAGTGATCTTCTAGTCTACATGAACAAGCTCCTGCTCTGTATCCACCAGCCAGTAGTGATATTCTAGTCTACCTGAACATCCTCCTTCCCCCATATCCACCAGCCATTAGTGATCTTCTAGTCTACCTGAACATCCTCCTGCCATGTATCCACCAGCCAGTAGTGATCTTCTAGTGTACCTGAACATCCTCCTGCCCCCATATCCACCAACCAGTACTGATCTCCTAGTCTACATGAACATCCTCCTGCCCCCTATCCTCCAGCCAGTAGAGATCTTCTAGTCTACATGAACATACTCCTGCCCTGTATCCACCAGCCAGTAGTGATCTTCTAGTCTACCTGAACAAGCTCCTGCCACCGTATCCACCAGCCAGTAATGATGTTCTAGTCTACCTGAACATCCTCCTGCCCTGTATCCACCAGCCAATACTGATCTTCTAGTCTACCTGAACATGCTCCTGCCCCCATATCCACCAACCAGTACTGATCCTCTAGTCTACATGAGCATGCTCTTGCCCCGTATCCACCAGCCACTAGTGGTCTTCTAGTCTACCTGAACATCCTCCTGCCCCCATATCCACCAGCCAGTAGAGATCTTCTAGTCTACATGAACATCCATCTAACCCTGTATCCACCAGCCAGTAGTGATCTTCTAGTCTACATGAACATCATCCTGCCCTGTATCCACCAGCCAGTAGAGATCTTCTAGTCTACATGAACATGGCCTTGCCTTGTATCCACTAGCAAGAAGTGATCTTCTAGTCTACATGATCATCCTCCTGACCACCTATCCACCGGCCAGTAGTGATCTTCTAGTCTACATGAACAAGCTCCTGCTCTGTATCCACCAGCCAGTAGTGATATTCTAGTCTACCTGAACATCCTCCTTCCCCCATATCCACCAGCCATTAGTGATCTTCTAGTCTACCTGAACATCCTCCTGCCATGTATCCACCAGCCAGTAGTGATCTTCTAGTGTACCTGAACATCCTCCTGCCCCCATATCCACCAACCAGTACTGATCTCCTAGTCTACATGAACATCCTCCTGCCTCCTATCCACCAGCCAGTAGAGATCTTCTAGTCTACATGAACATACTCCTGCCCTGTATCCACCAGCCAGTAGTGATCTTCTAGTCAACCTGAACAAGCTCCTGCCACCGTATCCACCAGCCAGTAATGATTTTCTAGTCTACCTGAACATCCTCCTGCCATGTATCCACCAGCCAGTAGTGATCTTCTAGTGTACCTGAACATGCTCCTGCCCCCATATCCACCAACCAGTACTGATCCTCTAGTCTACATGAGCATGCTCTTGCCCCGTATCCACCAGCCACTAGTGGTCTTCTAGTCTACCTGAACATCCTCCTGTCCCCATATTCACCAGCCAGTAGAGATCTTCTAGTCTACATGAACATCCTCCTGCCCCCGTATCCACCAGCCAGTAATCATCTTCTAGACTAACTGAACATGCTCCTGCCCCCTATACACCAGCCATTAGTGATCTTCTAGTCTACCTGAACATCGTCCTGCCCCGTATCCACCAACCAGTAGTGAACTTCTAGTCTACCTGAACATCCTCCTGCCCAGTATCCACCAACCAGTACTGATCTTCTAGTCTACATGAACATCCTCCTGCCCCGTATCCACCAACCAGTATTGAACTTCTAGTCTACCTGAACATCCTCCTGCCCAGTATCCACCAACCAGTACTGATCTTCTAGTCTATATGAACATGTTCCTGCCCCGTATCCACCAACCAGTAGTGATCTTCTAGTCTACATGAACATGGTCTTGCCCCTTATCCACCAGCCACTAGTGATTTTCTAGTCTACCTGAACACGCTCCTGCCCTGTATCCACCAGCCAGTACTGATCTTCTAGTCTACCTGAACATGCTCCTGCCCCCATATCCACCAACCAGCAGTTATCTTCTAGTCTACCTGAACATCCTCCTGCCCCCATATCCACCACCAGTAGTGATCTTCTAGTCTACACGAACATGCTCCTGCCCTGTATTCACCAGCCAGTAGTAATCTTCTAGTCTGTCTGAACATGTTCCTGCCTTGTATCCACCAGCCAGTAGAGCTATTGTAGTCTACATGAACATCCTCCTGCCCCTATAATCACCAGCCAGTAGTGATCTTCTAGACTACCTGAATATGCTCCTGCCCCCTATCCACCAGCCAGTAGAGATCTTCTAGTCTACATGAACATACTCCTGCCCTGTATCCACCAGCCAGTAGTGATCTTCAAGTCTACATGAACATACTCCTGCCCTGTATCCACCAGCCAGTAGTGATCTTCTAGTCTACCTGAACGTGCTATTGCCACCGTATCCACCAGCCAGTAGTGATCTTCTAGTCTACCTGAACGTGCTCCTGCCCCCGTATCCACCAGCTAGTAGTGATCTTCTCATCTACCTGAACACGCTCCTGTTCCGTATCCATCTGCCAGTAGCAGACCTACCTGGTGTCCCTCTTCGAAACCCAAATCCCCTTGTCCTTTTTCCTATCCTGATGTCCCTCTAGTTAGGTAATCAGCTTGTGTGGTGTGTATATAAGTGCATGATAGCGCTCGACAGCAATAACCGTCACATTAATCTTGTTTTAAACTGCATCATATATGTGTTTGTACATTAGTCTGTGTAAATAAAATACTTTGGGGTTTCTCTAAATCAAAGATTGAAAAGAAGATAGAAGAGAGGAAGAAGAGTAGAAGAAAGTAGGCAAGATTACAGAAATCGATGGATGTTGGATGACAGGTGTTACATTTCTGGGTGATAGGATAGTGTTGGGGTAGTTGGGGGGAGGGTGACTGTTTTGACCTCACTCTTGTTTAATATTGTGTCAAATGAGAGTTGGCTTTTTACTGTTGATGTTCCCACAATTTGCGCAATTTAGAACGAGTTGTTGGAAGAAAAACCAACAACAAGCATTAGGCCAAAACTTGAGTTTTGGCCGCCAACTCTCATTTTTAAATGTACCTCGCCAACTATAGAATAGCTGAGGTACATAAGTGGGTTTATCGCTCTGTCTTTTTTTTATTACTATTACCACCAGTTTTACTGGTGGTAATAGTATCGACCCGCAAGTGTTCAAACATGATAAGATGTGCTCTGCATGAGACTCTCCAATCTGCTACCACTCATTCTTATAGTTCTAAAGTTTAACTGGTATTACAATGTCCACTAACTCACACTCTTAGCTCAAATATACTGGGTTTAAATACGTGGGTCCAGTAAATCTGTTTTTAAGCAGTTCAGAAAAGCAATCTGAAATAAAATTCCTGTCTGCAATTTAAGTCTTAATCTTATCACCAAAGCAATATCCTTGAAATTACCTGCAACACAGATATCTATAAATTGAAACTTGTGCTTCAGTTCTAATTCCTGATTCTTTCAAACTCCCCTTTTCTGTAAGCCAATGAGCAGACTCCAGATGACCTAGGCACCTATAAAGTTAAACGCAGATTGAACCTAAGGTGCGCTCTCTGGAGTACTCCACTGGAGTCTTATGTTCCAATATACTATTAGAATTCACATTTAGCACAACCACAGAAAGTTTCACAAAGGACTTTATTTATATAAAAAAATAAAAACAAAAAAAACGAGTGCTGGGAATGTGGGCTTTTCTAGAAATCCCTGTACATTATGGAACAACCCTGCAGGGGGAGTGGAAGAGCAAGATTCTCTGGGAAGGCTCTATTACATAGGAAGTAACAGATGAGAGTTTGTACAATATTAGCTGTAGAAATCCAGGAGACAAATGTAATCAACTTGATACCTTTATTGACTAACTAAGAAAATTTAGGATACAAGCATTCATAGGTCTTAAAGGGATAGCATTACTTCAAAATTACTATCCCTCATATTGTAGCCCTTAATAAACTGAGTCAAATGATACCAGCGGCATCTCTCAAACCTTTATGGTTTAAGAGATAGCTGCTTTCAACGTTTCCTCTCCCCTGCTGTCAGCGTTCTGCTGCCAGCAGGGAAATCTGGACCCAGGACAGGCGGAGGCTCTTCAGCAGAGCAGATATCTCGTTATGGAAGGAAAAATGATTAATTGAAACAATCTTCTACGTGTGCTTAGTTACCAAGCACACATAGAAGACTGTTTCAGTGAATCATTTTTCCTTCCATAAGGAGATATCGGCTCTGCTGAAGAGCCTCCTCTTGATTCAGAGACTGGATTCCCCTGCTGGCAGCACAACGCTGACAGCAGGGGAGAGGAAACATTGAAAGCGGCTAGCTCTTAAACCATAAAGGTCTGAGAGATGCCGCTGGTGTCATTTAACTCAGTTTATTAAGGGCTACAATATGAGGGATAGTAATTTTGAAGTGATACTATCCCTTTAAAGCTTGCATTCTAAATCTGCTTAGTTAGCCATTAAAGGTATCAACTTGATTAGATTTGTCTCATGTGTTAAATAGGAAGAGCAATGTTATTTGAGGGGCCATGCTTGGTAGAAAGAAAGGGCGTTCTTTAACAGGGTGAGTGATTTGTTTGAAGGGTAGAAGAGTACAGAAAATGACTCATTAGGAAGAGCTGTGGGATAGATTCGCTGCTGAAGGAGCTGTGTGTGGCAGGTACAGCGCATCACTGTGGGAGGAGTTGCCTGGAAGCAGGAAATTCATTGCCAGAGTAGGTTTGTGTAGCAAGGCGAACCATTAATTGTGGTAGGAGCTTCTTGGAGGCAGGAGACATTTCTTTGGCAAGGACAGCAAAAACATTGCGAAATTAGCTCTTCTAGGAAGAAAGCAATTCATGTTGTAGCATCAATATGGTGGCATGAGATCCGTTGTGGGTGGAGATTTTTTTGTTGTTGGAGGAGCTCCGACTGGTAACGGAAGATCCATTGTGGGAAAATCTGATTGGATGTAGGATATTCATTGTGGGGGGATCTCTAGAGGCATGTCTCCCATTATAGGAAGAAGCATGGAGGATTCCTTTAGGAGGGACATGTTGCACTAGACGGTCATTGGTCCATCTCAGGACTGAGCTGTGCACACTCTAGTGTTGCCTTGTGGTATAGTTCCCCTCTCCAAATGTGTCTCTGTGATGGTCTCTTATTTTTGCCATCGGTATTATCTTTGGTCATGGGTTCCTCTCACTACTGATCTATGCTCTGTTCTTTTGTGATACGAGTCCCGTGTCCAGATGTCTCTGTGAGGTCCTTCATTCTTGTCACTGGAACAATCCTTTGCCCATGACAGTTAGAGTTTCTCCTTTAGCTTATTACCTTCCGATTCCTCTGGTTCTCTCGTTCTGCCTTTATGTGCACACTCCATACTCTCACCCCCATCATCCAGCCTCTCATTCGGCGAACGTCCCAGGCTTTCTACATCAGGTGGCAATGTAATCCTTCCTCGTTTCACATAATGCTGCACCCTCTCTTCCAGCCCCTGGCAGAGATGTCTCTTCATTAAAGGGGTATAAGAGCGGGCACTGACACCCTCAATGAGTCTCGACTGTGATCACAAACCTCAGGCTGGCACAGACTCCAGGGCACCTGATCTTGTCCTAAGAACATGGCAGAAAAAAGGGCGAGGGAACGGAAGAGAAAATTAGAGAGATTAATCAATCTGACGGCAGTTACAGTTATTGAAGGGAGGCTGACATAAGGTTTAGTGGTCCTGTCCTATATATGATATAGACCAGAGCATTAACTCCTCTATGTGAGGTCTGTAACACAAAGAGAGGTGTAGAGGCTCAGCTATGAGAGAGAGTGTTTGTGTGTGTGTGTGAAGGGGTCAAGGCTTTGATCTATACGAGAGAGGTGTAAGATATAAAGGGTAGAGGTTCTGATCTATACGCGAGACGTGTAAGATATAAAGGGTAGAGGTTCTGATCTATACGAGAGAGGTGTAAGATATAAAGGGTAGAGGTTCTGATCTATACGAGAGACATGTAAGATATAAAGGGTAGAGGTTCTGATCTATACGAGAGACGTGTAAGATATAAAGGGTAGAGGTTCTGATCTATACGAGAGACGTGTAAGATATAAAGGGTAGAGGTTCTGATCTATACGAGAGACGTGTAAGATATAAAGGGTAGAGGTTCTGATCTATACGCGAGACATGTAAGATATAAAGGGTAGAGGTTCTGATCTATACGAGAGACATGTAAGATATAAAGGGTAGAGGTTCTGATCTATACGAGAGACGTGTAAGATATAAAGGGTAGAGGTTCTGATCTATACGCGAGACGTGTAAGATATAAAGGGTAGAGGTTCTGATCTATACGAGAGACGTGTAAGATATAAAGGGTAGAGGTTCTGATCTATACGCGAGACGTGTAAGATATAAAGGGTAGAGGTTCTGATCTATACGAGAGAGGTGTAAGATATAAAGGGTAGAGGTTCTGATCTATACGCGAGACGTGTAAGATATAGAGGGTAGAGGTTCTGATCTATACGAGAGACGTGTAAGATATAAAGGGTAGAGGTTCTGATCTATACGAGAGAGGTGTAAGATATAAAGGATAGAGGTTCTGATCTATACGAGAGACGTGTAAAATATAAAGGGTAGAGGTTCTGATCTATACGAGAGACATGTAAGATATAAAGGGTAGAGGTTCTGATCTATACGAGAGACGTGTAAGATATAAAGGGTAGAGGTTCTGATCTATACGAGAGAGGTGTAAGATATAAAGGGTAGAGGTTCTGATCTATACGAGAGACATGTAAGATATAAAGGGTAGAGGTTCTGATCTATACGAGAGACGTGTAAGATATAAAGGGTAGAGGTTCTGATCTATACGAGAGACATGTAAGATATAAAGGGTAGAGGTTCTGATCTATACGAGAGAGGTGTAAGATATAAAGGATAGAGGTTCTGATCTATACGAGAGACGTGTAAGATATAAAGGGTAGAGGTTCTGATCTATACGAGAGACATGTAAGATATAAAGGGTAGAGGTTCTGATCTATACGAGAGAGGTGTAAGATATAAAGGATAGAGGTTCTGATCTATACGAGAGACGTGTAAGATATAAAGGGTAGAGGTTCTGATCTATACGAGAGACATGTAAGATATAAAGGGTAGAGGTTCTGATCTATACGAGAGAGGTGTAAGATATAAAGGGTAGAGGTTCTGATCTATACGAGAGACATGTAAGATATAAAGGGTAGAGGTTCTGATCTATACGAGAGACATGTAAGATATAAAGGAGAGAGGTTCTGATCTATACGAGAGACGTGTAAGATATAAAGGGTAGAGGTTCTGATCTATACGAGAGAGGTGTAAGATATAAAGGATAGAGGTTCTGATCTATACGAGAGACGTGTAAGATATAAAGGATAGAGGTTCTGATCTATACGAGAGACGTGTAAGATATAAAGGGTAGAGGTTCTGATCTATACGCGAGACATGTAAGATATAAAGGGTAGAGGTTCTGATCTATACGAGAGACATGTAAGATATAAAGGGTAGAGGTTCTGATCTATACGAGAGAGGTGTAAGATATAAAGGGTAGAGGTTCTGATCTATACGAGAGAGGTGCAAGATATAAAGGATAGAGGTTCTGATCTATACGAGAGACATGTAAGATATAAAGGGTAGAGGTTCTGATCTATACGAGAGACATGTAAGATATAAAGGGTAGAGGTTCTGATCTATACGCGAGACGTGTAAGATATAAAGGGTAGAGGTTCTGATCTATACGAGAGACGTGTAAGATATAAAGGGTAGAGGTTCTGACCTATACGAGAGACATGTAAGATATAAAGGGTAGAGGTTCTGATCTATACGAGAGACGTGTAAGATATAAAGGGTAGAGGTTCTGATCTATACGAGAGAGGTGTAAGATATAAAGGGTAGAGGTTCTGATCTATACGAGAGAGGTGTAAGATATAAAGGGTAGAGGTTCTGATCTATACGAGAGACATGTAAGATATAAAGGGTAGAGGTTCTGATCTATACGAGAGAGGTGTAAGATATAAAGGGTAGAGGTTCTGATCTATACGAGAGACGTGTAAGATATAAAGGGTAGAGGTTCTGATCTATACAGAGACGTGTAAGATATAAAGGGTAGAGGTTCTGATCTATACGAGAGACGTGTAAGATATAAAGGGTAGAGGTTCTGATCTATACGAGAGACGTGTAAGATATAAAGGATAGAGGTTCTGATCTATACGAGAGACATGTAAGATATAAAGGGTAGAGGTTCTGATCTATACGAGAGAGGTGTAAGATATAAAGGGTAGAGGTTCTGATCTATACGAGAGAGGTGTAAGATATAAAGGGTAGAGGTTCTGATCTATACGAGAGAGGTGTAAGATATAAAGGGTAGAGGTTCTGATCTATACGAGAGACATGTAAGATATAAAGGGTAGAGGTTCTGATCTATACGAGAGACGTGTAAGATATAAAGGATAGAGGTTCTGATCTATACGAGAGAGGTGTAAGATATAAAGTGTAGAGGTTCTGATCTATACGAGAGACGTGTAAGATATAAAGGGTAGAGGTTCTGATCTATACGAGAGACGTGTAAGATATAAAGGATAGAGGTTCTGATCTATACGAGAGACGTGTAAGATATAAAGGGTAGAGGTTCTGATCTATACGAGAGAGGTGTAAGATATAAAGGGTAGAGGTTCTGATCTATACGAGAGAGGTGTAAGATATAAAGGGTAGAGGTTCTGATCTATACGAGAGAGGTGTAAGATATAAAGGGTAGAGGTTCTGATCTATACGCGAGACATGTAAGATATAAAGGGTAGAGGTTCTGATCTATACGCGAGACATGTAAGATATAAAGGGTAGAGGTTCTGATCTATACGCGAGACGTGTAAGATATAAAGGGTAGAGGTTCTGATCTATACGAGAGACGTGTAAGATATAAAGGGTAGAGGTTCTGATCTATACGAGAGACATGTAAGATATAAAGGGTAGAGGTTCTGATCTATACGAGAGACGTGTAAGATATAAAGGGTAGAGGTTCTGATCTATACGCGAGACGTGTAAGATATAAAGGGTAGAGGTTCTGATCTATACGAGAGACGTGTAGATATAAAGGGTAGAGGTTCTGATCTATACGAGAGACGTGTAAGATATAAAGGGTAGAGGTTCTGATCTATACGAGAGACGTGTAAGATATAAAGGGTAGAGGTTCTGATCTATACGAGAGACGTGTAAGATATAAAGGGTAGAGGTTCTGATCTATACGAGAGAGGTGTAAGATATAAAGGGTAGAGGTTCTGATCTATACGAGAGAGTGTAAGATATAAAGGGTAGAGGTTCTGATCTATACGAGAGACGTGTAAGATATAAAGGGTAGAGGTTCTGATCTATACGAGAGACGTGTAAGATATAAAGGGTAGAGGTTCTGATCTATACGAGAGACGTGTAAGATATAAAGGGTAGAGGTTCTGATCTATACGCGAGACGTGTAAGATATAAAGGGTAGAGGTTCTGATCTATACGAGAGAGGTGTAAGATATAAAGGGTAGAGGTTCTGATCTATACGAGAGACGTGTAAGATATAAAGGGTAGAGGTTCTGATCTATACGAGAGACGTGTAAGATATAAAGGGTAGAGGTTCTGATCTATACGAGAGACGTGTAAGATATAAAGGGTAGAGGTTCTGATCTATACGAGAGACGTGTAAGATATAAAGGGTAGAGGTTCTGATCTATACGAGAGAGGTGTAAGATATAAAGGGTAGAGGTTCTGATCTATACGAGAGACGGTGTAAGATATAAAGGGTAGAGGTTCTGATCTATACGAGAGACGTGTAAGATATAAAGGTAGAGGTTCTGATCTATACGAGAGACGTGTAAGATATAAAGGGTAGAGGTTCTGATCTATACGAGAGACGTGTAAGATATAAAGGGTTAGAGGTTCTGATCTATACGAGAGACGTGTAAGATATAAAGGGTAGAGGTTCTGATCTATACGAGAGACGTGTAAGATATAAAGGGTTAGAGGTTCTGATCTATACGAGAGAGGTGTAAGATATAAAGGGTAGAGGTTTGATCTATACGAGAGAGGTGTAAGATATAAAGGGTAGAGGTTCTGATCTATACGAGAGAGGTGTAAGATATAAAGGGTAGAGGTTCTGATCTATACGCGAGACATGTAAGATATAAAGGGTAGAGGTTCTGATCTATACGAGAGACGTGTAAGATATAAAGGGTAGAGGTTCTGATCTATACGCGAGACGTGTAAGATATAAAGGGTAGAGGTTCTGATCTATACGCGAGACGTGTAAGATATAAAGGGTAGAGGTTCTGATCTATACGAGAGACGTGTAAGATATAAAGGGTAGAGGTTCTGATCTATACGAGAGACATGTAAGATATAAAGGGTAGAGGTTCTGATCTATACGAGAGACGTGTAAGATATAAAGGGTAGAGGTTCTGATCTATACGAGAGACGTGTAAGATATAAAGGGTAGAGGTTCTGATCTATACGAGAGACATGTAAGATATAAAGGGTAGAGGTTCTGATCTATACGAGAGACGTGTAAGATATAAAGGGTAGAGGTTCTGATCTATACGAGAGAGGTGTAAGATATAAAGGGTAGAGGTTCTGATCTATACGAGAGAGGTGTAAGATATAAAGGGTAGAGGTTCTGATCTATACGAGAGAGGTGTAAGATATAAAGGGTAGAGGTTCTGATCTATACGAGAGACGTGTAAGATATAAAGGATAGAGGTTCTGATCTATACGAGAGACATGTAAGATATAAAGGGTAGAGGTTCTGATCTATACGAGAGACATGTAAGATATAAAGGGTAGAGGTTCTGATCTATACGAGAGAGGTGTAAGATATAAAGGGTAGAGGTTCTGATCTATACGAGAGAGGTGTAAGATATAAAGGGTAGAGGTTCTGATCTATACGAGAGACGTGTAAGATATAAAGGGTAGAGGTTCTGATCTATACGAGAGACGTGTAAGATATAAAGGGTAGAGGTTCTGATCTATACGAGAGACGTGTAAGATATAAAGGGTAGAGGTTCTGATCTATACGAGAGAGGTGTAAGATATAAAGGGTAGAGGTTCTGATCTATACGAGAGAGGTGTAAGATATAAAGGGTAGAGGTTCTGATCTATACGAGAGACATGTAAGATATAAAGGGTAGAGGTTCTGATCTATACGAGAGACGTGTAAGATATAAAGGGTAGAGGTTCTGATCTATACGAGAGACATGTAAGATATAAAGGGTAGAGGTTCTGATCTATACGAGAGACGTGTAAGATATAAAGGATAGAGGTTCTGATCTATACGAGAGACGTGTAAGATATAAAGGGTAGAGGTTCTGATCTATACGAGAGACGTGTAAGATATAAAGGGTAGAGGTTCTGATCTATACGCGAGACGTGTAAGATATAAAGGGTAGAGGTTCTGATATATACGAGAGACGTGTAAGATATAAAGGGTAGAGGTTCTGATCTATACGAGAGACATGTAAGATATAAAGGGTAGAGGTTCTGATCTATACGAGAGACGTGTAAGATATAAAGGGTAGAGGTTCTGATCTATACGAGAGACGTGTAAGATATAAAGGGTAGAGGTTCTGATCTATACGAGAGACGTGTAAGATATAAAGGGTAGAGGTTCTGATCTATACGCGAGACGTGTAAGATATAAAGGGTAGAGGTTCTGATCTATACGCGAGACGTGTAAGATATAAAGGGTAGAGGTTCTGATCTATACGAGAGAGGTGTAAGATATAAAGGGTAGAGGTTCTGATCTATACGCGAGACATGTAAGATATAAAGGGTAGAGGTTCTGATCTATACGCGAGACGTGTAAGATATAAAGGGTAGAGGTTCTGATCTATACGAGAGACATGTAAGATATAAAGGGTAGAGGTTCTGATCTATACGAGAGAGGTGTAAGATATAAAGGGTAGAGGTTCTGATCTATACGAGAGAGGTGTAAGATATAAAGGGTAGAGGTTCTGATCTATACGCGAGACGTGTAAGATATAAAGGGTAGAGGTTCTGATCTATACGAGAGACGTGTAAGATATAAAGGGTAGAGGTTCTGATCTATACGAGAGAGGTGTAAGATATAAAGGGTAGAGGTTCTGATCTATACGAGAGAGGTGTAAGATATAAAGGGTAGAGGTTCTGATCTATACGAGAGAGGTGTAAGATATAAAGGGTAGAGGTTCTGATCTATACGAGAGACATGTAAGATATAAAGGGTAGAGGTTCTGATCTATACGAGAGACATGTAAGATATAAAGGGTAGAGGTTCTGATCTATACGAGAGACGTGTAAGATATAAAGGGTAGAGGTTCTGATCTATACGAGAGACATGTAAGATATAAAGGGTAGAGGTTCTGATCTATACGAGAGACGTGTAAGATATAAAGGGTAGAGGTTCTGATCTATACGAGAGAGGTGTAAGATATAAAGGGTAGAGGTTCTGATCTATACGAGAGACATGTAAGATATAAAGGGTAGAGGTTCTGATCTATACGAGAGACATGTAAGATATAAAGGGTAGAGGTTCTGATCTATACGAGAGACGTGTAAGATATAAAGGGTAGAGGTTCTGATCTATACGAGAGACATGTAAGATATAAAGGGTAGAGGTTCTGATCTATACGAGAGACGTGTAAGATATAAAGGGTAGAGGTTCTGATCTATACGAGAGACGTGTAAGATATAAAGGATAGAGGTTCTGATCTATACGCGAGACGTGTAAGATATAAAGGGTAGAGGTTCTGATCTATACGAGAGACATGTAAGATATAAAGGGTAGAGGTTCTGATCTATACGAGAGACGTGTAAGATATAAAGGGTAGAGGTTCTGATCTATACGAGAGACGTGTAAGATATAAAGGATAGAGGTTCTGATCTATACGAGAGACGTGTAAGATATAAAGGATAGAGGTTCTGATCTATACGAGAGACGTGTAAGATATAAAGGGTAGAGGTTCTGATCTATACGAGAGACGTGTAAGATATAAAGGGTAGAGGTTCTGATCTATACGAGAGAGGTGTAAGATATAAAGGGTAGAGGTTCTGATCTATACGCGAGACATGTAAGATATAAAGGGTAGAGGTTCTGATCTATACGAGAGAGGTGTAAGATATAAAGGGTAGAGGTTCTGATCTATACGAGAGAGGTGTAAGATATAAAGGGTAGAGGTTCTGATCTATACGAGAGAGGTGTAAGATATAAAGGGTAGAGGTTCTGATCTATACGCGAGACGTGTAAGATATAAAGGGTAGAGGTTCTGATCTATACGCGAGACGTGTAAGATATAAAGGGTAGAGGTTCTGATCTATACGAGAGACGTGTAAGATATAAAGGGTAGAGGTTCTGATCTATACGCGAGACATGTAAGATATAAAGGGTAGAGGTTCTGATCTATACGAGAGACGTGTAAGATATAAAGGGTAGAGGTTCTGATCTATACGAGAGAGGTGTAAGATATAAAGGGTAGAGGTTCTGATCTATACGAGAGACGTGGAAGATATAAAGGGTAGAGGTTCTGATCTATACGAGAGACATGTAAGATATAAAGGGTAGAGGTTCTGATCTATACGAGAGACGTGTAAGATATAAAGGGTAGAGGTTCTGATCTATACGAGAGAGGTGTAAGATATAAAGGGTAGAGGTTCTGATCTATACGAGAGACGTGTAAGATATAAAGGGTAGAGGTTCTGATCTATACGAGAGACATGTAAGATATAAAGGGTAGAGGTTCTGATCTATACGAGAGACGTGTAAGATATAAAGGGTAGAGGTTCTGATCTATACGAGAGACGTGTAAGATATAAAGGGTAGAGGTTCTGATCTATACGAGAGACGTGTAAGATATAAAGGGTAGAGGTTCTGATCTATACGAGAGACATGTAAGATATAAAGGGTAGAGGTTCTGATCTATACGAGAGACATGTAAGATATAAAGGGTAGAGGTTCTGATCTATACGAGAGACGTGTAAGATATAAAGGGTAGAGGTTCTGATCTATACGAGAGACGTGTAAGATATAAAGGGTAGAGGTTCTGATCTATACGAGAGAGGTGTAAGATATAAAGGGTAGAGGTTCTGATCTATACGAGAGACATGTAAGATATAAAGGGTAGAGGTTCTGATCTATACGAGAGACATGTAAGATATAAAGGGTAGAGGTTCTGATCTATACGAGAGACGTGTAAGATATAAAGGGTAGAGGTTCTGATCTATACGAGAGACATGTAAGATATAAAGGGTAGAGGTTCTGATCTATACGAGAGACGTGTAAGATATAAAGGATAGAGGTTCTGATCTATACGAGAGACGTGTAAGATATAAAGGATAGAGGTTCTGATCTATACGAGAGACGTGTAAGATATAAAGGGTAGAGGTTCTGATCTATACGAGAGACGTGTAAGATATAAAGGGTAGAGGTTCTGATCTATACGAGAGACGTGTAAGATATAAAGGGTAGAGGTTCTGATCTATACGAGAGACGTGTAAGATATAAAGGGTAAAGGTTCTGATCTATACGCGAGACATGTAAGATATAAAGGGTAGAGGTTCTGATCTATACGAGAGACGTGTAAGATATAAAGGGTAGAGGTTCTGACCTATACGCGAGACGTGTAAGATATAAAGGGTAGAGGTTCTGATCTATACGCGAGACGTGTAAGATATAAAGGGTAGAGGTTCTGATCTATACGAGAGACGTGTAAGATATAAAGGGTAGAGGTTCTGATCTATACGAGAGACGTGTAAGATATAAAGGGTAGAGGTTCTGATCTATACGAGAGACGTGTAAGATATAAAGGGTAGAGGTTCTGATCTATACGCGAGACATGTAAGATATAAAGGGTAGAGGTTCTGATCTATACGAGAGACATGTAAGATATAAAGGGTAGAGGTTCTGATCTATACGAGAGACATGTAAGATATAAAGGGTAGAGGTTCTGATCTATACGAGAGAGGTGTAAGATATAAAGGGTAGAGGTTCTGATCTATACGAGAGAGGTGTAAGATATAAAGGGTAGAGGTTCTGATCTATACGAGAGACGTGTAAGATATAAAGGGTAGAGGTTCTGATCTATACGAGAGACGTGTAAGATATAAAGGGTAGAGGTTCTGATCTATACGAGAGAGGTGTAAGATATAAAGGGTAGAGGTTCTGATCTATACGCGAGACGTGTAAGATATAAAGGGTAGAGGTTCTGATCTATACGAGAGAGGTGTAAGATATAAAGGATAGAGGTTCTGATCTATACGAGAGACGTGTAAGATATAAAGGGTAGAGGTTCTGATCTATACGAGAGAGGTGTAAGATATAAAGGGTAGAGGTTCTGATCTATACGAGAGACGTGTAAGATATAAAGGGTAGAGGTTCTGATCTATACGAGAGACATGTAAGATATAAAGGGTAGAGGTTCTGATCTATACGAGAGACGTGTAAGATATAAAGGGTAGAGGTTCTGATCTATACGAGAGACATGTAAGATATAAAGGGTAGAGGTTCTGATCTATACGAGAGAAATGTAAGATATAAAGGGTAGAGGTTCTGATCTATACGAGAGACATGTAAGATATAAAGGGTAGAGGTTCTGATCTATACGAGAGAGGTGTAAGATATAAAGGGTAGAGGTTCTGATCTATACGCGAGACATGTAAGATATAAAGGGTAGAGGTTCTGATCTATACGAGAGAGGTGTAAGATATAAAGGGTAGAGGTTCTGATCTATACGCGAGACGTGTAAGATATAAAGGGTAGAGGTTCTGATCTATACGAGAGACATGTAAGATATAAAGGGTAGAGGTTCTGATCTATACGAGAGACATGTAAGTTATAAAGGGTAGAGGTTCTGATCTATACGAGAGACGTGTAAGATATAAAGGGTAGAGGTTCTGATCTATACGCGAGACGTGTAAGATATAAAGGGTAGAGGTTCTGATCTATACGAGAGACGTGTAAGATATAAAGGGTAGAGGTTCTGATCTATACGAGAGACATGTAAGATATAAAGGGTAGAGGTTCTGATCTATACGAGAGAGGTGTAAGATATAAAGGGTAGAGGTTCTGATCTATACGAGAGAGGTGTAAGATATAAAGGGTAGAGGTTCTGATCTATACGAGAGACATGTAAGATATAAAGGGTAGAGGTTCTGATCTATACGAGAGACGTGTAAGATATAAAGGGTAGAGGTTCTGATCTATACGCGAGACGTGTAAGATATAAAGGGTAAAGGTTCTGATCTATACGCGAGACGTGTAAGATATAAAGGATAGAGGTTCTGATCTATACGAGAGACGTGTAAGATATAAAGGGTAGAGGTTCTGATCTATACGAGAGACGTGTAAGATATAAAGGATAGAGGTTCTGATCTATACGAGAGAGGTGTAAGATATAAAGGGTAGAGGTTCTGATCTATACGCGAGACATGTAAGATATAAAGGGTAGAGGTTCTGATCTATACGAGAGACATGTAAGATATAAAGGGTAGAGGTTCTGATCTATACGAGAGACGTGTAAGATATAAAGGGTAGAGGTTCTGATCTATACGCGAGACGTGTAAGATATAAAGGGTAGAGGTTCTGATCTATACGAGAGAGGTGTAAGATATAAAGGGTAGAGGTTCTGATCTATACGAGAGACATGTAAGATATAAAGGGTAGAGGTTCTGATCTATACGAGAGACGTGTAATATATAAAGGGTAGAGGTTCTGATCTATACGCGAGACGTGTAAGATATAAAGGATAGAGGTTCTGATCTATACGAGAGACATGTAAGATATAAAGGGTAGAGGTTCTGATCTATACGAGAGACGTGTAAGATATAAAGGGTAGAGGTTCTGATCTATACGAGAGACGTGTAAGATATAAAGGGTAGAGGTTCTGATCTATACGAGAGACGTGTAAGATATAAAGGATAGAGGTTCTGATCTATACGAGAGACGTGTAAGATATAAAGGGTAGAGGTTCTGATCTATACGAGAGACGTGTAAGATATAAAGGGTAGAGGTTCTGATCTATACGAGAGAGGTGTAAGATATAAAGGGTAGAGGTTCTGATCTATACGCGAGACATGTAAGATATAAAGGGTAGAGGTTCTGATCTATACGCGAGACATGTAAGATATAAAGGGTAGAGGTTCTGATCTATACGAGAGACGTGTAAGATATAAAGGGTAGAGGTTCTGATCTATACGAGAGACGTGTAAGATATAAAGGGTAGAGGTTCTGATCTATACGAGAGACGTGTAAGATATAAAGGGTAGAGGTTCTGATCTATACGAGAGACGTGTAAGATATAAAGGATAGAGGTTCTGATCTATACGAGAGACATGTAAGATATAAAGGGTAGAGGTTCTGATCTATACGAGAGAGGTGTAAGATATAAAGGGTAGAGGTTCTGATCTATACGAGAGACGTGTAAGATATAAAGGGTAGAGGTTCTGATCTATACGAGAGACGTGTAAGATATAAAGGGTAGAGGTTCTGATCTATACGAGAGACGTGTAAGATATAAAGGGTAGAGGTTCTGATCTATACGAGAGAGGTGTAAGATATAAAGGGTAGAGGTTCTGATCTATACGAGAGAGGTGTAAGATATAAAGGGTAGAGGTTCTGATCTATACGAGAGAGGTGTAAGATATAAAGGGTAGAGGTTCTGATCTATACGAGAGAGGTGTAAGATATAAAGGATAGAGGTTCTGATCTATACGAGAGACGTGTAAGATATAAAGGGTAGAGGTTCTGATCTATACGAGAGACATGTAAGATATAAAGGGTAGAGGTTCTGATCTATACGAGAGACGTGTAAGATATAAAGGATAGAGGTTCTGATCTATACGAGAGACGTGTAAGATATAAAGGGTAGAGGTTCTGATCTATACGAGAGAGGTGTAAGATATAAAGGGTAGAGGTTCTGATCTATACGCGAGACATGTAAGATATAAAGGGTAGAGGTTCTGATCTATACGAGAGAGGTGTAAGATATAAAGGGTAGAGGTTCTGATCTATACGAGAGAGGTGTAAGATATAAAGGGTAGAGGTTCTGATCTATACGAGAGAGGTGTAAGATATAAAGGGTAGAGGTTCTGATCTATACGAGAGACGTGTAAGATATAAAGGGTAGAGGTTCTGATCTATACGAGAGACATGTAAGATATAAAGGGTAGAGGTTCTGATCTATACGAGAGACGTGTAAGATATAAAGGATAGAGGTTCTGATCTATACGAGAGACATGTAAGATATAAAGGGTAGAGGTTCTGATCTATACGAGAGACGTGTAAGATATAAAGGGTAGAGGTTCTGATCTATACGCGAGACGTGTAAGATATAAAGGATAGAGGTTCTGATCTATACGAGAGACATGTAAGATATAAAGGGTAGAGGTTCTGATCTATACGAGAGAGGTGTAAGATATAAAGGGTAGAGGTTCTGATCTATACGAGAGACGTGTAAGATATAAAGGGTAGAGGTTCTGATCTATACGAGAGACGTGTAAGATATAAAGGGTAGAGGTTCTGATCTATACGAGAGACGTGTAAGATATAAAGGGTAGAGGTTCTGATCTATACGAGAGAGGTGTAAGATATAAAGGGTAGAGGTTCTGATCTATACGAGAGAGGTGTAAGATATAAAGGGTAGAGGTTCTGATCTATACGAGAGAGGTGTAAGATATAAAGGGTAGAGGTTCTGATCTATACGAGAGAGGTGTAAGATATAAAGGATAGAGGTTCTGATCTATACGAGAGACGTGTAAGATATAAAGGGTAGAGGTTCTGATCTATACGAGAGACATGTAAGATATAAAGGGTAGAGGTTCTGATCTATACGAGAGACGTGTAAGATATAAAGGATAGAGGTTCTGATCTATACGAGAGACGTGTAAGATATAAAGGGTAGAGGTTCTGATCTATACGAGAGAGGTGTAAGATATAAAGGGTAGAGGTTCTGATCTATACGCGAGACATGTAAGATATAAAGGGTAGAGGTTCTGATCTATACGAGAGAGGTGTAAGATATAAAGGGTAGAGGTTCTGATCTATACGAGAGAGGTGTAAGATATAAAGGGTAGAGGTTCTGATCTATACGAGAGAGGTGTAAGATATAAAGGGTAGAGGTTCTGATCTATACGAGAGACGTGTAAGATATAAAGGGTAGAGGTTCTGATCTATACGAGAGACATGTAAGATATAAAGGGTAGAGGTTCTGATCTATACGAGAGACGTGTAAGATATAAAGGATAGAGGTTCTGATCTATACGAGAGACATGTAAGATATAAAGGGTAGAGGTTCTGATCTATACGAGAGACGTGTAAGATATAAAGGGTAGAGGTTCTGATCTATACGCGAGACGTGTAAGATATAAAGGATAGAGGTTCTGATCTATACGAGAGACATGTAAGATATAAAGGGTAGAGGTTCTGATCTATACGAGAGACGTGTAAGATATAAAGGGTAGAGGTTCTGATCTATACGAGAGACATGTAAGATATAAAGGGTAGAGGTTCTGATCTATACGAGAGACGTGTAAGATATAAAGGATAGAGGTTCTGATCTATACGAGAGACATGTAAGATATAAAGGGTAGAGGTTCTGATCTATACGAGAGACATGTAAGATATAAAGGGTAGAGGTTCTGATCTATACGAGAGACGTGTAAGATATAAAGGGTAGAGGTTCTGATCTATATGAGAGACGTGTAAGATATAAAGGATAGAGGTTCTGATCTATACGAGAGACGTGTAAGATATAAAGGGTAGAGGTTCTGATCTATACGAGAGACATGTAAGATATAAAGGGTAGAGGTTCTGATCTATACGAGAGAGGTGTAAGATATAAAGGGTAGAGGTTCTGATCTATACGAGAGACATGTAAGATATAAAGGGTAGAGGTTCTGATCTATACGAGAGACATGTAAGATATAAAGGGTAGAGGTTCTGATCTATACGCGAGACATGTAAGATATAAAGGGTAGAGGTTCTGATCTATACGAGAGACGTGTAAGATATAAAGGGTAGAGGTTCTGATCTATACGAGAGACGTGTAAGATATAAAGGGTAGAGGTTCTGATCTATACGAGAGACGTGTAAGATATAAAGGGTAGAGGTTCTGATCTATACGAGAGACGTGTAAGATATAAAGGGTAGAGGTTCTGATCTATACGAGAGACGTGTAAGATATAAAGGGTAGAGGTTCTGATCTATACGAGAGACGTGTAAGATATAAAGGGTAGAGGTTCTGATCTATACGAGAGACGTGTAAGATATAAAGGGTAGAGGTTCTGATCTATACGAGAGACGTGTAAGATATAAAGGGTAGAGGTTCTGATCTATACGAGAGAGGTGTAAGATATAAAGGGTAGAGGTTCTGATCTATACGAGAGAGGTGTAAGATATAAAGGGTAGAGGTTCTGATCTATACGAGAGAGGTGTAAGATATAAAGGGTAGAGGTTCTGATCTATACGAGAGACGTGTAAGATATAAAGGATAGAGGTTCTGATCTATACGAGAGACGTGTAAGATATAAAGGGTAGAGGTTCTGATCTATACGAGAGACGTGTAAGATATAAAGGGTAGAGGTTCTGATCTATACGAGAGACGTGTAAGATATAAAGGGTAGAGGTTCTGATCTATACGAGAGACGTGTAAGATATAAAGGGTAGAGGTTCTGATCTATACGAGAGACGTGTAAGATATAAAGGATAGAGGTTCTGATCTATACGAGAGACGTGTAAGATATAAAGGATAGAGGTTCTGATCTATACGAGAGACGTGTAAGATATAAAGGGTAGAGGTTCTGATCTATACGAGAGACGTGTAAGATATAAAGGGTAGAGGTTCTGATCTATACGAGAGACGTGTAAGATATAAAGGGTAGAGGTTCTGATCTATACGAGAGACGTGTAAGATATAAAGGGTAGAGGTTCTGATCTATACGAGAGACGTGTAAGATATAAAGGGTAGAGGTTCTGATCTATACGAGAGACGTGTAAGATATAAAGGGTAGAGGTTCTGATCTATACGAGAGACGTGTAAGATATAAAGGGTAGAGGTTCTGATCTATACGAGAGAGGTGTAAGATATAAAGGGTAGAGGTTCTGATCTATACGAGAGACGTGTAAGATATAAAGGATAGAGGTTCTGATCTATACGAGAGAGGTGTAAGATATAAAGGGTAGAGGTTCTGATCTATACGAGAGAGGTGTAAGATATAAAGGGTAGAGGTTCTGATCTATACGAGAGACGTGTAAGATATAAAGGGTAGAGGTTCTGATCTATACGAGAGAGGTGTAAGATATAAAGGGTAGAGGTTCTGATCTATACGAGAGACATGTAAGATATAAAGGGTAGAGGTTCTGATCTATACGAGAGAGGTGTAAGATATAAAGGGTAGAGGTTCTGATCTATACGAGAGAGGTGTAAGATATAAAGGGTAGAGGTTCTGATCTATACGAGAGACGTGTAAGATATAAAGGGTAGAGGTTCTGATCTATACGAGAGAGGTGTAAGATATAAAGGGTAGAGGTTCTGATCTATACGAGAGACGTGTAAGATATAAAGGGTAGAGGTTCTGATCTATACGAGAGAGGTGTAAGATATAAAGGGTAGAGGTTCTGATCTATACGAGAGACGTGTAAGATATAAAGGGTAGAGGTTCTGATCTATACGAGAGAGGTGTAAGATATAAAGGGTAGAGGTTCTGATCTATACGCGAGACATGTAAGATATAAAGGGTAGAGGTTCTGATCTATACGAGAGACATGTAAGATATAAAGGGTAGAGGTTCTGATCTATACGAGAGACGTGTAAGATATAAAGGATAGAGGTTCTGATCTATACGAGAGACGTGTAAGATATAAAGGGTAGAGGTTCTGATCTATACGAGAGAGGTGTAAGATATAAAGGGTAGAGGTTCTGATCTATACGAGAGAGGTGTAAGATATAAAGGGTAGAGGTTCTGATCTATACGAGAGACGTGTAAGATATAAAGGGTAGAGGTTCTGATCTATACGAGAGACATGTAAGATATAAAGGGTAGAGGTTTTGATCTATAGACCACTGCTTCAGTCTTCTACCTGGCCAAAGACCTCTACCTTGACTAAGACCACAGTCTACCTCTTGTAGAAAGAAGTCGTAGTAACATAGTTGATGAGGCTGAAAAGAAGACGCGTGTTCATCAGGTCCAGTCCATACCAAAACACCCATGTTGATACAGAGGAAGGCAAAAAAAAAACAAAAAAAAACCCATAGAGCCATTTCCAGTTTAGCCCCAGGTGGGTAAAAATAAATCCCTTCCTGACTCCAAATGGCAGTCAGATAGTTCCGTGGATCAACAAACTATCTGCATTGAAACAAATGATCTGACAAGCACCCAATGGGAACAAACAAGATAAAGTGTCTTATTCTAGGCATGGTAGCCTCTCAGTGATGCTATAACTCAAGTGATAACTATGATGGATGCCTATCTAGCAAATACTGATAATTATGATGGATGCCTATCTAGCACAGAGCAATACTGATAATTATGATGGATTCCTATCTAGCACAGAGCAATACTGATAATTATGATGGATGCCTATCTAGCACAGAACAATACTGATAACTATGATGGATGCCTATCTAGCACAGAGCAATACTGATAATTATGATGGATGCCTATCTAGCACAGAACAATACTGATAATTATGATGGATTCCTATCTAGCACGGAACAATAGTGACAGTTATGATGGATGCCTATCTAGCACAGAACAATACTGATAATTATGATGGATGCCTATCTAGCACAGAACAATACTGATAACTATGATGGATGCCTGGCATCTAGCACAGAGCAATACTGATAATTATGATGGATGCCTATCTAGCACAGAACAATACTGATAATTATGATGGATGCCTATCTAGCACAGAACAATACTGATAGCTATGATGGATGCCTATCTAGCACGGAACAATAGTGATAACTATGATGGATTCCTATCTAGCACAGAGCAATACTGATAATTATGATGGATGCCTATCTAGCACAGAACAATACTGATAACTATGATGGATGCCTATCTAGCACGGAACAATAGTGACAGTTATGATGGATTCCTATCTAGCACAGAGCAATACTGATAATTATGATGGATGCCTATCTAGCAAATACTGATAATTATGATGGATGCCTATCTAGCACAGAGCAATACTGATAATTATGATGGATGCCTATCTAGCAAATACTGATAATTATGATGGATGCCTATCTAGCACAGAGCAATACTGATAATTATGATGGATGCCTATCTAGCAAATACTGATAATTATGATGGATGCCTATCTAGCAAATACTGATAATTATGATGG
Source organism: Rhinophrynus dorsalis (assembly GCA_037306005.1). Taxonomy (NCBI): domain Eukaryota; kingdom Metazoa; phylum Chordata; class Amphibia; order Anura; family Rhinophrynidae; genus Rhinophrynus; species Rhinophrynus dorsalis. The sequence continues at coordinate 1,387,920 of CM074725.1, read as the reverse complement.
ATGCCTATCTAGCAAATACTGATAATTATGATGGATTCCTATCTAGCACAGAACAATAGTGAGAGTTATGATGGATGCCTATCTAGCACAGAACAATACTGATAACTATAATGGATGCCTATCTAGCACAGAACAATACTGATAGCTATGATGGATTCCTATCTAGCACAGAGCAATACTGATAACTATGATGGATTCCTATCTAGCACAGAACAATACTGATAATTATGATGGATTCCCATCTAGCACAGAACAATAGTGATAACTATGATGGATTCCCATCTAGCACAGAACAATACTGATAACTATGATGGATTCCCATCTAGCACAGAACAATACTGATAACTATGATGGATTCCTATCTAGCACAGAACAATACTGATAATTATGATGGATGCCTATCTAGCACAGAACAATACTGATAACTATGATGGATGCCTATCTAGCACAGAATTATGATGGATGCCTATCTAGCACAGAACAATAGTGATAATTATGATGGATTCCCATCTAGCACAGAACAATACTGATAACTATGATGGATTCCTATCTAGCACAGAACAATACTGATAACTATGATGGATTGCCATCTAGCACAGAACAATGCTGATAACTATGATGGATTCCTATCTAGCACAGAACAATACTGATAACTATAATGGATGCCTATCTAGCACAGAACAATACTGATAACTATGATGGATGCCTATCTAGCACAGAACAATGCTGATAACTATGATGGATTCCCATCTAGCACAGAACAATAGTGATAACTATGATGGATTCCCATCTAGCACAGAACAATGCTGATAACTATGATGGATTCCCATCTAGCACAGAACAATGCTGATAACTATGATGGATTCCCATCTAGCACAGAACAATAGTGATAACTATGATGGATTCCCATCTAGCACAGAACAATGCTGATAACTATGATGGATTCCCATCTAGCACAGAACAATAGTGATAATTATGACAGTTGGCTTCAGTGCAGATAGGAGGTTGATCCAGGGAAATATCTGACTGATATTTGGAGTCAGGAAGGAATTTTTTTTTGCCCTCTTGGGACTAGATTGGAAATGGCTCCAGGTGGCCTTCCTCTGGATCAGCAGGGGTGTTTTTGACACGGCAGGACTTGATGGACGCATGTCTTTTTTCAGCCTCATCTATTATGTTACTATAAGCTTTGGTGTGTGTGTAGGTTCTGGTGCAGTCAGGTGAAGGGGTGGGGATGGAAGCTCTAGTGCAGGAGCCTGAAGAGCAATAGAGGCTCTGGTGCAGGCACGTGAAGAGGGGTAGAGGCTCTGGTGCAGGAGCCTGAAGGAGGGTGGAGGCTCTGGTGCAGGCACGTGAAGAGGGGTAGAGGCTCTGGTGCAGACACGTGAAGGGGGGGTAGAGGCTCTGGTGCAGACACATGAATGGTGGTGGAGGCTCTGGGGCAGGAAGGGGGTAGAGGCTCTGGTGCAGGAAGGGAATGGAGGCTCTGGTGCAGGAAGGGAGTGGAGGCTCTGATGCAGGAAGGGGGTGGAGCCACTGGAAGGGAGTGGAGGCACTGGTGCAGGAAGGGGGTGGAGGATCTGGTGCAGGAAGGGGGTGGAAGCTCTGGTGCAGGAAGGGGGTGGAAGCTCTGGTGCATGCGGAGGAAGGGGATGGAGGGCCTGGTGCAGGAAGGGGGTGGAGGCTCTGGTGCAGGAAGGGAGTGGGGAGGCACTGGTGCAGGAAAGAAGTGGAGGCTCTGGTGCAGGAAGTGGGTGAAGACTCTGGTGCAGGAAGGGGGTGGAGATTCTAGTGCAGGGAGTGGGGGGTCTGGTGCAGGAAGAGGGCAGAGGCTCTGGTGCAGGAAGGGGCGGAGGCTCTGGTGCAGGAAGGGGACGGAGGCTCTGGTGCAGGAAGGGGACGGAGGCTCTGGTGCAGGCGCAGAAATGGGGCAGAGGCTCTGGTGCAGGAAGGGAGTGGGGAGGCACTGGTGCAGGAAAGAAGTGGAGGCTCTGGTGCAGGAAGTGGGTGAAGACTCTGGTGCAGGAAGGGGGTGGAGATTCTAGTGCAGGGAGTGTAGGGTCTGGTGCAGGAAGAGGGCAGAGGCTCTGGTGCAGGAAGGGGCAGAGGCTCTGGTGCAGGAAGGGGCGGAGGCTCTGGTGCAGGAAGGGGCGGAGGCTCTGGTGCAGAGGCTCTGGTGCAGGAAGGGGCGGAGGCTCTGGTGCAGGAAGGGGGCGGAGGCTCTGGTGCAGGCGAAGAAATGGGGCAGAGGCTCTGGTGCAGGGAGGGAGTGGGGAGGCACTGGTGCAGGAAAGAAGTGGAGGCTCTGGTGCAGGAAGGGGGCGGAGGCTCCGGTGCAGGCGCAGAAATGGGGCAGAGGCTCTGGTGCAGGAAGGGAGTGGGGAGGCACTGGTGCAGGAAAGAAGTGGAGGCTCTGGTGCAGGAAGGGGGCGGAGGCTCCGGTGCAGGCGCAGAAATGGGGCAGAGGCTCTGGTGCAGGAAGGGAGTGGGGAGGCACTGGTGCAGGAAAGAAGTGGAGGCTCTGGTGCAGGAAGGAAGCGGAGGCTCTGGTGCAGGAAGGAAGCGGAGGCTCTGGTGCAGGAAGGGGGCGGAGGCTCTGGTGCAGGAAGGGGGCGGAGGCTCTGGTGCAGGCGCAGGAAGGGGGTGGAGGCTCTGGTGCAGGAAGGGAGCGGAGGCTCTGGTGCAGGCTCAGGACGGAGGTGGAGGCTCTGCTGCAGGAAGGGAGTGGAGGCTCTGGTGCAGGAAGGGAGTGGAGGCACTGGTGCAGGAAGGGAGTGGAGGCTCTGGTGCAGGAAGGGAGTGGAGGCTCTGGTGCAGGAAAGGAGTGGAGGCACTGGTGCAGGAAGGGAGTGGAGGCACTGGTGCAGGAAAGGAGTGGAGGCACTGGTGCAGGCGTGATGTAACTACCGGTTTCCATGGAGACAGGGATGGAATCCAGACCATGGAGAGCCATTAACAGGATCTGTGTCTTTACAGCTTCTTGTGTCCAGAGTTGCTGCAGGTGAGAAACAGTGACACGCTGCACATCCCACTCCGTCACCCAGTGCACATCATCAAAGTGACAGTCGTACAGCACGAGAGGGAACTCCACCGCCATACTGAGGAGACAGAGACTCAAACTACATCATCTTATTGTCATCAATTCCCCTATACAACACCTCCATCAAACTTCTATTTCTCCCTTCCCTCTGTTCCCCTTCCTCTCCACTTCCCTGCCCCCCATTCTGCTCTCCTCTTCTCTCTACTTCCTCATGTCCCCATCCTGCTCCCCTCCCTCCTCTTCTCTCTACTTCCCCATGTCCCCATCCTGCTCCCCTCCCTCCTCTTCCCTCTACTTCCTCACGTCCCCATCCTGCTCCCCTCCCTCCTCTTCCCTCTACTTCCTCACGTCCCCATCCTGCTCCCCTCCCTCCTCTTCTCTCTACTTCCCCACGTCCCCATCCTGCTCCCCTCCCTCCTCTTCCCTCTACTTCCCCACGTCCCCATCCTGCTCCCCTCCCTCCTCTTCTCTCTACTTCCCCACGTCCCCATCCTGCTCCCCTCCCTCCTCTTCCCTCTACTTCCCCACGTCCCCATCCTGCTCCCCTCCCTCCTCTTCTCTCTACTTCCCCACGTCCCCATCCTGCTCCCCTCCCTCCTCTTCTCTCTACTTCCCCACGTCCCCATCCTGCTCCCCTCCCTCCTCTTCTCTCTACTTCCCCACGTCCCCATCCTGCTCCCCTCCCTCCTCTTCTCTCTACTTCCTCACGTCCCCATCCTGCTCCCCTCCCTCCTCTTCTCTCTACTTCCCCACGTCCCCATCCTGCTCCCCTCCCTCCTCTTCTCTCTACTTCCCCACGTCCCCATCCTGCTCCCCTCCCTCCTCTTCTCTCTACTTCCCCACGTCCCCATCCTGCTCCCCTCCCTCCTCTTCTCTCTACTTCCCCACGTCCCCATCCTGCTCCCCTCCCTCCTCTTCTCTCTACTTCCCCACGTCCCCATCCTGCTCCCCTCCCTCCTCTTCTCTCTACTTCCCCACGTCCCCATCCTGCTCCCCTCCCTCCTCTTCTCTCTACTTCCCCACGTCCCCATCCTGCTCCCCTCCCTCCTCTTCTCTCTACTTCCCCACGTCCCCATCCTGCTCCCCTCCCTCCTCTTCTCTCTACTTCCCCACGTCCCCATCCTGCTCCCCTCCCTCCTATTCTCTCTACTTCCCCACATCCCCATCCTGCTCCCCTCCCTCCTCCCCTTCTCTTTCCTTCCCCACATCCCCATCCTACTCCCCTCCCTCTTCTCTCTCCTTCCCCACATCCCCATCCTGCTCCCCTCCCTCCTCCCTCTTCTCTCTCCTTCCCCACATCCCCATCCTGCTCCCCTCGCTCCTCCTCTTCTCTCTGCTTCCCCACACCCCCATCCTGCTCCCCTCGCTCCTCCTCTTCTCTCTGCTTCCCCACACCCCCATCCTGCTCCCTTCCCTCCTCCTCTTCTCTCTGCTTCTCCACATCCCCATCCTGCTCCCCTCCCTCCTCCTCTTCTCTCTGCTTCCCCACACCCCCACCCTGCTCCCCTCCCTCCTCCTCTTCTCTCTGCTTCCCCACACCCCCATCCTGCTCCCCTCCCTCCTCCTCTTCTCTCTGCTTCCCCACACCCCCATCCTACTCCCCTCCCTCTTCTCTCTGCTTCCCAACATCCCCATCCTGCTCCCCTCGCTCCTCCTCTTCTCTCTGCTTCTCCACATCCCCATCCTGCTCCCCTCCCTCCTCCTCTTCTCTCTCCTTCCCCACATCCCCATGTCAACAGATCCACCACACAGTCTGAAAACTAGGCCTCAGCCCACTGGAGCCTCATGGTAATTTGGAACGCCCAAAAGACTAGCACTAACTCAGCCTGCAGTCAGTAAGTTAGGAGTCTGATAGATCTCCAGGTCCGCACTAGGATGGGTGTCTGTGGAGCGAGGACCAACACAGGGAGGAAACAGACAGAGCCCCCTAGTCAGCACCAGAAAGGACAGTCAGACAAGCCGGGTCATACACGGAACAGGTAGTCAGCCAGAGCCACAGGTTTGCACAAGGTAGGATATCCACTGGAGCGTTTATATGCTGGATGCACAGTGGACATAACCCCAAGTAAACACCAGAATGGGTAGTCAGGCAAGCCAGATAATACACGAAGCGGGTAATCAGCCAGAGCCACAGGTTTTCACCAGAAAGGATGTCTAAGCCAAACAGGAGCGCACAAGGAGAATGGTCAGACAGAGCCAAAGGTCAACACCAGAATAGATGGACAGACAGGCCGGGTCATACACAGTTCAGGCAGTCAGCCAGAGCCACAGGTCCGCACCAGATTGGGTGTCCACTACACAATGGGAGCAGACAAAAGAGTAGTCAGACAGAGCCACAGGTCAGCACCAGAATGGATTGTCAGACAAGCCAGGTCATACACAGAGCCCAAGAGAAACAGAACTGTATTGTACAACATCGCAAGGGCAACTGACTCAGGACTCAGTCTGCCCTTTAAACCCCTCCATAGGAAGTAGGTAGGAGGAGCAGCTCAGAGGGAGGAAGTGGGTAGGAGGAGACTACAGGAATAAAACACATAAAACAGAGGCCTGCTGTATGCTTGAAGCCTTGCGCCTGCAGATGACACATCTAGCTTTGATGCATTCAACCATGCATCATTCCGGTGACATCCGTGCGGAATGGATGGCCACTGATGCATCATTTCGCCTGAAGCGGCGGTGCTGGAACCAAGGTAATCTGTAACAGAGGGAGAGAGGGAGGTTATGGCAAATGCTGCAGTACCTGCACTACCTCAGCAGACTGAAGGGATACAGTGCTGCTGACCCTGTGGATCTTGAACTGGTGAGAGAGGATGCGGTACTCACCAGTGACCCCTTTGTTGAAAAAAAAAAGAAAAAACAGCGCCGTCCACTCTGAGTGCAGTACGTCAAAATTCAAACACTATAGAATAGAAAACCACCCCTCTTCAGGGTACTCACATTTTCTAGGGGCTATTCTGCCTCTGGATGTAATCGCCTCGACTGGATCTGACTTCCAGTCGCAGTCTTTCCCCTTCGTCTCCCAGCTGTATGCTCCTCTTTCTTCTTCTTACTTCCAAGAGACCCTCCACTCCCACTTTGTTCCTTTGCAGCAGAAGCAGCAGGTGCTGCATAGAATCTGATAGAGGCCCAGCTTGTGGGTGTGCAGGTGAACGACTGACTGCTGTATCCAGCCTGCTTCAAAACGTGTCTGTGACACTGGCTGAGAACTGTACGAAAATAGTAGCGAGGAACTAATGCTTTGTTACCCCTGGATTGTGTTACCCCTGTCCACCCTGCACTGGTGAGTAGGAATCAGCTCCTCGCCAGTGACCCTTTTGTTGCCTCTGCATCAGGGAGTGGGACAACCATCCTTTCTGATGAACCTGTTCCCCTGGATTGTGTTATCCCTGATCTGAGGAGTGGGAATGCATTCCTCCTCAGTACAAAGAAGGGCTCTGATGTGTTGGTCAGCTCTGAAGATGATGGACCCAGCAGGCTGAAGCGATACAGTGCTGCTGCCCCTGTGCCACCTGCACTGGTGAGTAGGAGCAAGCTCACCAGACCCTGTGAAACCCTGCTGCAGTGAGTGGGACGAAGGTCCTCACTAGTAGCAGTATTTTTCCTGAACTGGGGAGTGGGAATACGTTTCTCCCCAATGAAAAGAATGGCCCTGAGGTTGATGGCCTTGAAGATCAGGGGCCCAGCAGGTTGATGCAATACAAGGCTGTTGGCCCTGTTGACCCTGAACTGGTGAGAGGGGATGAATTCCTCACCAGTGACCCTTTCCCTGGTACTAGTGCCCTGGAGAATGGGAAGTGTGGCCTCTCCAGGAGCACGGATGCTCCAGTCATGGGGAGTGGGACTTTGGTCCTCCCCAGTGGACGTGACCCCTGAACTGGTGGGTGGGAAAACGTTCCCCACCAGCCCCTGTAGGATCTCTGAGCCGGCGAGTGGGAGTGAGCTCGGCAGCCCCTGGGAAACCTCTGCTGCGGTGAGTGGGACGCAGGTCCTCACCAGCAGCCCATGTGGCGTTACCCCTGAGGATGTGGAACTCTGCCTGGTGAGTGGGAATTTGTTCCTCACCAGGCCCAGTGAAATCCCTGGAACTGTTGTTGCCCCTTCCCCTACTACCCTTGCTGTGGTGAATGGGACGCAGGTCCTCACCAGCAGCCCCAAAAACATTGCCCCCTCCCCAACTGCTACTGCCCTGGAGGATGGAGAATGCGTTCCCTCCAGGGGCCCTGATGTTTCTGCCATGGGGAGTGGGACCCAGGTCCTTACCTCCAGCCTCGAGAGTGTGGCCCCTGAATCTGTTGACTCCAGCCTCGTGAGTGGGAAGTCATACCTCACCAGGGCCAGTGATGCTGCAGTTGTAGAGAGGGAGACCCCTGTCCCCTCTAATGGGCCCCGGTACCTTGCCCCAGCACAAGAGAGTGTGAGAAACAGCCTCTCATACAAAAATGGGGTACTTGCCCTGAAAAAGGGGGAGATGTCCCCATCTCTTCCCAGCGTGGTCCCCCACTAAAACCCCTGGAGGCTGAAAAGGGTCGGCCAGAAAAAGCCTTTCCCCAGCCCAGTGAGCTCAAGGAAAACCTGCTTGCCAAGGGGACTCCCAAGCATAGAATGGCCTTGGACCCAGAACCTGTGGCCCCAGACCCAGGAAGATCTAATTCCAGTTTGGCTGAATCATGGACCCGCAGAGACCCCCTCCCAGCCTAATACTAACGCAGACTAAGAACTACCAGTTCCCCTGGCCCAGGACAAAGGGCCCCAGTTTTACTCCTGGCCCAGGACAAGGGGCTCACCCATTATTTCCAGGCCCGGACAAGGGGCTAATGTTTTCTCCTGGGCCAGGACAAGGGGCTAATGTTTTCTCCTGGGCCAGGACAAGGGGCTCACCCACTGTTTACAGGCCCAGACAATGTGGTTAAAACTGTATAAATATGCTGTGGTTGTTTCAATAAAGAGTCAGTTATCGTGAAAAGAACAAGGAGTCCTGGTGTCTTTATGCTCTTGTGATTTAAAGTATCCTTTCTGATGCCCATTTGAGCTGAGTATCCTGTATCGTCGACCGTCTGCTGCCAGATATCTGTGGATCCAATTCCAAGTCGGGACTTTGGGCTTTCGTATGCTGTCAGGTGGAGATGTGGACTCCGTTCAACATCCTTGTGTTTCCTGTGACATCCTCCAGCTACCTTTCAACCAGAAGTAGAGGCCTCACTCTCTATGGCCTGTGGTACTGGTTTGAGACCCAACTCTGACTGTGAGTCCCTTCGACTCTTCTCCTGTTCACCTGGATTTCTTCCCACTCTGACACAAAGTCTACGACGCTACAACTTTCATCCGACTTCGACACGGAATTTACAACACCGCGGATGATCGATCGAGACAGTTATTGCTCGACTGGTAGGATCCACGCTGTTTAATCCGCCTGAGAAGGAGAAACCCGTAACGACGGCTGAGGGCGACAAGGTGCCTTCCAGCTTCCATTACACTCCCCTTCCTCCTCCTCCCCCTCTGCCTCCCCATACCCCCATCATGCGTCCCTTCCTCCTCCTCCCTCTCTGCCTCCCCATACCCCTATCATGCTACCCTTCCTCCTCCCTCTCTGCCTTGCCATGCCCCCATCATGCGTCCCTTCCTCCTCCTCCCTCTCTGCCTCCCCACACCCAAATCCTGCTCCCCTTCCTCCTCCTCCCTATACCCCCCATCATGCGTCCCTTCCTCCTCCTACGTCTGCCTCCCCATACCCCCCATCATGCGTCCCTTCCTCCTCCTACGTCTGCCTCCCCATACCCCCATCATGCGTCCCTTCCTCCTCCTCCCTCTCTGCCTCCCCACACCCAAATCCTGCTCCCCTTCCTCCTCCTCCCTCCCCATCATGCGTCCCTTCCTCCTCCTATGTCTGCCTCCCCATACCCCCATCATGCGTCCCTTCCTCCTCCTCCCTCTCTGCCTCCCCATACCCCCATCATGCTCCCCTTCCTCCTCCTCCCTCTCTGCCTCCCCATGCCCCCATCATGCGTCCCTTCCTCCTCCTCCGTCTCTGCCTCCCCATATCCCAATCATGCGTCCCTTCCTCCTTCTTCCTCTCTGCCTCCCCATATCCCCATCATGCGTCCCTTCCTCCTCCTTCCTCTCTGCCTCCCCACACCCAAATCCTGCTCCCCTTCCTCCTCCTCCCTCCCCATACCCCCATCATGCGTCCCTTCCTCCTCCTACGTCTGCCTCCCCATAGCCCCATCGTTCGTCCCTTCCTCCTCCTCCCTCTCTGCCTCCCCATAGCCCCATCATGCTCCCCTTCCTCCTCCTCCCTCTCTGCCTCTCCACACCCAAATCCCGCTCCCCTTCCTCCTCTTCTTTCTGCCCTTATCCTTCCTTACACTTCTTTCTCTTCCCTCTCTTTAGTTCCTTGAACCTCTAACCTACTTCTCCATTTCAGTCCATAGTTTCTCACATCTTATTAGCTTTCTCATCCCTTACCATGCCCATCACCCATCTCTTTACTCACTTGTAGTGGGGTTTCCGGGGATTCTTTTCTACATCCAGCAGCTCTGTTATCACTTCAGGGTCTTCTCTTCCCTGTCCGATCAGAAACAGGACTCCCATGATGCACCTCACCTGATGGTAAAGGAAAGCCAGGCCTGTGATCTTCAGATGATAGAGCTGGAAGGGCCCAGTGGCCCCAGAAAGCTCCGGGACAGACTCCACACTGGCACTCAGTATTGTACGGGTGAAGCTGAGGACACCATTGGCCACATCCATCTTACACAGATTGCGGAAATCGTGGGTTCCCTCCAGAAGCTGAGCAGCTCGATTCATGGCTTCCACATCAAGCTGTGCACGTGGGAACAGGTAGCGGTATGTGCGTGAGCGGCAGCTGAAGCGCGCACTGAATGAGGGGGGCACTACAGCCCAGCTCAACACTCTGATATCTGGAGGAAGCACGCGATTCAGGATTTGAATGTATTGGATTTCCGGTTTGCCCACTGCACTGCAGCGTAAATCGAGAGATATGACCTGACAAGAGAAGCGTACAGTACATGAAATAGAGTCAAATGTCCTTAACATCAGCCACCCTCTTACCCCCAACTTTCTGATTCCAGACTCTTCCGCTATGTCTCTCACCTGTCCCAGGGCACTGACACCTCGGTCTGTTCTACCACATCGGTGATAGCTGGAGGTCTGTCTGCTTTCTACCAGCCGAGTCTTGATGAGTGCATTAAACACTGTCTCCTCCACTGTGTTACTGGTGTTCTCCTGGCTTGCAAAGCCTTGGTACCCCCAGCCTAGATAGGCCAAGCGCAGAGCAACGTGCTGCTTTGGGTGTGCAGAGAAATCAAAGGCACGCAGGGGCTTTTTCCTGACCTGAGATTTGCCTTGATCCTGCACATTTCCTTGGGATGGGTCACCTAACTCCTTTCTACCTGCAGACTGTCCTCCAAGACGTAATACTTCTTCCTCCAGCTCTCGCACCCTCTGGCGCAGATGCTTCACTTCCTCTTCCATCCTTACAATCTAACCTGGAAAGGGACAACATAAGTCTTGTTCTACTGAAACATCATTATATATACAACCTCTCCCAATTAATCCCTCTCTACCACCCTCTGTTTCTTACCTTAATAATCCCTCTCTACTCCCTGCTGCATCCCACCTATCACAAACCCTAAACATCTGTACATTACAATGTGCCATCTTGTCCAAAATAGATCACTCTCTCCACCATAAAATATACCCAAATCGCCATTAATATTGGATGCTAATTAATGAACAATAAACCTAAGAACAAAATTAACTTAAAAGCTTGGTCATGAGTCCTTGACGAACACTAAAATGTTCTGGTATCTCAGGGAATAATAATCACCTACCCACTTACCTAAACTCATGCCAGTTGTTTTAGACTAAGTGAGGCTGCCCCACTTATCTGACAGGAATTCTGACCTTCCCAAACCCCACACCACAAGTGTGACAGGCAACCCCTGTGATACCAGTCAGAGACACAAGGCCAAGCGTTTAAGTAAGATTAGTTCTTGACTTTCACATTTTCTTTATATTGCCAGTCTGAAGGAAGGCACAGGAATCTACACAAACCTGCGCTGCGTTTAACACAACCTCTACAGCGAACACACAAACCTGCACTGCGTTTAACACAGCCTCTGCAGCGAACACACATAAACCTGCACTGTGTTTAACACAGCCTCTGCCTCGAACACACATAAACCTGCACTGCGTTTAACACAGCCTCTGCCTCGAACACACATAAACCTGCACTGCGTTTAACAGCCTCTACAGCGAACACACATAAACCTGCACTGCGTTTAACACAGCCTCTACAGCGAACACACATAAACCTGCACTGCGTTTAACACAGCCTCTGCAGCGAACACACATAAACCTGCGCTGCGTTTAACACAGCCTCTACAGCGAACACACATAAACCTGCACTGCGTTTAACAGCCTCTACAGCGAACACACATAAACCTGCACTGCGTTTAACACAGCCTCTACAGCGAACACACATAAACCTGCACTGTGTTTAACACAGCCTCTGCAGCGAACACACATAAACCTGCGCTGCGTTTAACACAGCCTCTGCCTCGAACACACATAAACCTGCGCTGCGTTTAACACAACCTCTGCAGCGAACACACACAAACCTGCACTGCGTTTAACACAGCCTCTACAGCGAACACACATAAACCTGCACTGCGTTTAACACAGCCTCTGCCTCGAACACACATAAACCTGCACTGCGTTTAACACAGCCTCTGCCTCGAACACACATAAACCTGCACTGCGTTTAACACAGCCTCTGCCTCGAACACACATAAACCTGCACTGTGTTTAACACAGCCTCTGCAGCGAACACACATAAACCTGCACTGCGTTTAACACAGCCTCTGCCTCGAACACACATAAACCTGCACTGTGTTTAACAGCCTCTACAGCGAACACACATAAACCTGCACTGCGTTTAACACAACCTCTGCAGCGAACACACATAAACCTGCACTGCGTTTAACACAGCCTCTGCCTCGAACACACATAAACCTGCGCTGCGTTTAACACAACCTCTACAGCGAACACACATAAACCTGCACTGCGTTTAACACAGCCTCTGCAGCGAACACACATAAACCTGCGCTGCGTTTAACACAGCCTCTGCAGCGAACACACATAAACCTGCGCTGCGTTTAACACAGCCTCTACAGCGAACACACATAAACCTGCACTGCGTTTAACACAGCCTCTACAGCGAACACACATAAACCTGCACTGTGTTTAACACAGCCTCTGCCTCGAACACACATAAACCTGCACTGTGTTTAACAGCCTCTACAGCGAACACACATAAACCTGCGCTGCGTTTAACACAGCCTCTGCCTCGAACACACATAAACCTGCACTGCGTTTAACACAGCCTCTACAGCGAACACACATAAACCTGCACTGCGTTTAACACAACCTCTACAGCGAACACACATAAACCTGCACTGTGTTTAACACAGCCTCTGCCTCGAACACACATAAACCTGCACTGCGTTTAACACAACCTCTGCCTCGAACACACATAAACCTGCACTGTGTTTAACACAACCTCTACAGTGAACACACATAAACCTGCACTGCGTTTAACACAGCCTCTGCCTCGAACACACGTAAACCTGCACTGTGTTTAACACAGCCTCTACAGCGAACACACATAAACCTGCGCTGCGTTTAACACAGCCTCTGCAGCGAACACACATAAACCTGCGCTGCTTTTAACACAGCCTCTGCCTCGAACACACATAAACCTGCACTGCGTTTAACACAGCCTCTACAGCGAACACACATAAACCTGCACTGCGTTTAACACAGCCTCTGCCTCGAACACACTTAAACCTGCACTGCGTTTAACACAACCTCTGCAGCGAACACACACAAACCTGCACTGCGTTTAACACAGCCTCTACAGCGAACACACATAAATCTGCACTGCGTTTAACACAGCCTCTACAGCGAACACACATAAACCTGCACTGCGTTTAACACAGCCTCTGCCTCGAACACACATAAACCTGCACTGCGTTTAACACAGCCTCTGCAGCGAACACACATAAACCTGCACTGTGTTTAACACAACCTCTGCCTCGAACACACATAAACCTGCACTGTGTTTAACACAACCTCTGCAGCGAACACACATAAACCTGCACTGTGTTTAACACAGCCTCTGCCTCGAACACACATAAACCTGCACTGCGTTTAACACAACCTCTACAGCGAACACACATAAACCTGCACTGTGTTTAACACAACCTCTGCAGCGAACACACATAAACCTGCACTGTGTTTAACACAACCTCTACAGCGAACACACATAAACCTGCACTGTGTTTAACACAGCCTCTGCAGCGAACACACATAAACCTGCACTGCGTTTAACACAGCCTCTGCCTCGAACACACATAAACCTGCACTGTGTTTAACACAGCCTCTGCCTCGAACACACACAAACCTGCACTGTGTTTAACAGCCTCTACAGCGAACACACATAAACCTGCACTGCGTTTAACACAACCTCTGCAGCGAACACACATAAACCTGCACTGCGTTTAACACAACCTCTACAGCGAACACACATAAACCTGCACTGTGTTTAACAGCCTCTACAGCGAACACACATAAACCTGCACTGTGTTTAACACAGCCTCTGCAGCGAACACACATAAACCTGCACTGTGTTTAACAGCCTCTGCCTCGAACACACATAAACCTGCACTGCGTTTAACACAGCCTCTGCCTCGAACACACATAAACCTGTGCTGCGTTTAACACAACCTCTACAGCGAACACACATAAACCTGCACTGCGTTTAACACAACCTCTGCCTCGAACACACATAAACCTGCACTGCGTTTAACACAACCTCTACAGCGAACACACATAAACCTGCACTGTGTTTAACACAACCTCTGCCTCGAACACACATAAACCTGCACTGTGTTTAACACAGCCTCTGCCTCGAACACACATAAACCTGCACTGCGTTTAACACAACCTCTACAGCGAACACACATAAACCTGCACTGTGTTTAACACAACCTCTGCCTCGAACACACATAAACCTGCACTGCGTTTAAAACAGCCTCTGCCTCGAACACACATAAACCTGCACTGCGTTTAACACAGCCTCTGCCTCGAACACACATAAACCTGCACTGTGTTTAACAGCCTCTACAGCGAACACACATAAACCTGCACTGCGTTTAACACAGCCTCTGCCTCGAACACACATAAACCTGCACTGCGTTTAACACAGCCTCTGCCTCGAACACACATAAACCTGCACTGCGTTTAACACAGCCTCTGCAGCGAACACACATAAACCTGCACTGTGTTTAACACAACCTCTGCCTCGAACACACATAAACCTGCACTGCGTTTAACAGCCTCTACAGCGAACACACATAAACCTGCACTGCGTTTAACACAGCCTCTGCAGCGAACACACATAAACCTGCACTGTGTTTAACACAACCTCTGCCTCGAACACACATAAACCTGCACTGTGTTTAACACAACCTCTGCAGCGAACACACATAAACCTGCACTGCGTTTAACACAACCTCTGCAGCGAACACACATAAACCTGCACTGCGTTTAACACAACCTCTGCAGCGAACACACATAAACCTGCACTGCGTTTAACACAGCCTCTACAGCGAACACACATAAACCTGCACTGTGTTTAACACAGCCTCTGCAGAGAACACACATAAACCTGCACTGTGTTTAACACAGCCTCTGCCTCGAACACACATAAACCTGCACTGCGTTTAACACAACCTCTGCAGCGAACACACATAAACCTGCACTGTGTTTAACACAGCCTCTGCAGCGAACACACATAAACCTGCGCTGCGTTTAACACAACCTCTGCAGCGAACACACATAAACCTGCACTGTGTTTAACAGCCTCTACAGCGAACACACATAAACCTGCACTGCGTTTAACACAGCCTCTGCCTCGAACACACATAAACCTGCACTGTGTTTAACACAGCCTCTGCCTCGAACACACATAAACCTGCGCTGCGTTTAACACAGCCTCTGCCTCGAACACACATAAACCTGCATTGCGTTTAACACAACCTCTACAGCGAACACACATAAACCTGCACTGCGTTTAACACAGCCTCTGCCTCGAACACACATAAACCTGCACTGCGTTTAACACAGCCTCTGCCTCGAACACACATAAACCTGCACTGCGTTTAACACAGCCTCTGCCTCGAACACACATAAACCTGCACTGTGTTTAACACAGCCTCTGCAGCGAACACACATAAACCTGCACTGCGTTTAACACAGCCTCTACAGCGAACACACATAAACCTGCGCTGCGTTTAACACAACCTCTGCCTCGAACACACATAAACCTGCACTGTGTTTAACACAGCCTCTGCCTCGAACACACATAAACCTGCACTGCGTTTAACACAGCCTCTACAGCGAACACACATAAACCTGCACTGCGTTTAACACAGCCTCTACAGCGAACACACATAAACCTGCACTGTGTTTAACACAGCCTCTGCCTCGAACACACATAAACCTGCATTGCGTTTAACACAGCCTCTGCCTCGAACACACATAAACCTGCACTGTGTTTAACAGCCTCTACAGCGAACACACATAAACCTGCACTGCGTTTAACACAGCCTCTACAGCGAACACACATAAACCTGCACTGTGTTTAACACAACCTCTGCCTCGAACACACATAAACCTGCACTGTGTTTAACACAGCCTCTGCCTCGAACACACATAAACCTGCACTGTGTTTAACAGCCTCTACAGCGAACATACATAAACCTGCACTGCGTTTAACACAGCCTCTGCCTCGAACACACATAAACCTGCACTGCGTTTAACACAACCTCTGCCTCGAACACACATAAACCTGCACTGCGTTTAACACAACCTCTGCCTCGAACACACATAAACCTGCACTGTGTTTAACACAGCCTCTGCCTCGAACACACATAAACCTGCACTGTGTTTAACACAGCCTCTGCCTCGAACACACATAAACCTGCGCTGCGTTTAACACAGCCTCTGCCTCGAACACACATAAACCTGCACTGTGTTTAACAGCCTCTACAGCGAGCACACATAAACCTGCACTGCGTTTAACACAGCCTCTGCCTCGAACACACAAACCTGCACTGCGTTTAACACAACCTCTGCAGCGAACACACATAAACCTGCACTGCGTTTAACACAACCTCTGCCTCGAACACACATAAACCTGCACTGCGTTTAACACAGCCTCTGCCTCGAACACACAAACCTGCACTGTGTTTAACACAACCTCTGCAGCGAACACACATAAACCTGCACTGCGTTTAACACAACCTCTGCAGCGAACACACATAAACCTGCACTGTGTTTAACACAGCCTCTGCCTCGAACACACATAAACCTGCACTGTGTTTAACACAACCTCTGCAGCGAACACACATAAACCTGCACTGCGTTTAACACAACCTCTACAGCGAACACACATAAACCTGCACTGCGTTTAACACAACCTCTGCAGCGAACACACATAAACCTGCACTGCGTTTAACACAGCCTCTGCCTCGAACACACATAAACCTGCACTGCGTTTAACACAGCCTCTGCCTCGAACACACATAAACCTGCACTGTGTTTAACACAGCCTCTACAGCGAACACACATAAACCTGCACTGCGTTTAACACAGCCTCTGCCTCGAACACACATAAACCTGCACTGTGTTTAACAGCCTCTACAGCGAACACACATAAACCTGCACTGCGTTTAACACAACCTCTGCCTCGAACACACATAAACCTGCACTGTGTTTAACACAACCTCTGCAGCGAACACACATAAACCTGCACTGCGTTTAACACAACCTCTGCAGCGAACACACATAAATCTGCACTGTGTTTAACACAGCCTCTGCCTCGAACACACATAAACCTGCACTGTGTTTAACAGCCTCTGCAGCGAACACACATAAACCTGCACTGTGTTTAACACAACTTCTGCCTCGAACACACATAAACCTGCACTGCGTTTAACACAGCCTCTACAGTGAACACACATAAACCTGCACTGCGTTTAACACAACCTCTGCAGCGAACACACATAAACCTGCGCTGCGTTTAACACAGCCTCTGCAGAGAACACACATAAACCTGCGCTGCATTTAACACAGCCTCTGCCTCGAACACACATAAACCTGCACTGTGTTTAACACAGCCTCTACAGCGAACACACATAAACCTGCACTGCGTTTAACACAGCCTCTGCCTCGAACACACATAAACCTGCACTGTGTTTAACAGCCTCTACAGCGAACACACATAAACCTGCACTGCGTTTAACACAACCTCTGCCTCGAACACACATAAACCTGCACTGTGTTTAACACAACCTCTGCAGCGAACACACATAAACCTGCACTGCGTTTAACACAACCTCTGCAGCGAACACACATAAATCTGCACTGTGTTTAACACAGCCTCTGCCTCGAACACACATAAACCTGCACTGTGTTTAACAGCCTCTGCAGCGAACACACATAAACCTGCACTGTGTTTAACACAACTTCTGCCTCGAACACACATAAACCTGCACTGCGTTTAACACAGCCTCTACAGTGAACACACATAAACCTGCACTGCGTTTAACACAACCTCTGCAGCGAACACACATAAACCTGCGCTGCGTTTAACACAGCCTCTGCAGAGAACACACATAAACCTGCGCTGCATTTAACACAGCCTCTGCAGTGAACATACATAAACCTGACATATCACAGCAGATTGAAATGCGCAGTTACTATTTATTTTCTGATTTTAACAGATCGGAAAAATAAAACAGAAAATGTGTCATGTACAACGTTTGGGCGGCCTATTAGTCAGTACTCAGTACCACTCCCTTTGGCAAAAATCACAGCCTTCCGGCTTTTCTTGTAGCCAGCGTACAGTCTTTCTGATCTTGCTTTAGAATTGTATTTCCAGTCTAGTTCTTAGTTTGTCTTGTATGCACCGCATGTCCAAGATAATATAATAATAATAATAATAAAATAGATAATATTCAAGTCTGGGGACTGTGAAGACCATTCCAAAAACCTTACGCTTTTGTTTTTTAAAGTAGTTTATTGTTGAGATATATTTTGTGTCATAATCTTGGTTTAAAGGAGATCACCCCAAATAAAGTCCCCCCTCCATAATTATCCATCTAGTGATAAGCTTACCAATCAGACTGATATCCAGAATAATTACCTCGTTACTCAGAAATCCTACTCGTGCCGAGACTGACGGCCAGGCAACAGTGCAGACATCTGTGCACCTGCGCTATCAGTCTCCTCTAGGAGGCGCTGCCAGTCCCGGTCTCCTCTAGGACGTGTTGCATGATACCTTTAGGTACCAAAAGGGACTGACGGCACAGGCGCGCAGGTGCCTCTAAAGCGCTGTTGTCTGGCCGTCAGTCTCGGCACAAGTAGGATTTCTGAAGAACGTGGTAATTACTCTGGATGACAGTACCATTGGTAAGCGTATCGCTAGATGGCTAATTATGGAGGGGGGCCTTTATTTGGCATGATAGTTCCACTTTACTATCCAACCTATTTTCAGCTTAACTTTCTTCACTGACTGTGGGACATTAGCTTCAAAGAGTTTGTTGGTACTTAGTAGAATCTATTCTTCCCTCTACACAGACATTTCCTGTGCCACCCTTCCACACAACCCCAAAGCATAACAGAATCGCTCCCATGCTTAACAGTTGGAAAAGTGTTGTTTTTGTCAAACCCTTTTTTTTCTCCAAATCTTTGGTGAATGTAGACAAACAGTTCAATTTTAACTTAAAGCAGAACTATCATCTTCAAAATATTGCCCCTCAATACATTACTAATATAGCGATAGGCAAAGGCATACGTGTATTATGCTGGATAAGACCGAATTACTGAAGTAATCCAGCCACCAGCAGACAACAGTGCAGACATCTTAGAGGAAAGTTTCCTCTTAGTCTGCTCTGTCTGTCCCATGCACTGGCCGGATTGGTGGTGACGTTCGTTGGTTACCTTAAGGTAACGGAAGTTGCTGTCTGTCCCGTGCACTGCCCAGATTGGTAGTGACGTTCGTTGGTTACCTTAAGGTAACAGAAGTTGATGTCTGTCCCATGCACTGCCCGGATTGGTGGTGATGTTCGTTGTTTACCTTAAGGTAACTGAATTTGCTGTCTGCGCACAGAGCTTCTCTTGTAACCTCTGTACCCTGGATGCCTGCAGAAAAAGTTGGTTATCTACAATAAAGCTGACTTATTCAACATAATACAAGTATGCTTTTGCCTATCACTAGATTAGTAATATATTGGGGGACAATAATATGAAGATGATAGCTCAGCTTTAACCAGACCACAGTTCTTGGTTCCACAATTCCTCTGGCTTATCTAAATGCTGTGTAGCATATTTCAGACATTGACTGTGACTTCAGGTAAAGTTTCCTTCTGATGACTCTTCCATTCAGATCACTTTTGTGCACACATCACTGCACAGTGGACTGGTGCAGCTCTACTCCCGTGCATACAAAACTTTCCTGCAGGTCCATTGCAGTAATATGGGGGTTTTGCTTTGTATTCCTGACCAGTCTATGAGCAGTTCTATCTGATATTTTTCTTGGTCTTCCATATTTTGTCTCGACTTCAGCAGTTCCCTTTAACTTCCAATTCTTCAGAACATTTTGGACAGTGAAAACTGCAAGCAGGAAGCATTTAGACATCTTTTTTTATCTGCTTTATAAGTCAGTTATAGTTATTTTTTGATCCTTAGATGCTGAGATGTTTGAAAAGTCAGAATTTAACCCCTTAACAACCATGGCCAACAGTTAAGGAACACAGGTATTTTTTTCTCATTTGATCCAGGAGTCCCTGAGCAGCATCCCTGAATTCCATGACGTGCCAGAACTGTCACTGGGCCTTAAGGGGTTACTTTTTGAATTTTAATCAGCCGACTTCGATTAAGACCTAATGAGTCAAATACGTTCCGAGCTCTTACAAAAAAAAATGAGTGGATCAACTGAAGGGCGCCCAATCTTTTGCATATGCCATGTCCTCTATTTTATTTTCTAGTCTGTTAAGTTCGGCAAATAAACAGCAACTGTGCATTAACATTTGCAGAAATGTGTCAAGTTTAAGTTTGTTCACTGCTGAGGTTGTTAACTTACTTCCACTTCGAATATCAACAAAAATAATGTTCAATGGCACCCAAACTTTTGGATACAAATGTACGTAGTAACTACAATAGCATTATACATAATGAGCAATATTTATATAAACATATATATATTAATTATTCCATTACATGTATGATTCATACATATAGATTTAATTACACTACATGATTACAGATGTATATCACACCATTACACATAATAACAGTAATATATAACAATAAGATTACACTGTAATCGGGACAATCACGTGTCTACTCGGACCTTCTTGTCTACAGTTGGCGTCGCTCTGTTATGCCGTCACCCAGTCGCTAGGAGACCGGAATAAGAAGACAGAAATGTAAAAGGGTGTGGCCCTTACGGACCGTCTTAGGCGCTGCCCGCCATGTTATCGTGGTGTAGGGGATAACATTTAGCTTGGCGGCCATTACATTGTAGCCCTGTAGATGCGTCACAGGACTGAGCAGTTCCCCGTCTATTAGTTAGAAAGAAGCCAGAGGACTAAACACTAGGGGCACACTGACTGCTCGGATGGACTTCAACAAAATGGCTCCCGAGGTCCAGTGACGACACTTTGTGTACGAGCAACAAAGGGCTAGATCACCAGTAGCAAAACGTGGCTCTCCAGCTCTTTTGGCCTCGATGGGATATGTAGTCCGCACCATCTGGAATGTCGAACCGTCTCTGTGAATCTAGAACGCTGCGTTACTAGGACACCGGGACTCTCTCAGACCGGATATCCGCCATAGTGACGCCACACCAGGAAGTGCCAGTTATTGGAAGCGGCAGCTGGTGAGGAGAGAGCGGGTCATATAAACAGGTAGACGAAGGGGAAGGGGTATCCAGTGGTATAATATATATAAAATGATAATTGAGCAGTTATATCTATATAATAGAGTTATTATAATATACAGAAACAAGGGGGGTGTTCGGACCTGAAGGGGGTTTTGAGTGGGGGGATGAGTTCTAAGGGGACCAGATTTCGGAGTATTTATGGGTATCATGGAGTTTACACATGTCTCCATACTCATTGATTCCCTGGAAGTAGAAAGATAAAGGGGTGAAGCTCCAACCCTCCAATGGGAGGAAATATTTGACCCGATGGCTGCGAGCAGGAACAATTCTAGAGGGTGTTTAGCTGGGAATTGTGTGCTGTAGGAAAATAGGAGGCGTGGGTCTTTCTGTATTTGTGTACCTAGGTTTTTGACAGCTGATGGGTAGTCAAATACCAGTGGTGGGGGATAAAAACTGTTTTCCTGGGAGGGGATAACCCCAGGCAGAGACCAGGCTTCCCTAAATATTTTGGACCAGATACAAGGGTCTGACAGTCCCAGTATGCCAAGCTCCCTACACTAAATGTAGCATAAAGGTGAAGATCTCTTTCCTTCTGTTTTGTGATCAGTTTGTACAGCTTAGATAAAGATTTACCCCATTTGCAGAGAAAGAGAGGGAACTCTTCCATCTTTATGAGGTCCCTTGTTATGTCACCAGCATTCAAGGCTTTAGATGCATAGCTTCAGATCTGCCCAAACCTCCACGATTCCTGATGAGGCAAGCTATGCATAGACCAGATCAGGAAAGGGGAAACAAACTCACCGAGGACAGGTTATTGAATCCCGCCTCCTCCCATCTCCAGAAAATGCAACAAACCAGCCCTGGGTGGAACTCAGGATTTTCCAACAATATAAGTAAGAGTGAGGGGTAGGGGATCCAATTCCTGATCCTCCCTAGTTTGTTCCACAGGACTAGAACTTGGCCCGGGATGGGATGCATTGTCAATGCAGTGGAATGCGGTTTTAGTTACTAAAGGAAGTTGTGAGGTGTCTAACCCTTTGTGTCATGGGGAGGATGATAAGCCAAGCCTTGGCATGGGGGGCATCATATCTACTAGTTTAAGACAACAGTTTAAAGACAGCTGCTGTATAGTGCTCCATAATATCAGGAAGACCAATGCCACCATGTGAATTAGGAAGCACCATCATGATACTGCTGCAGCAATGCTTCATATCCGTTCAGATATGTTGATCTTGTAGTTTCTGCAACTGGGTTAGAAAGTGGGAGTGCGTGTGTACAGGAACATCCTGAAATAAGAATGTGACTTTAGGAAGCAGAACCGCCGATGCCTTTTCTCTTCCTTTGACTCCCTCCTCCACCCTCCATCTGCTTCCCCCACAAACTCCATACAGCCACAAGACTTTGCTGACTACTTCAAAGCCAAGGTGGACTCTACCCGGGATAATATACCACCTCGTACATCTCCTCCTAGTCTCCCTCATTCCCCTCCTGGCACTCTGGACTCTTTTTCACTAGTCACGAAGGAGGAACTGACTAAGCTGCTATCCTTCGCTCCGTCCACTACATGCTCACTTGATCCACTCTCCTCTCACCTCATACAGCCCCTCTCCCCCACACTAATCCCTATCCTATTACAAATCTTAAACTTCTCCTTTGCCACTGCTACCTTTCCTAACGACTTCAAACATGCATTAGTAACACCCATCCTCAAGAACAACTCTTCTGACAGTAACACACACTCTAGCCATCAACCAGTTTCTCTTCTGCCTTTTGCCTCTAAACTCTTGGAACGCTTAACCTACTCATCCTGCTTGACTTCCTTAACACATACGACCTGCTGGACCCTTTACAATCTGGATTTCTCACTGCTCACTCCACCGAAACTCCTCTTACAAGCGTGGTCAATGATCTTCACATTGCCAAATCTCAAGGTCACTATTCAATACTTAACCTCCTTGATCTCTTAGCAGCTTTTGATACTGTTGATCATGCTGTCCTCCTCCACATTCTTCACTCCTTAGGAATCCGTAACACAGCACTGGACTGGTTCTCCTCTTATCTATCTAACAGATCCTTCAGTGTCTTCTCTGCCACTTCACCCTCTCCCGTCCAACTCTCTGTTGGGGTTCCTCAAGTTTCTGTACTACGACCTCTTCTGTTTTCTCTCTACACAATTACACTTGGTGTTAAAAGTTGTAGTAGTTCCTTTAGGTGAGCTAAAGAGGAATCTCTGTAGGAGATAAAGAGGACATTGTCTACAAAACTTATTTAGTATTTACTACATTGATTTCCCATATTTTAGAGTTTGTCCTAATCGCCTCAACAGTTTGAGTGCCAACATATAAAAGAAAGGGGCAACCCTTTCTGGTTCCATTTTTAATCTGAAAGGCCTTGGAAAGAGTGCTGTTGACTTTACATTTAGCGTGTTGGTTAGCATACAAGGCTGATATTTTCTGTAGGAACTTGGGTCAAAGCCCACAGTGTGCAGGGGACTTGGATATGAAGATCTTGGATAATTCTGGCATTATTATCCTTGGCCTGTTTGTCTGAAATGAATCCTACCTGGTCAAAGTGTGTGAGTCTGGGGAGAATCTGCTGAATTTGATTTTCTAATAATTTGGTGTAGATCTTCAAGTCTACATTCAGAAGCCAGATTGGCCTATTGCTGGAGCACAAAGAGGAATCCTTGCCTTCATTGGGTAGTACAAACATTCCAGCGTTTAGGTTGGAAAGCAGGTGATATTTATTGATAGAAGTGAAGGTAGGTAACAAATGAAGTAGTAGGCTATCAAGAAACATAACATATAGTATGTTGCGGCGTAACCATCCGGCTCTGACTCTTCCCCTTTGAGAGCATTTTAGAGCATTTCCAAAAGTTCAGCTTCAGTGAAATCCCCTTCCAAGGGGTCACTGTCTGTTTGTGAGAGTCTGATGGCATTCTGTTTTCCCACAAAGGCAGACACAAGGGGTTCATGCATCTGGCCCCGAGTGCTAGTAATGCTCTGGCTTAGGCTGTATAGATCTGGGTAAAAGTCATGAAATGCCTTGGTAACAGAATCATAATGAATCTGCAATTTGCCCTGAGGGTCTTTCACCTGCATCACGTGGGTTGCTCCCGCCTCACCGCCCATACGATTGTACCATTGAACTACAACCTGGTGCCATACCTCCTCGAGGTAGAGTCTACCGTCTGATATGCTGTCCTGGGGGTTCATCTGCAAGTCCTCCTCTCCTGCTTGGGCTGGATTTTTCTTTGTGAAGAAAGTGTTGTGAACTGAGACCCTGTATTGACTAAAGGGGCTAAATCATGTCACGGTTGAGATCGCCTACCCTATTCCACTGGTTAATGAGATACTTGATAGATTGAAAAGATCTAAGGTATTCACTAAGCTCTACCTGCAAGGGATGTATAATTTGGTAAAGACAAAGGAGGGTCATGAATGGAAAACCGCATTTAACACCAGGAGCGGGCATTACGAATACCTTGTAATGCCTTTTGGTCTCTGCAATGGTCCTGCATTTTTCTAAGAATTCTTGAATGAAGTCCTCCGGGACATGCTTCAACAGTGAGTGGTGGTATACTTAGACGACATTCTCATCCATTTCTTCTCCATGGAAAACCACCACGCAAATGTAAACAGTCCTGCAAAGATTAAGAGAAAGTAACATATTTTGCAAATTAGAGAAACAGGTCACCTTCTTGGAGTAAGTAATTTCAGAGGTTGGTTTCGCTATGGACCCTGAAAAACTCTTGGCTGTTCTCGCATGGTTGCAACCCGTAGGTCTCCGCTCCCTTCAATGTTTCCTCGGGTTTGCGAACTACTATAGGAAATTGATCCGCAATTTTTCCTCTATGGTAAAACCCCTTATGGACATGACCAAAAAAGACGGTAACTCCACTCACTGGTCCCCAGAAGCTATCAGGGCATTTGAGTCACTAAAAGCTGCTTTGCCACAGCACCTATTTTGGCACACCCGAAACCCAAGCTTCCATTCATACTTGAGATTGATGCGTCTGAGACAGGAGTAGGCGCCCTCCAGTCCCAACATCCTGCTCCTGAGAGCAAGTTGCACCCGTGTGGGTATTTCTCGAAGAAGCTAAGTCCTGTGGAGTGCAATTATGAGATTGGCGATCAAGAGCTTTTGGCAATTAATACTGGCTCTCAAAGAATGGAGGCATTTGCTCGAGGGAACTTCCATGCCAGTCCTAATCATCACGGATCATAAAAAACTTACCTACTTGTCTGAAGCTAAGCGTTTGTCTCCAAGGCAGGCCAGATAGGCCTTATTTTTGTCTTGTTTTAATTACGTGCTCTCGTACCTGCCAGGTACTAAAAATGTCCGGGCTGATGCCCTATCCAGACAGTTCTCGGGCGCTAAAGAGGAGAGTCCTCCTTGTCCTATTATTCCTCAGGACAATGTACTAGCCACCATACGTACCAGCATAACATCTCCCCTTGGGGAGGAAATACTGGCCGCCCAAGTAGATGCACCTGCTGAGACTCCCTCTGGGTGCTGTTTTATACCTACTGACCTCCGTACCAAGGTGCTTGCAACCTACCATAATACTAAATCAGCAGGTCATCCTGGAAAGAACCAGCTCCTCTGGTCAGTTTCCCGTCTCTTCTGGTGGCCAGAACTTAGCAAAGATGATCCTGCCTTTGTTGCTGCCTGTCCAGTCTGTGCACAGACCAAATCACCTTGTCACCTTCCAGTGGGCCTTCTCCAACCCATACCCAATGGGGAGAAGCCATGGTCACACCTTGCCATGGACTTCATAGTCAACCTCCCTTTGTCTTATGGTTACACTGTCATCCTCATGGCCGTTGACCGATTTTCTAAGATGATTCATTGCATACTATTCAAAAAACTTCCATCTGCTAAAGAGTTGGCTACGGTCTTTGTCAAAGAGGTCTATCGGCTACATGGGGTTCCCAAAGTCATAGTTTCCGACCATGGTAGCCAGTTTGTCTAGAGATTCTTGAGGGCCTTCTGTGCGCAACTAGGTATCCAACTTTCCTTCCCCTCAACCTATCACCCGCAATCGAATGGGGCAGCGGAAAGGACTAATCAGCCCTTGGAGCAATTCCTGCGGTGTTATATCTGACTATCAGAACAATTGGTCGGACCTGCTACCTTGGGCGGAGTTTGCTCATAACAGTGCTGTCTCTACTTCTACCCAGTTCTCCCCTTTCATGGTTAATTGTGGGTATCAACCATCCAGAAGAGCGCTCATGGGTTCCAGCTGCATACATGCATGCCCCCATCCCTCCTTCATGCTTTCCATGCACACTTTCTCCATAAATCTGATCCTGCCCCGCTGGGGTGGGGGAGTCATTGGGGGGGCTACTGTCAAGATTCTGCTGAGCTACTCCCATTCTGCCTATTGATTCTGCTGTCTGAGCTAATCTAGTGCTCTGCTATCCACTGCTGCTGTCTTCTGAGTTTCTGGCTCAGGATGGATCAGCTGACCCCTCTGATTACTCACCTGACTGTTATTAGCCAACCCTCTCAGGGTATTTATAGCAGCTTGGCTCAATTCCCCATTGTCCTTTTGTTTGCTGACCTGTTGCTGCTGTGGATTTTCCTGCGCTCCTGTTTGCGGTGTTCCAGACTCTTGGCTTGTTCCAGACTTTGCTGACTTCTGTGCTTCTGACTCTTGACTTGTTCCTGACATCGCAGACTTCTGGTTTCCTGACTACAGCTCGGCTGAATACCTGTCTTGGTTCCTGACCCTGGTGTGTCTTTTGGTTTATGCTCTTGGATCATGGTTCTGTTTTTGTTGCACTAATAAAGGTGTATTGCATTTTACCTTTTTGTGTCCTGTCTGGTTCCTAACATACAGCAGTTAGTTCCCTGACAAGGAGGTAGTCATTAGATTCCTGAAGGGTATTTCTAGGATAAGTCCCATGTCAGGCAGATTCTTCCATCAGTTATCAATGTGACATTTCTTCGAGCCTAATGACAATTCAATCTAAGAACTTTGCTATGAAGATGTTTTTTTTCTGACATCCATTACCTTGGCCAGAAGGTTGACTGAGCTGCAGGATCCTTTTATGTAGCTCTCCTTATTTGGTCATTTGCCATAATAGGATGGTGTAACGGAAGCTAAGAAGGGACCGTGTCGCTTTCCGCCGTCATTCCCGGGTCTCTCCTTCTCTACGCCGGACGCACCGGTCGAGTAGATCAACGGTCCGGTGGTCGACTCAAAGTGGTGTCAAACCCCAGAGTAACCGACTCTACGTCGACGGATGCGGATCGAGGAGAGGTCGACGGGCTCTCGAACCGTTGAGCTTCGCAGAACCGGAACACTGGGCAGTAGAGCGTGAAGCCTCTACTCCCGGTCTAGGACGAACAGGTAAAGTGTTGCAGGAACAAAGGGTAGCGGTCGCCAAGCCGTTCAAGCACTCTGTAGCACGAAGCGAAGGTTTTACTGGAACTGGAAAAAGCAAGGCAGTGTCCACATTGCCACCTGACAGCATCCGAAGTTCGGTAGCAGGATGCTGGCAGCAGACGGTCGAACGATGCAGGGACCTGGGCTCAGATGGGCGTCAGAGTGTCCGCTTTAATACCATAAGAACACACAAGACTCCAGTTCACTCCAAAACATAACTCTCTTTATTGACAAAGACCACAGATATTTATACACAACTCTTACAATGAACTGTATGGGGAAACCAGGTACAATAGGGCTTAATCCAATCATGTTACAGGAGACAAAAGGCCAACAGCAGATGGCCTAACAAATGCAATGAGCCAGACGTGTTTACATTTAAAATACAAAAGGGGTTGATTAATACAGACACAAGATACAAAGACTTGAGGGGCGGGAATACACATTCTAGGAACAATGGCCAGGGGTTGAAGCACATACACACTGGTTTGAATATTCGGCTTCAACCCTGGCCAATCAAATTGTACAATGAGTTGGCTGTTCGACCCATCCCCGAGCCACCTACTTTTCCCATGTTAAGTCTATGGAAGCCCTTTAAACTTCCTGCTCAGGGATTCGACCAATCAGACGTTGACTCACTCCTCCCAGTTCTCCTTACTCAATATGGTGTCGGTCTCAAACCGGAAACCTCCGACCCATATTCGGTGAATGTATAAACCCTCGAACATACTACATACAATAACTAGAACGTTTGACATATATTAAACATAGCACATGAACCAAAGTCTATGAATATGTCTTTTCTCTTAGGTAATAGCTGGCCAGTTCATATGACAAGGCCCAGCACAGAGTCCAAACAGTACTAAATGTCCATAGTCTTTGGTTAAACAGTCCTAGGGCCAGACAAGGGCTCAAGTAACGGGTAGGATGTGTTACAGATGGTCTTCAGAGCAAATCCATCCTTTAGAGCAACATAGTTCAGATTTATACCTTCAACCAAAAAAATATTCTACCCTATTTATGTCCAAATCCCTAGGGAAAGAAGAGAATCAATTTCTTACCAAGATTTGATTAGATATATGTCCTCATATCTTAACAGAACGGAGAATTTCTGAAACCATACTACCTTTTGTAGATGATTAGGGTATTTATAGAGATGGCTTATCGGATACAGGGCTACCAACCCCTTTAAGGATGAAGGCAGCCTCTGCTAGGGCAGGGTCTACCTTGTGGGTAAGGAAGGCAGATGCAACTCCAGGGGTAATCTAAAAGCAGCTACTTGGTCCTCCCATATCTACCTTCATAAACGTTATCAGCTGGACATCCAGGTCTCCTCTGAAGCAAGATTTCGGAGAAGAGTTCTTCAGGCACGTGATAGAGAGGGGTTCATATATGAGGGATATTCGCCTTTGTGTCTTTAATAAAATCATGACTTTCCTTCACAACAAATTGTATTACAAGAACAGAGGCTTCACAGGGTTGTCGAATTCATATCGCCCGACACCCGGGACATGTAGTTCAGGGCACCGGACAGGTAAATATTTCTCAAATTTAGCCCTGCTTCGGGCAAGCAGACAGCTGGACGGACAGTGATGCCCGTGCCTGCTGGGCTGTGTAAAGTAGTTGCCGGTGGACCACTGATTGCAGGATCACACTGTGAGCCCATGTCTGTATGTCTGCCATTTACTCACATGTGAGTAAACAGCTCCTGACTGTGCTATCGCATCCGAGGTGCACTGTTATGCAAACCAGCTTTGCAGCGCCACTTGCAGGAAACAGGTGTGCACAACGCTAACATTTCAGATGCACTTGCATAATAAACTCTAGCTGCTAGCAAAGAATTAATACTGCCTTTTATTATACTTGTGTTTTTCTACATTAACTGTCCCTTTGGCAGGGGCGGACTGACCTATCAGGCATGGACAGAGTGCCCACTGCCAATGGGGGTCCGGCCGTGCCCAGGATCACAAGTGCAGCATTCAAATGGGCCCGCAGTGCCTATGCATACAGTTGCAGCACTACAATTTAAGTGGAATAAGCAGCTACCCCACCGCCTCGCTTTTATTGTAGTTGAAATAAATGTTGTAATTCACAAATTGGCAGAGAGGGAGCCTCTCTCTGCATTTGCGTTGTATCATGCCCTGCGTGATGCGTGTCAGTAATGGCATGGCGTTGTATCATGCCCTGCGTGATGCGTGTCAGTAACGGCATGGCGTTGTATCATGTCCTGCGTGATGCGTGTCAGTAACGGCATGGCGTTGTATCATACCCTGCGTGATGCGTGTCAGTAACGGCATGGCGTTGTATCATGCCCTGCGTGATGCGTGTCAGTAACGGCATGGCGTTGTATCATGCCCTGCGTGATGCGTGTCAGTAACGGCATGGCGTTGTATCATGCCCTGCGTGATGCGTGTCAGTAACGGCATGGCGTTGTATCATGACCTGCGTGTCAGTAACGGCATGGCGTTGCGTGATAGCGCTGCCGGTTCATTATTCAGCGGGAGTTGGACTAGTCTGCACCAGAGAGGTTGATATTGAAGAGCTGGAGCACAGATTTTTTTGCTTTGCTGAAAGCCCGCTCTTCCACTTCTGCCGGAGGCGTCCTTGCTGGTGGGACTTGTGTTTTTATGTGTCATTAAAATCCACTTTATGGGTTCATTTGAAATTAAAAGTTCCTCTTAACCCTTTGTGAACCAGAACTGTTAAACTGACAGGTCCACTTTCAGTTCTGGGTAACTAGATCTACCAGTTGTGGCATTTTGTTGTTGTACGCTATGGGAATTATAGAGCAATCTAATAGCGCCATAGGGAATTAATCTAAATTACCAGACGTTCCATTGATTTTAATGGGTCTTTAACCATTTGTATGCTAGAGAGGTCTCCAATGCAGTACCCAAGGGGTTAAACCCCCACGTAAATTAATGGTAAATTGTGGAAGCTTTGTTTCTCCCCTATGGTGCAGTTGTTTGCCCCAGGACTCTTAGTGTTTTTATTATGGACATTAGGGACATATGTGGACTCTCCCACTTTTATTATGGACATTAGGCCCATGTAGCACTATATTTAACTGCCCACAGTACTGTACTTAAAACAATATTCCAGCCAAAAGGATCCCCCTCCTGCCCCTTTCCCTGCGTCACTCAGCCTCTCAGTCTGGTCCGGATGGAGCGTGCCAAGGGACAATCTTCAGTAAACAAAAGGAAAATCCTCTACTCCTTCATCAAGGGGTTCATTATACTTACTGAATAATGATTGTCCCTCGCTGGATCCGTCCTGTCCCACCACCGGATTCCACATCTAATGGGAGGGGGCCAGAAGTGGCGGGAGGGGGAGCCTTTTGGCTTCAATATCACTTTAACTACTGCGCTAAGTAATTAAATATATCGGTACATGTTACTAAAAATATAAACAAGACTCAGAGATAAACTTTAATAGCGTTATTACTCTCTCTTTAAAATATTAGACTCTTGACATTTTCCAGTCTTATCATGTTGGGGTTTTTTGGACCCTTTTTTTCTTTTTCATGTACACTACATGGCCCGGAAGATCCCTCGTCTTTCCTCAACTCACAGATGCCCAGCGTGCCCTCTCCATGGCCGATACCCCTGCCAGCCCCTAGGCTCAGGCCTGTTTACTCACAATCAACAGCGGCTTCTTCCTCCCGCACTGG
The DNA here is from genome assembly GCA_037306005.1 of Rhinophrynus dorsalis. Classification (NCBI taxonomy): domain Eukaryota; kingdom Metazoa; phylum Chordata; class Amphibia; order Anura; family Rhinophrynidae; genus Rhinophrynus; species Rhinophrynus dorsalis. The sequence goes on along the minus strand of CM074725.1, from coordinate 1,356,791 downwards.
ATCCGGACATTGCCAGGCGCATTGTGGGGAGAAGAGTGTCTCCGCTGTACCAGAGCCAGTAATGTGGGGTGCTGAATCTACATTATTTAAGCCATAGGGACAAATTAACAGCACTCTATTTAACCCATTGAGTGCCAGAGAGGTAACTAATGCATTGCACCACAATGCACTGGATGCCTTTCCAGCACTCAGAAGGTTAACTCTGACATGACACACCACTGTATACTGCATGGCACTCTATGGGTTAACATGCTGGTATAAGTCTCTCTCACATAATGTTTTATTTTCTGCTTTCCACGTCTACACGTCAAACACACAGAGGCATAATAGTACAATTCTGCCCCAAAGTAAAGTACATAACAAATAACATTGATTTCACCGTTTCAGGACCACAGTGGGGATGGAAACACGTTGTGAAGTGATGTTCTCTGGTCCCTAGGGGTCTACTTTTTATTTCTAATTCTATGAATACTTCAGATTGTTACCTACACACCACTGTAACGCTCCTACACTAATCCCAGGGTGGCCACAGCCCCCACTTCTACACTCAGATCCTACAGATTGTTACCCACACACCACTGTAACACTCCTACACTAATCCCAGGGTGGCCACAGCCCCCACTTCTACACTCAGATCCTACAGATTGTTACCTACACACCACTGTAACACTCCTACACTAATCCCAGGGTGGCCACAGCCCCCACTTCTACACTCAGATCCTACAGATTGTTACCTACACACCACTGTAACACTCCTACACTAATCCCAGGGTGGCCACAGCCCCCACTTCTACACTCAGATCCTACAGATTGTTACCTACACACCACTGTAACGCTCCTACACTAATCCCAGGGTGGCCACAGCCCCCGCTTCTACACTCAGATCCTGCAGATTGTTACCTACACAGCACTGTAACGCTCCTACACTAATCCCAGGGTGGCCACAGCCCCCACTTCTACACTCAGATCCTGCAGATTGTTACCTACACAGCACTATAACGCTCCTACACTAATCCCAGGGTGGCCACAGCCCCCACTTCTACACTCAGATCCTGCAGATTGTTACCTACACAGCACTATAACGCTCCTACACTAATCCCAGGGTGGCCACAGCCCCCACTTCTACACTCAGATCCTACAGATTGTTACCTACACACCACTGTAACACTCCTACACTAATCCCAGGGTGGCCACAGCCCCCACTTCTACACTCAGATACTGCAGATTTGGAGAACCAGCAAGAGCAGCAACCTCCACACACAGGGGGTGCCTATCACTGTTTCAGTATCCCCTCTATGTGTCTGTGTGTTGCGTGTCTGTGTATGTCTGTTGCAAGTCTGTGTGTGCGTGTATGTGTGCATATGTCAGATGCGTGCGTGTGTCTGTAGCATGTGTGTGCATGGGTCTGTAGCGCACATGTGTGTGTTGTGTGTGTGTGCGCGTATGTCTGGTGCATGTGTGTGCGCGCGTATGTCTGGTGCATGTGTGTGTGTGTGCGCACTAATGTCTAGTGCATGTGTGTGTGCATATCTGTTACCTTTGTGTAAGTGTGTGTGTGTGTGTACACATCTCTGTTACATGTGTGTCCATGTGTGCATCTCCAGTGTGTCTGTGTGTGTGCACATGTCTTTTGTATGTTTCTGCTGCTCACTGTGTGTATGTGTCTGTCTGTGTGTTGCATAAGTCTGTGTTTATCAGTGTTTCACACACGTACTCCCAACAGTCATAACATGATGGGCAAAGCCGTCCCTATATATAAGCAATGTGGGACGGCGCTGCCCGTCAGGCTATATAGGGAATTAATGCACACACATGGATGCAAGACAAACACACACAGAGACACACATGCAAATGCTCACACATGCAATGAGATGCATAAAGAGCAACACAGTCATACACACATACATGCAATGCACAACATGCAGACACATAGAGTGTGATACAGACATGGAACACACAGGCACACACAGAGACGCAGAAGTGAGTCATAAGGGGGTGACTTATGTGTCATTGTAATGATGTTTGTGTTTGTACTTATGCCTCCACTGTGGCATTCATTCATATAGTTGAAATGCATGTGGTAATTGCACATACTATGGTGGATCGCGCTGGCTCCCGGGTGTGAGTGCGTGTGAGTGTGTGTGATTGAGTGTGTGTGTGTGTGTGAGTGAGAGGGTGTATGAGAGTGAGTGTGTCATTGAGTGAGAGAGTGTGAGTGAGAGTGTGTTTGTGTTTTTTGTCTGATGTGTTTGTCTGTGGTGTAGGAGCGAGTGGCATCCATTTTGTTTTTTCAGTTACTTGGATAGTGATGGGTGGGCTGGATAGTGGGGGCAGACCATCTCCCTGCATGATTTAAATCACTCTCCCATTGAATCACCCAATGGGAGCAGTAACTCCTCCTTACTTAACCATTTGACTGCCAGATGGGTACGCAACACATTGCTTTGCAATGCATTGTGTACCCCCTGGCAGTCAAAGGTTTAAGTTATGGTAACATAGCAATATAACAGACGGTGGCTCTTCAGTTGAGGCAACGTAGCAATATGCTGAGGGAACAAATAGAAAGTGGTGTTTGAGGCTTGCCCTCTGTAACATACAACAAAGCATCTCTCTCCCTTTAAGGAGAAAGGGTGGGAATCAGGAAGTGGAGGAGTGCCAGTTGAAAACAGACAGTGAGGTTGACTGAAGGGATGAAAAGAGTTAAATAAAAAAGTTATTAAGTTTATCCCTGAGTTTGTATTTTATGGAAACGTTACACCCTTGTACTGAAACAGAGTGTATGGAGGGTTACAGTTATCTGTGGGAGGTGACACAGTGTGTATGGAGGGTTACAGTTATCTGTGGGAGGTGACACAGAGGGTATGTTGGGTTACAGTTATCTGTAGGAGGTGACACAGTGTATGGAGGGTTACAGTTATCTGTAGGAGGTGACACAGTGTATGGAGGGTTACAGTTATCTGTAGGAGGTGACACAGTGTATGGAGGGTTACAGTTATCTGTGGGAGGTGACACAGAGTGTATGGAGGGTTACAGTTATCTGTGGGAGATGACACAGTGTGTATGGAGTGTTACAGTTATCTGTGGGAGGTGACACAGAGTGTATGGAGGGTTACAGTTATCTGTGGGAGATGACACAGTGTATGGAGGGTTACAGTTATCAGTGGGAGGTGACACAGAGTGTATGGAGGGTTACAGTTATCTGTGGGAGGTGACAGTGTATGGAGGGTTACAGTTATCAGTGGGAGGTGACACAGTGTATGGAGGGTTACAGTTATCAGTTGGAGGTGACACAGTGTGTATGGAGGGTTACAGTTATCTGTGGGAGGTGACACAGTGTATGGAGGGTTACAGTTATCTGTGGGAGGTGACACAGAGTGTATGGAGGGTTACAGTTATCTGTGGGAGGTGACACAGTGTATGGAGGGTTACAGTTATCTGTGGGAGATGACACAGTGTGTATGGAGTGTTACAGTTATCTGTGGGAGGTGACACAGAGTGTATGGAGGGTTACAGTTATCTGTGGGAGGTGACACAGTGTATGGAGGGTTACAGTTATCAGTGGGAGGTGACACAGTGTATGGAGGGTTACAGTTATCAGTGGGAGGTGACACAGTGTGTATGGAGGGTTACAGTTATCTGTGGGAGGTGATACAGTGTATGGAGGGTTACAGTTATCTGTGGGAGGTGACACAGAGTGTATGGAGGGTTACAGTTATCTGTGGGAGGTGACAGTGTGTATGGAGGGTTAGTTATCTGTGGGAGGTGACACAGTGCGTGTATGGAGGGTTACAGTTATCTGTGGGAGTTGACACAGTGTGTGTATGGAGGGTTACAGTTATCTGTGGGAGGTGACACAGTGCGTGTATGGAGGGTTACAGTTATCTGTGGGAGGTGACACAGTGCGTGTATGGAGGGTTACAGTTATCTGTGGGAGGTGACACAGTGCGTGTATGGAGGGTTACAGTTATCTGTGGGAGGTGACACAGCGTGTATGGAGGGTTACAGTTATCTGTGGGAGGTGACACAGTGCGTGTATGGAGGGTTACAGTTATCTGTGGGAGGTGACACAGTGTGTATGGAGGGTTACAGTTATCTGTGGGAGGTGACACAGCGTGTATGGAGGGTTACAGTTATCTGTGGGAGGTGATACAGTGTGTGTATGGAGGGTTACAGTTATCTGTGGGAGGTGACACACAGTGTATGGAGGGTTACGGTTATCTGTGGGAGGTGAAACAGTGTGTTTGTGGGGTCATGATCCAGAGTGAGAGTGTGAGTGGACCAGGAGAAGTTATTGATATCCCCTACTTCAGGAGCGAATGGCAGCTATATATTTTTTTTGTCAGTTGGATGGTGGTGGGCGGCCAACTCCCTGTATGATAAACATGCCCCCATTGAATCACCAAATAGGAGTTGTGTCTCCTAATGAGACATAAATTATGTAATGAGGCATTCTGTTCAATGTGTGTGTGTTTTCTGAGGAGACATAAATTATGTTCTGTGTGTGAGGTACCATAAATTATGCAAAGAGGCTTATTTTTATATATATATATATATATATATATATATATATATATATATATATATACTAGCATTAGATGTATCTGTGTGCGAGAGTATGAGGACCACTGATTACCAATCAGCGTTTTCTAATATGCAGATAATGAAGACACATAGCCACACAAAACAAATGCCTTAGATTTTAGAAGGGCAGAGTTTTCTCTTAACGGTGAACACGTAATTAGTTCCTTAGCAGACAGGAGATTGTCACTGTACACCGTTAGGCAATGGAAACAACTAAAACGTTCAGTTTTATCTGCAACTGAATTCTGTGTCAGGCATGTAAACAAAGGCAAAAGAAAAAGAAAACCAGTCTGGTTCTCAAGAGAGTGGCAGGTTTGTAATGGATAGCGCAGGTGCATACAGGAAAAACTTTGCAATGGTAACGGGAAAACAAAGTTTATAAGATGTGCTAAATCCCAAACAAAATAAAAAATAACAGACTCTGTAAAACCGGATGACAAAACTTTCTTTAGTTGTATTAGTGTAAAGAGAAGGTGTGAAGGAGGCATAATTGGATTAAAGTGGAACCTTAAAAAAGTAGGCAATTTTAACTCCTTACAAAATGATCTGTTTGTTTTATTTATTAAAACTGTTTTCAAGCTATCAACTTTTATCTTTTGTGTGATGTGCAGTCAGTTGCTAGCAACGCTGACAAAAGTGACTTCCCCTAGATCACCTGATCCTCCCCTGTGTACTCCTCTCCGTCCCATCTCCAACCCATGTGACTTCCCCTAGATCACCTGATCCTCCCCTGTGTACTCCTCTCCGTCCCATCTCCACCCCAAGTGACTTCCCCTAGATCACCTGATCCTCCCCTGTATACTCCTCTCCCTCCCATCGTCACCCAAGTGACTTCCCCTAGATCACCTGATCCTCCCCTGTGTACTCCTCTCCGTCCCATCTCCACCCCAAGTGACTTCCCCTAGATCACCTGATCCTCCCCTGTGTACTCCTCTCCGTCCCATCTCCACCCCAAGTGACTTCCCCTAAATCACCTGATCCTCCCCTGTGTACTCCTCTCCCTCCCATCTCCACCCCAAGTGACTTCCCCTACGTTACCTGATCCTCCCCTGTTTACTTCTCTCCCTCCCATCTCCACCCCAAGTGACTTCCCCTAGATCACCTGATCCTCCCCTGTGTACTCATCTCCCTCCCATCTCCACCCAAGTGACTTCCCCTAAATCACCTGATCCTCCCCTGTATACTCCTCTCCCTCCCATCTCCACCCCAAGTGACTTCCCCTAGATCACCTGATCCTCCCCTGTGTACTCCTCTCCCTCCCATCTCCAACCCAAGTGACTTCCCCTAGATCACCTGATCCTCCCCTGTGTACTCCTCTCCCATCTCCACCCCAAGTGACTTCCCCTAGATCACCTGATCCTCCCCTGTGTACTCCTCTCCCTCCCATCTCCACCCCAAATGACTTCCCCTAGATCACCTGATCCTCCCCTGTGTACTTCTCTTCCTCCCATCTCCACCCAAGTGACTTACCCTAGATCACCTGATCCTCCCCCTGTGTACTCCTCTCCCTCCCATCTCCACCCCAAGTGACTTCCCCTAGATCACCTGATCCTCCCCTGTGTACTCCTCTCCCTCCCATCTTCACCCCAAGTGACTTCCCCTAGATCACCTGATCCTCCCCTATGTACTCCTCTCCCTCCCATCTTCACCCCAAGTGACTTCCCCTAGATCACCTGATCCTCCCCTGTGTACTCCTCTCCTTCCCATCTCCACCCCAAGTGACTTCCCCTAGATCACCTGATCCTCCCCTGTGTACTCCTCTCCTTCCCATCTCCACCCCAAGTGACTTCCCCTAGATCACCTGATCCTCCCCTGTGTACTCCTCTCCCTCCCATCTTCACCCCAAGTGACTTCCCCTAGATCACCTGATCCTCCCCTGTGTACTCCTCTCCCTCCCATCTCCACCCCAAGTGACTTCTCCTAGATCACCTGATCCACCCCTGTGTACTCCTCTCCCTCCCATCTCCACCCCAAGTGACTTCCCCTAGATCACCTGATCCTCCCCTGTGTACCCCTCTCCCTCCCATCTCCAACCCAAGTGACTTCCCCTAGATCACCTGATCCTCCCTTGTGTACTCCTCTCCCATCTCCACCCCAAGTGACTTCCCCTAGATCACCTGATCCTCCCCTGTGTACTCCTCTCCCTCCCATCTCCACCCCAAGTGACTTCCCCTAGATCACCTGATCCTCCCCTGTGTACTTCTCTTCCTCCCATCTCCACCCAAGTGACTTCCCCTAGATCACCTGATCCTCCCCCTGTGTACTCCTCTCCCTCCCATCTCCACCCCAAGTGACTTCCCCTAGATCACCTGATCCTCCCCTGTGTACTCCTCTCCCATCTCCACCCCAAGTGACTTCCCCTAGATCACCTGATCCTCCCCTGTGTACTCCTCTCCCTCCCATCTCCATCCCAAGTGACTTCCCCTATATCACCTGATCCTCCCCTGTGTACTCCTCTCCCTCCCATCTCCACCCCATGTGACTTCCCCTAGATCACCTGATCCTCCCCTGTGTACTCCTCTCCCTCCCATCTCCAACCCAAGTGACTTCCCCTAGATCACCTGATCCTCCCCTGTGTACTCCTCTCCCATCTCCACCCCAAGTGACTTCCCCTAGATCACCTGATCCTCCCCTGTGTACTCCTCTCCCATCTCCACCCCAAGTGACTTCCCCTAGATCACCTGATCCTCCCCTGTGTACTCCTCTCCCATCTCCACCCCAAGTGACTTCCCCTAGATCACCTGATCCTCCCCTGTGTACTCCTCTCCCTCCCATCTCCACCCCTAGTGACTTCTCCTAGATCACCTGATCCTCCCCCTGTGTACTCCTCTCCCTCCCATCTCCACCCCAAGTGACTTCCCCTAGATCACCTGATCCTCCCCCTGTGTACTCCTCTACCTCCCATCTCCACCCCAAGTGTCTTCCCCTAGATCACCTGATCCTCCCCTGTGTACTCCTCTCCCTCCCATCTCCACCCATGTGACTTCCCCTAGATCACCTGATCCTCCCCTGTGTACCCCTCTCCCTCCCATCTCCAACCCAAGTGACTTCCCCTAGATCACCTGATCCTCCCTTGTGTACTCCTCTCCCATCTCCACCCCAAGTGACTTCCCCTAGATCACCTGATCCTCCCCTGTGTACTCCTCTCCCTCCCATCTCCACCCCAAGTGACTTCCCCTAGATCACCTGATCCTCCCCTGTGTGCTCCTCTCCCTCCCATCTCCACCCCAAGTGACTTCCCCTAGATCACCTGATCCTCCCATGTGTACTCCTCTCCCCCCCATCTGCACCCCAAGTGACTTCCCCTAGATCACCTGATCCTCCCCTGTGTACTCCTCTCCCTCCCATCTCCACCCCAAGTGACTTCCCCTAGATCACCTGATCCTCCCCTGTGTACTCCTCTCCCTCCCATCTTCACCCCAAGTGACTTCCCCTATATCACCTGATCCTCTCCTGTGTACTCCTCTCCCTCCCATCTTCACCCAAGTGACTTCCCCTATATCACCTGATCCTCTCCTGTGTACTTCTCTTCCTCCCATCTCCACCCCAAGTGACTTCCCCCAGATCACCTGATCCTCCCCTGTGTATTCCTCTCCCTCCCATCTCCATCCCAAGTGACTTCCCCTAGATCACCTGATCCTCCCCTGTGTACTCCTCTCCTTCCCATCTCCACCCCAAGTGACTTCCCCTAGATCACCTGATCCTCCCCTGTGTACTCCTCTCCCTCCCATCTCCACCCCAAGTGACTTCCCCTAGATCACCTGATCCTCCCCTGTGTACTCCTCTAACTCCCATCTCCACCCCATGTGACTTCCCCTAGATCACCTGATCCTCCCCTGTGTGCTCCTCTCCCTCCCATCTCCACCCCAGGTGACTTCCCCTAGATCACCTGATCCTCCCCTGTGTACACCTCTCCCTCCCATCTCCACCCCAAGAGACTTCCCCTAGATCACCTGATTCTCCCCTGTGTACTCCTCTCCCTCCCATCTCCACCCCAAGTGACTTCCCCTACGTTACCTGATCCTCCCCTGTTTACTTCTCTCCCTCCCATCTCCACCCCAAGTGACTTCCCCTAGATCACCTGATCCTCCCCTGTGTACTCCTCTCCCTCCCATCTTCACCCCAAGTGACTTCCCGTATATCACCTGATCCTCCCCCTGTGTACTCCTCTTCCTCCCATCTCCACCCAAGTGACTTCCCCTAGATCACCTGATCCTCCCCCTGTGTACTCCTCTCCCTCCCATCTCCACCCCAAGTGACTTCCTCTAGATCACTGATCCTCCCCCTGTGTACTCCTCTCCTCCCATCTCCGCCCCAAGTGACTTCCCCTAGATCACTGATCCTCCCCCTGTGTACTCCTCTCCCTCCCATCTCCACCCCAAGTGACTTCCCCTAGATCACTGATCCTCCCCCTGTGTTCTCCTCTCCCTCCCATCTCCACCCCAAGTGACTTCCCCTAGATCACTGATCCTCCCCTGTGTACTCCTCTCCCTCCCATCTCCACCCCAAGTGACTTCCCCTAGATCACCTGATCCACCCCGTGTGTTTGTCTCCCACCATCTCCAACCCAAGTGGCCTCACTTAGCTCGTCTGATCTGCCCCTGCATGTCCCGCTCCCTCCTATCTCCAACGCAAGTGACTTCCCGCAGATCACCTGATCCATTCACTGTGTTCTCTCTCTCCCATCTCTAACCTAAGTCACTTCCCCTAGTTCAGCTGATCTGACCCCCACCACCCCGATGTGCTCTTCTCCCTCCCATCTCCAAACCATGTGATTTTTCCTAGTTCATCTGATCCTCCCCCATGTGCTCCTCTCCCTCCCATCTCCAACCCAAGTGACTTCCCCTAGCTCACCTCATCCACCACTTGTGCTCCTCTCAGTGGTGTATTACATATAACTATTCCCATGTGGACAGTAAATTGCCTATAGTGAGAAGTGTGTTAAACTGAGTATTTTATTAGGAAATGGGTAGACTGGATGGGACAGATACTGATAGGGAAGTCAGTAATACCTGGGACAGACATAAGTCTATAGTGAGAAGTATATAAGATAAGTATTGTATTAGATAGGGAAATGGGTAGACTGGATGGGACAGATACTGATAGGGAAGTCAGTAACACCTGGGACAGACATAAGTCTATAGTGAGAAGTATGTAAGATGAGTATTGTATTAGATAGGGAAATGGGTAGACTGGATGGGACAGATACTGATAGGGAAGTCAGTAATACCTGGGACAGACATAAGTCTATAGTGAGAAGTATGTAAGATGAGTATTGTATTAGATAGGTAAATGGGTAGACTGGATGGACAGATACTGATAGGGAAGTCAGTAATACCTGGGACAGACATAAGTCTATAGTGAGAAGTATGTAAGATGAGTATTATATTAGATAGGGAAATGGGTAGACTGAGTCCAAAAGTGATCAAGGATTACTGAAAAACCTTTCTTAAAACAGTGTGTTTATATATGTTTGTGTATCTGTGTAAATGGCCCTATGAGTCAGACACTCCACTAATCCATTTTTTTCTGTTTTGTGTGGTTGCAGTGAGGTCTTCTGTGCACCTGTGATGTCAGTAAGAGATAGACAAAACTATACCGGGGTAAAGCCCTCAAAATGTGCCCTGCCTGTTTTTAGAGAACACTTCACATCCCCTATGGAGCAGTCTCTCCATCCCCTGACCTTCTCAGAACAGGCTGGTCTCAGTGATTTGGAGGTGTCAGACAGGTCTTGTGGTGATCTATCCCTGACAGTCACTGAAGAGGAGCTGCGTGCTGAACTGTCTCTCCTAGGTTTCTCCTCGGTACCACGGGAAAGGCTTCTGGAGTTCAAGCACGATCTAGAGCAGCTGATGAACCAGGGAGTGGGGGAGGGCTTTCACAGACCCCCTGGAGTCCACAGAGCTACACTCCTCCCAGGCACCAGCGAGCCTTGGGATACTCCCTCTTCAACCTCCAGTGAGGAATGGGTAGCTCCACCAAGGGAACAGGATCCCTACAGCAAGCACACTGTGAGTGTGAAAGACCACAGAGTGAGCACACTGAGGGCACCAGCATTAACACGCAAAGTGCTGCGCAGGAAAAGTGATGGACATACGCATGTTAGTGATGAGTCCTCCATGTACAGTGAGACGGACACTGAGGAGACTGGGAGCTCTAGAGGAGAGTTTCACTCACAGCCCGGTTCTCGCCAGTCAGCTGACAGCATCAAATCCTTCATCCGCCCTCCCCTACACTCACTGCTGGACCAATACCGCCAGCGATCAGACCCAGTAGGCCGGTACCAGGAGTACAAGCAATGCTGGGATGGACTACAGGTGGCGCCAGAACGAAGTAGAAAGGCACTGAGATGTGAAGTCCGGGAGCAGATGATGTCAGCACCCCCCCAGCCTGTCCCACGTCCTCTTCCTCTACCCAACTCATATGTAGTTCCCACAGACAAGAAAAGGTATGGACTGCGCTGGGCTGTGCGCCGAGACATGATGAACGGGGTTGTTCCTCGGGGAAGCTATTCCTAGAACGGGCCCTACTGTGTATGTGTGTTTAATGCCTTCTGATGGTGTTTTTTATGTGTTGTTTGGAATAAAATCACCTTTCACTAACACTTGGATGTGGCATCTATTTATTTGTTTGTCAGGAGTGCCCTTCAGGGGGCAAGCCTTTTTATACATAATTGTGTTTTTTAAAACAGATCTTCAGGTGTGTCCTTCAGACCCCCAGTTATTGTTTGCTTGTGGAGAGGATTGTACTGTCCCACAGCCAGTCCAGCAGTTGTATGGGGAGCTGTTCCCTCTTCATTCTTCTGTCATAGGGACCCTAGAGCTTCTCCAACTCTGATTCGGCCCCCTGCTTTCACTTGAAACTTAAAGTGACGTGGACCCTCGAATATCAACACAATGGTAGATCCCAGATTAAATTCCCCCATGGGTTCACCCTTCATCAGCGTGAGACCCAGTGGTCCATATTGATCTGTGTAGCTGCAGTCATGGTACTTTCCTTTCACATGGTGTGAGCAGTTAGTGTGCAGTACCTGGGAAGAGAGAGGAAGTAAATAATGAGTGGTGGGACTGTGTGAAGATGGAGAGTAATGGAGAAGGAGCGGTTTGGAGATATAATATAGATAAGGTACAGTATGAAGATGGAGAGTATGACAGGGAGGGGGTTGGAGATAGTCTGAAGACATGGTACATGTAGATAAGGGGCAGTATGAAGATGGACATTATAAGAGAGGGAGGATGTTGGAGATAGAATGTAGATAGGGGACAGTATGAAGATGGACAGTATAAGAGAGGGAGGGGGTTGGAGATAGAATGTAGACATGGTACATGTAGATAGGGGACAGTATGAAGATGGACAGTATAAGAGAAGGAGGGGGTTGGAGATAGAATGTAGACATGGTACATGTAGATAGGGGACAGTATGAAGATGGACAGTATAAGAGAGGGAGGATGTTGGAGATAGAATGTAGACATGGTACATGTAGATAGGGGACAGTATGAAGATGGACAGTATAAGAGAGGGAGGGGGTTGGAGATAGAATGTAGACATGGTACATGTAGATAAGGGACAGTATGAAGATGGACAGTATAAGAGAGGGAGGATGTTGGAGATAGAATGTAGACATGGTACATGTAGATAGGGGACAGTATGAAGATGGACAGTATAAGAGAGGGAGGGGGTTGGAGACTGAATGTAGACGTGGTACATGTAGATAAGGGACAGTATGAAGATGGACAGTATAAGAGAGGGAGGAGGTTGGAGATAGAATGTAGACATGGTACATGTAGATAGGGGACAGTATGAAGATGGACAGTATAAGAGAGGGAGGAGGTTGGAGATAGAATGTAGACATGGTACATGTAGATAAGGGGCAGTATGAAGATGGACAGTATAAGAGAGGGAGGGGGTTGGAGATAGAATGTAGACATGGTACATGTAGATAGGGGACAGTATGAAGATGGACAGTATAAGAGAGGGAGGAGGTTGGAGATAGAATGTAGACATGGTACATGTAGATAAGGGACAGTATGAAGATGGACAGTATAAGAGAGGGAGGAGGTTGGAGATAGAATGTAGACATGGTACATGTAGATAAGGGGCAGTATGAAGATGGACAGTATAAGAGAGGGAGGGGGTTGGAGATAGAATGTAGACATGGTACATGTAGATAGGGGACAGTATGAAGATGGACAGTATAAGAGAGGGAGGAGGTTGGAGATAGAATGTAGACATGGTACATGTAGATAAGGGGCAGTATGAAGATGGACAGTATAAGAGAGGGAGGGGGTTGGAGATTGAATGTAGACATGGTACATGTAGATAGGGGACAGTATGAAGATGGACAGTATAAGAGAGGGAAGAGGTTGGAGATAGAATGTAGACATGGTACATGTAGATAGGGGACAGTATAAGAGACGGAGGGGGTTGGAGATTGAATGTAGACATGGTACATGTAGATAGGGGACAGTATGAAGATGGACAGTATAAGAGAGGGAGGGGGTTGGAGATAGAATGTAGACATGGTACATGTAGATAGGGGACAGTATGAAGATGGACCGTATAAGAGAGGGAGGAGGTTGGAGATAGAATGTAGACATGGTACATGTAGATAAGGGACAGTATGAAGATGGACAGTATAAGAGAGGGAGGAGGTTGGAGATAGAATGTAGACATGGTACATGTAGATAAGGGACAGTATGAAGATGGACAGTATAAGAGAGGGAGGAGGTTGGAGATAGAATGTAGACATGGTACATGTAGATAAGGGACAGTATGAAGATGGACAGTATAAGAGAGGGAGGAGGTTGGAGATAGAATGTAGACATGGTACATGTAGATAGGGGACAGTATGAAGATGGACCGTATAAGAGAGGGAGGAGGTTGGAGATTGAATGTAGACATGGTACATGTAGATAGGGGACAGTATGAAGATGGACAGTATAAGAGAGGGAGGATGTTGGAGATAGAATGTAGACATGGTACATGTAGATAGGGGACAGTATGAAGATGGACAGTATAAGAGACGGAGGGGGTTGGAGACTGAATGTAGACATGGTACATGTAGATAAGGGACAGTATGAAGATGGACAGTATAAGAGAGGGAGGATGTTGGAGATAGAATGTAGATATGGTACATGTAGATAGGGGACAGTATGAAGATGGACAGTATAAGAGAAGGAGGGGGTTGGAGATAGAATGTAGACATGGTACATGTAGATAGGGGACAGTATAAGAGACGGAGGGGGTTGGAGATAGAATGTAGACATGGTACATGTAGATAGGGGACAGTATGAAGATGGACAGTATAAGAGAAGGAGGATGTTGGAGATAGAATGTAGACATGGTACATGTAGATAAGGGGCAGTATGAAGATGGACAGTATAAGAGACGGAGGGGGTTGGAGATTGAATGGAGACATGGTACATGTAGATAGGGTACAGTATGAAGATGGACAGTATAAGAGGGAGGGGGTTGGAGACAATGTAGACATGGTACATGTACATAGAGGACCGTGTACATGCTTCAGTAATATATGAGGAAGGAGTGTATGGTCCTCCTCCCCTGGTCATAAAGTCCTCACCTGGTCTCCATAGATGCGAATGGATCCAACATTTGTGGCTCCCACAGCTGTGAGAGAAAAGAAACCGAACTGCCACTGACCACTCAGTACAACTCGCTCATTCTGGCAGAATAGACTGGGCATCCAGTGGGCAACTTTGGGATTGACAGAGAGGAGAGAACCTGGAGGGGATAGGTACATGAAATTTAGACACATGCTGGGTATGCAGTGGACAATATGGAGGTTTACAGCATAAAGCCTGGAAACAATAAGTATAAGAGATTTGCACACATTCACTGGTCAGCGACTGACATCCACTTGTGCTGACCCCTCTCTTGCTGTGCAGACCTCACCCTGCACTGAATCCACAGGGGAGTATCGTGCAACCGTAGAACAGGAACATGGGCGAATCAAACATGGCTGCAATATATGCACATTATTGTTGATTACAAGGTACATGAGTCAGTCTTCATGACTTTTATAGTCAATGGAGTACAAGATCTGTGGGTCAGGTCTTAATGTATATTGCAAACTGTGGACACAAATGTTGAGCATCAAATGCAGTGCACGTAGAACGTGGTGTATAGATATTGATACTAGTAAGGTTGCCATCATTGCTGGCAATCCCATCTCTGGAATATTGGCCTGGCTCTAAGCATTAGGTTCTCCTGGGCTACTGTTAAAATACAGTTGTATCAACATTAGCTTCTAGACCTGCCATCTATCCATTATTTTAGTAGAAATCCATTCTTTTGACATTTATATATTGATCACAGGGGCTTGTGTTGAATAAGGATCCAGGGAACCCCAAATCATTATAGTTTCCTCACTAAAGTAAAAGTGTAGCCAAGGTAGCAGATGTATATTGGAGGGAGAAGAGTGATGATCTGATGGATTCTGTATGTCCAGTCCATGTTTATGAGCACCGGCATGAACTGGCTGTCAGAGTACTCCAGATGAGTCATTCTGTATGCACCGTCCATGTTTGTGTGCACCATTAGTGCTGGATCCTGTCATCAGAATATCCTCCCCACCCATGCAGCAACACCTTTGTATTAGTCTTGCCCTTCCTCTTGTTACCTGGATCTGTCACAGGGCCCAACTGCCCTAATGAAGACAAAACTGAGCAGACCTGCTATGTCTCATTTTCTAGGATCCAAACATGAATTTTTTTCTCTCTCCATTTTCTAATGTTTGTAACTAACACCGTATGCCACCCTGTTCCTCTTGTGCTATATACCCCCTTCCAACGCTATTTCATCTCTCCAGGGTACAGAGAGGTACAAATGTCACTATATAGATCACTGGTAAGATATCACCTAGAGTACAGTGTACAGTTCTACACACCATATCTCCAGGGTACAGAGAGGTACTAATGTCACTATATAGATCACTGGTAAGATCTCACCTAGAGTACAGTGTACAGTTCTACAGACCATATCTCCAGGGTACAGAGAGGTACTAATGTCACTATATAGATCACTGGTAAGATGTCACCTAGAGTACAGTGTACAGTTCTACACACCATATCTCCAGGGTACAGAGAGGTACTAATGTCACTATATAGATCACTGGTAAGATATCACCTAGAGTACCGTGTACAGTTCTACACACCATATCTCCAGGGTACAGAGAGGTACTAATGTCATTATATAGATCACTGGTAAGATAGCATCTAGAGTACAGCGTACAGTTCTACACATCATATCTCCAGGGTACAGAGAGGTACTAATGTCACTATATAGATCACTGGAATGGTCTCACCTAGATTACAGTGTACAGTTCTACACATCGTATCTCCAGGGTACAGAGAGGTACTAATGTCACTGTATAGATCACTGGTAAGATTTCACCTAGAGTGCAGCGTACAGTTCTACACACCATATCTCCAGGGTACAAAGAGGTACTAATGTCACTGTATAGATCACTGGTAAGATCTCACCTAGAGTACAGCGTACAGTTCTACAGACCATATCTCCAGGGTACAGAGAGGTACTAATGTCACTATATAGATCACTGGTAAGATCTCACCTAGAGTACAGCGTACAGTACTAGAGACCGTATCTCCAGGGTACAGAGAGGTACTAATGTCACTATATAGATCACTGGTAAGATCTCACCTAGAGTACAGCGTACAGTACTAGAGACCGTATCTCCAGGGTACAGAGAGGTACTAATTTCACTATATAGATCACTGGTAAGAGTTCTGCTAGAGTATCATGTACAGTTCAGGAGACCATATCTCAAGAAGGATATTAATAAATTAAAGGCATTTTAAAGAAGAGCCATTAGAATGGTACAAGGTACTCAGACATGTATAGTATGAAAGAAGGGATGTGATCGATATAATGAAGGGATATGAAAGAAACCTTTAAATATAAATGTTGTGGTGGGAAGCAGTTTTCAGAAGGTAAGAAGTAGTAGAAGGAGAGGGTGGGGCTAATGCAGTAGGTGAATGAGTGAGAAATACCCTGAAAAGACACAAGTCCACCATGAGAGCCATGTAAGAATTCTAGATGGGAGAATGGGCAAAGTGGCTGTTGCCTGGGGATATTCTGGAAACCTCTATTCCTGTAATTAGTGGCTCTTAATCTGTGTACCACGTTAATGTGCCCCGGTATATGTCCTTATATGTAATTGTTTATTTTCTGTATTAGATCTGCTTGTTGACTCCAATCTATAATGATCTCTTCTGAACTCTGCCTCTAGGTCACATTTTCTTACAACCATCACTGGACTGCAGTAGACTGCAATTAATCATAAGGCACACTAGTCTTTATCACATGTAAACTGAAACATCTATCAATTCACAATGAGAGATCAAATGTACAGAAATAAATAAGAGATGTAACAGACTTCTGTGTGAGTGATACCCAAGTCCTTGTGTTAGACAAAATAAGAGGCACTTATGCCTAGGACTCCGTTCTCCTCCCCAGGTGCCTGACACATGCACTATAGGACTCCTGTGCACAGAGGTGCATGCGGCTGAGGGCAGGCTCTTACCTGGAAAGTGTCTCCGGTGCTGGACGCTCCAGTCAGTCGGTGAGTGGAAACGATGATAATCACCGGGAGCCAAATACACAACATGGTGATAGAGTCGGCTGGAAGGGCGGACACCTAACTGTTGGGGGAATGGCAGGCCTGGGGACAGACAAAGAGCAGTCTGCACTGAAGTTACATTGATTTGCCTTGGATTCAAGAGACAGACGTGTAGTTAGCCAGGTGGGACAGAGGGACCAGCCATGTACTGCAGAGCAGTCAAGAGGGACCAGCTAGAAGAGACTGAGGGAACAGCCAGAAGGGACAGAGGGACCAGTCAAGAGGGGCCACTTTGTCACATAAGAGGTGGGGCAGAGAGTCCAGCAAGGTGAGGCAAAGAGACTGGCCAGGAGGGACAGAGACCAGCCAAGTGGGACCTAGGCATTGAACAGGTGGGACAGAGACCAGTCTGGGGGAAGACAAAGGGACCTGCCAAGTGGGGCAGAGGTTCTGACCTGGGAATATTCAGGAGAGAGTATGAATAGGCAGAAGACGGGGGGGTTAGCTTTGGGATATTACGTAACTCACTCATGTTTGCTGGTTTTCTCCAGTCTTGGGGACCCAAAAAACTCTCTAGTGAATATGTAAGACCTTTAACTTGCTCAATTTGAGAACCTCGACCTTGTCCGCTGTGCAGCACACGACCATCACATGGACTCACCTACAGCGGACACAGAAAGAAAGAATCCATCGCTGGTTATTGTTTACATGGGAAACAAACAGAGGCAAGAAATGCTTGTGTCACATACACACACTAGAAGGCAATGCTTGCGTCACTCGCACACACACACACACAAAAGGTGAGAAGCAATGCTTGTGTCACATGCACTAACACATTGGAAGCAATGCTTGTGTCTCTCACACACACACTGGGAGGCAATGCTTGTATCACACAAACATGCTGGGAGGCAATGCTTGGGTCACACACACACACACACACACACACACACACACACACTGGGAGGAAATGCTTCTGTCTCGCACACTGACAGGCAATGTTTGTGTGTCTCTCTCACACACACACACATGGGAGGCAATGCTTGTGTCACACACACACACTGTGGGAGGCAATGTTTGTGTTACATGCACACAGTGAAAGGCAATGATTGTTTCACACTCACGCAGTGGGAGGCAATGATTGTGTCACAATCTCAAACACACACACAGAGTGGGAGGAAATACTTGTGTTTCACAAACACACACAAAAAATGGGAGGCAATGCTTGTGTATGTGTCTCTCTCTCTTACACACACAGTGAGAGATAATGTTTGTTACTCGTTCACTCACACACACACATACACAGTGAGAGGCAATGTTTGTGTCTCACATATATACACACACACACACACACACCGCATAAACTGGGAGGAAATGATTGTGTCACACACACTGGGAGGAAATGCTTGTGTCTCTCAGACCAGCAGGCAATACTTGTGTGTCTCTCTCACACACACATAGTGGGAGGCAATGCTTGTGTCTCACACACACACACAGTGGAAGGCAATGTTTGTGTCACATACACACAGTGAGAAGCAATACTTGTGTCACACACACACACACAGTGGGAGGCAGTGATTGTGTCAAACACAGTGCTTGTGTGGGAGGAAATACAAAAAAGGGAGGTAATGATTGTGTATGTGTCTCTCTTTCGCTCTCTCTTATACACACACAGTGAGAGGCAATGTTTGTGTTACACACACACACACATACCACACACTGGGAGGCAATGCTTCTGGCGCTCGGTTTCAGTGTCCGGCGAAAGAGCTCCCCCAAGTTCTGATACCGGTTTAGATCTTCCACTTCTGCCTCAGCCATGTTCACTGAGAAGGCCCAGACATAAAGGGAGAGGAGAGGCCGGCGTAGCCAGCGAGGGAGGCTGACCTCGTTCAACAGGCCCCAGAGACGAGACAGCAGGCGAGTTGGGGCCCTGCTGTATACGGCCTGGGGACAGACAAGGCAAGATGTGATCTAGTGTGACAGTTGTTTACATGATGTGACTATAGAACCTTGTGTGTTATATCAGAGGGTTTGCCTGTGTGTGTGTGTATGTACATTTGTGATTGCGGCATGCAAGTGTATATATGTGTTATATGTATATATGTCAAAGTCTCTGATTGTATTGTGGGAGGGGTCGCAAGACTATTTATATTCCCCAGCAGCCCCTCACCCGGAGGTTTGTCAAACGGAAGTCAATGACCTTTGGAAGTGCCTCTACTCAGTTTCATTCAGCACAGTGTAGACTATCCCTACTCATTCAGCACAGTGTAGACTATCCCTACTTATTCAGCACAGTGTAGACTATCCGTAATCGTTCAGTACAGTGTGGACTATCCCTACTCATTCAGCACAGTGTGGACTACACTCATTCCTCACAGTGTGTGCTATCCCTACTCATTCCACACAGTGTAGACTATCCCTACTCATTCAGCACAGTGTGGACTACACTCATTCCTCACAGTGTGTGCTATCCCTACTCATTCCACACAGTGTGTGCTATCCCTACTCATTCCACACAGTGTAGACTATCCCTACTCATTCAGCACAGTGTGGACTACACTCATTCCTCACAGTGTGTGCTATCCCCACTCATTCCACACAGTGTGTGCTATCCCTACTCATTCCACACAGTGTAGACTATCCCTACTCATTCAGCACAGTGTGGACTACACTCATTCCTCACAGTGTGTGCTATCCCTACTCATTCCACACAGTGTAGACTATCCCTACTCATTCAGCACAGTGTGGACTACACTCATTCCTCACAGTGTGTGCTATCCCCACTCATTCCACACAGTGTGTGCTATCCCTACTCATTCCGCACAGTGTGTGCTATCCCTACTCATTCCGCACAGTGTGTGCTATCCCTACTCATTCAGTACAGTGTGGGCTATCCCTACTCATTCCACACAGTGTGGGCTATCCCTACTCATTCCACACAGTGTGTGCTATCCCTACTCATTCAGTACAGTGTGGGCTATCCCTACTCATTCCACACAGTGTGGGCTATCCCTACTCATTCCACACAGTGTGTACTATCCCTACTCATTCCACACAGTGTGTGCTATCCCTACTCATTCCACACAGTGTGTGCTATCCCTACTCATTCCGCACAGTGTGGACTATCCCTACTCATTTCGCACAGTGTGTGCTATCCCTACTCATTTCGCACAGTGTGGGCTATCCCTACTCATTCCACACAGTGTGGGCTATCCCTACTCATTTAGTACAGTGTGGACTACACTCATTCCTCACAGTGTGGACTATCCCTACTCATTCAGCACAGTGTAGACTATCCCTACTCATTCCGCACAGTGTGGACTATCCCTACTCATGTAGCACAGTGTGGACTATCCCTACTCATTGAGCACAGTGTGGACTACACTCATTCCACACAGTGTAGACTATCCCTACTCATTCAGCAGTGTGGACTACACTCATTCCTCACAGTGTGTGCTATCCCTACTCATTCCACACAGTGTGGACTATCCCTACTCATTCAGCACAGTGTGGACTACACTCATTCCTCACAGTGTGTGCTATCCCTACTCATTCCACACAGTGTGTGCTATCCCTACTCATTCCACACAGTGTGTGCTATCTCTACTCATTCAGCACAGTGTGGAATATCCCTACTCATTCCGCACAGTGTGGACTATCCCTACTCATTTCGCAAAGTGTGGACTATCCCTACTCATTCCACACAGTGTGGGCTATCCCTACTCATTTAGCACAGTATGGACTACACTCATTCCTCACATTGTGCGCTATCCCTACTCATTCAGCACAGTGTGGACTATCCCTGTTCATTCAGCACATTGTGGGCTATCCCTACTCATTCATCACAGTGTGGACTATCCCTACTCATTCAGCACAGTGTGGACTATCCCTACTCATTCAGCACAGTGTGGACTACACTCATTCCTCACAGTGTGTGCTATCCCTACTCATTCCACACAGTGTGTGCTATCCCTACTCATTCCACACAGTGTGTGCTATCTCTACTCATTCAGCACAGTGTGGACTATCCCTACGCATTCCGCACAGTGTGGACTATCCCTACTCATTTCGCACAGTGTGGACTATCCCTACTCATTCCACACAGTGTGGACTATCCCTACTCATTTAGTACAGTGTGGACTACACTCATTCCTCACAGTGTGGACTATCCCTACTCATTCCGCACAGTGTGGACTATCCCTACTCATTTAGCACAGTATGGACTACACTCATTCCTCACATTGTGGGCTATCCCTACTCATTCCACACAGTGTGTACTATCCCTATTCATTCAGCACAGTGTGGACTACACTCATTCCTCACAGTGTGTGCTATCCCTACTCATTCCGCACAGTGTGGGCTACACTCATTCCTCACAGTGTGGACTATCCCTAATCATTCCTCACAGTGTAGACTATCCCTACTCATTTAGCACAGTGTGGACTATCCCTACTCATTCAGCACAATGTGGACTATCCGTACTCATTCAGCACAGTGTGGACTATCCCTACTCATTCAGCACAGTGTGGACTATCCCTACTCATTCAGCACAGTGTGGGCTATCCCTACTCATTCCACACAGTGTGGACTATCCGTACTCATTCAGCACAGTGTGTGCTATCCCTACTCATTCCACACAGTGTGTACTATCCCTACTCATTCAGCACAGTGTGGGCTATCCCTACTCATTTCGCACGGTGTGGGCTATCCCTACTCATTCCACACAGTGTGTACTATCCCTACTCATTCCGCACAGTGTGGACTATCCCTACTCATTCAGCACAGTGTGGACTATCTACTCATTCAGCACAGTGTGGACTATCTACTCATTCAGCACAATGTGGACTATCCCTACTCATTCAGCACAGTGTGGACTATCTCTACTCATTCAGCACAATGTGGACTATCCCTACTCATTCAGCACAGTGTGGGCTATCCATACTCATTCAGCACAGTGTGGACTATCCCTGTTCATTCAGCACATTGTGGGCTATCCCTACTCATTCATCACAGTGTGGACTATCCCTACTCATTCAGCACAGTGTGGACTATCCCTACTCATTCAGCACAGTGTGTGCTATCCCTACTCATTCAGCACAGTGTGGACTATCCCAACTCATTCCGCACAGTGTGGACTATCCCTACTCATTCAGCACAGTGTGGACTATCCCTACTCATTCAGCACAGTGTGGGCTATCCCTACTCATTCAGCACAGTGTGGGCTATCCCTACTCATTCAGCACAGTGTGGACTATCCCTGCTCATTCAGTACAGTGTGGACTATCCCTACTCATTCCGCACAGTGTGGGCTATCCCTACTCATTCCGCACAGTGTGGACTATCCCTACTCATTCAGCACAATGTGGACTATCTCTACTCATTCAGCACAGTGTGGACTATCCCTACTCATTCAGCACAGTGTGTGCTATCCCTACTCATTCCGCACAGTGTGGACTATCTCTACTCATTCCGCACAGTGTGGGCTATCTCTACTCATTCCGCACAGTGTGGGCTATCCCTACTCATTCATCACAGTGTGGACTATCCCTACTCATTCAGCACAGTGTGGACTATCCCTACTCATTCAGCACAGTGTGTGCTATCCCTACTCATTCCGCACAGTGTGGACTATCTCTACTCATTCAGCACAGTGTGGGCTATCTCTACTCATTCAGCACAGTGTGGACTATACCTACTCATTCCGCACAGTGTGGACTATCCCTACTCATTCAGCACAGTGTGTGCTATCCCTACTCATTCAGCACAGTGTGGACTATCCCTACTCATTCCGCACAGTGTGGGCTATCCCTACTCATTCAGCACAGTGTGTACTATCCCTACTCATTCAGCACAATGTGGACTATCCCTACTCATTCAGTACAGTGTGGGTTATCCCTATTCATTCAGCACAGTGTGGACTATCCCTACTCATTCAGCACAGTGTGGGCTATCCCTACTCATTCAGCACAGTGTGGACTATCCCTACTCATTCAGTACAGTGTGGGCTATCCCTACTCATTCAGCACAGTGTGGGCTATCCCTACTCATTCCACACAGTGTGTACTATCCCTACTCATTCCGCACAGTGTGTACTATCCCTACTCATTCAGCACAGTGTGTGCTATCCCTACTCATTCCGCACAGTGTGGACTATCCCTACTCATTCAGCACAGTGTGTGCTATCCCTACTCATTCCGCACAGTGTGTACTATCCCTACTCATTCAGTACAGTGTGGGCTATCTCTACTCATTCAGCACAGTGTGGACTATCCCTACTCATTCAGCACAGTATGGACTATCCTACTCATTCAGCACAGTGTGGGCTATCCCTACTCATTCCGCACAGTGTGGGCTATCCCTACTCATTCAGTACAGTGTGGGCTATCCCTATTCATTCAGCACAGTGTGGACTATCCCTACTCATTCCGCACAGTGTGTGCTATCCCTACTCATTCAGTACAGTGTGGACTATCCCTACTCATTCAGCACAGTGTGGACTATCCTTACTCATTCAGCACAGTGTGTACTATCCCTACTCATTCAGTACAGTGTGTGCTATCCCTACTCATTCCGCACAGTGTGGGCTATCCCTACTCATTCAGCACAGTGTGGGCTATCTCTACTCATTCAGCACAGTGAGGGTTATCTCTACTCATTCAGTACAGTGTAGACTATCCCTACTCATTCCACACAGTGTGTACTATCCCTACTCATTCAGCACAGTGTGGGCTATCTCTACTCATTCAGCACAGTGAGGGTTATCTCTACTCATTCAGCACAGTGTGGACTATCCCTACTCATTCAGCACAGTGTGGACTATCCCTACTCATTCAGCACAGTGTGGGCTATCTCTACTCATTCCTCACAGTGTGGACTATCCCTGCTCATTCAGCACAGTGTGGACTATCCCTACTCATTCCACACAGTGTGGGCTATCCCTACTCATTCTGCACAGTGTGGACTATCACTACTCATTCCGCACAGTGTGTACTATCCCTACTCATTCAGCACAGTGTGGACTATCCCTACTCATTCCGCGCAGTGTGAGCTATCCCTACTCATTCAGCACAGTGTGGGCTATCTCTACTCATTCAGCACAGTGAGGGTTATCTCTACTCATTCAGTACAGTGTGGGCTATCCCTACTCATTCAGCACAGTGTGGGCTATCTCTACTCATTCAGCACAGTGAGGGTTATCTCTACTCATTCAGTACAGTGTGGACTATCCCTACTCATTCCGCACAGTGTGTACTATCCCTACTCATTCAGCACAGTGTGGGCTATCTCTACTCATTCAGCACAGTGTGGGCTATCTCTACTCATTCAGCACAGTGTGGACTATCCCTACTCATTCAGCACAGTGTGGGCTATCTCTACTCATTCCTCACAGTGTGGACTATCCCTGCTCATTCAGCACAGTGTGGACTATCCCTACTCATTCCTCACAGTGTGGACTATCCCTACTCATTCAGTACAGTGTGTACTATCCCTACTCATTCAGCACAATGTGGACTATCCCTACTCATTCAGCACAGTGTGGACTATCCCTACTCATTCAGCACAGTGTGTACTATCCCTACTCATTCAGCACAGTGTGGGCTATCCCTACTCATTCAGCACAGTGTGGACTATCCCTACTCATTCAGCACAGTGTGTACTATCCCTACTCATTCAGCACAGTGTGGACTATCCCTACTCATTCAGCACAGTGTGGACTATCCCTACTCATTCAGCACAGTGTGGGCTATCCCTACTCATTCCTCACATTGTGGACTATCCCTACTCATTCAGCACAGTGTGGACTATCCTTACTCATTCAGTACAGTGTGGGCTATCCCTACTCATTCAGCACAGTGTGGGTTATCCCTATTCATTCAGCACAATGTGGACTATCCCTACTCATTCAGCACAGTGTGGGATATCCCTACTCATTCCTCACAGTGTGTACTATCCCTACTCATTCCTCACAGTGTGGACTATACCTACTCATTCCTCACAGTGTGGACTATACCTACTCATTCAGTACAGTGTGGGTTATCCCTGTTCATTCAGCACAGTGTGGACTATACCTACTCATTCAGCACAGTGTGTGCTATCCCTATTCATTCAGCACAGTGTGGACTATACCTACTCATTCAGCACAGTGTGGACTATCCCTACTCATTCAGCACAGTGTGGACTATCCCTACTCATTCAGCACAGTGTGGACTATCCCTATTCATTCAGCACAGTGTGGGCTATCCCTACTCATTCAGCACAGTGTGGACTATCCCTACTCATTCAGCACAGTGTGGGCTATCCCTACTCATTCAGCACAGTGTGGGCTATCCCTACTCATTCCGCACAGTGTGTGCAATCCCTACTCATTCCTCACAGTGTGGGCTATCCCTACTCATTCAGTACAGTGTGGGTTATCCCTACTCATTCAGCACAGTGTGGACTATCCCTACTCATTCAGCACAGTGTGGGTTATCCCTATTCATTCAGCACAGTGTGGACTATCCCTACTCATTCAGCACAGTGTGGGCTATCCCTACTCATTCAGCACAGTGTGGACTATGCCTACTCATTCAGCACAGTGTGGGCTATCCCTACTCATTCAGCACAGTGTGGGCTATCCCTACTCATTCAGTACAGTGTGGGTTATCCCTATTCATTCAGCACAGTGTGTGCTATCCCTACTCATTCAGCACAGTGTGGACTATCCCTACTCATTCAGCACAGTGTGGACTATCCCTACTCATTCCGCACAGTGTGGACTATCCCTACTCATTCAGCACAGTGTAGACTATCCCTACTCATTCCGCACAGTGTGTGCTATCCCTACTCATTCCACACAGTGTGTACTATCCCTACTCATTCAGCACAGTGTGGACTATCCCTACTCATTCAGTACAGTGTGGACTATCCCTACTCATTCCACACAGTGTGGACTATCCCTACTCATTCAGCACAGTGTGTGCTATCCCTACTCATTCCGCACAGTGTGTGCAATCCCTACTCATTCCTCACAGTGTGGGCTATCCCTACTCATTCAGTACAGTGTGGGTTATCCCTACTCATTCAGCACAGTGTGGACTATCCCTACTCATTCAGTACAGTGTGGACTATCCCTACTCATTCCACACAGTGTGGACTATCCCTACTCATTCAGCACAGTGTGTGCTATCCCTACTCATTCCGCACATTGTGGACTATCCCTACTCATTCCACACAGTGTGGACTATCCCTACTCATTCCGCACATTGTGGACTATCCCTACTCATTCCACACAGTGTGGGTTATCCCTATTCATTCAGCACAGTGTGGGTTATCCCTACTCATTCAGCACAGTGTGGGCTATCCCTACTCATTCAGTACAGTGTGGGCTATCCCTACTCATTCAGCACAGTGTGGACTATCCCTACTCATTCAGCACAGTGTGGACTATCCCTACTCATTCAGCACAGTGTGTGCTATCCCTACTCATTCCGCACAGTGTGTGCAATCCCTACTCATTCCTCACAGTGTGGGCTATCCCTACTCATTCAGTACAGTGTGGGTTATCCCTACTCATTCAGCACAGTGTGGACTATCCCTACTCATTCAGCACAGTGTGGACTATCCCTACTCATTCAGTACAGTGTGGACTATCCCTACTCATTCAGCACAGTGTGGGCTATCCCTACTCATTCAGCACAGTGTGGACTATACCTACTCATTCAGCACAGTGTGGGCTATCCCTACTCATTCAGCACAGTGTGGGCTATCCCTACTCATTCCGCACAGTGTGTGCAATCCCTACTCATTCCTCACAGTGTGGGCTATCCCTACTCATTCAGTACAGTGTGGGTTATCCCTACTCATTCAGCACAGTGTGGACTATCCCTACTCATTCAGCACAGTGTGGACTATCCCTACTCATTCAGCACAGTGTGGGTTATCCCTATTCATTCAGCACAGTGTGGACTATCCCTACTCATTCAGCACAGTGTGGGCTATCCCTACTCATTCAGCACAGTGTGGACTATACCTACTCATTCAGCACAGTGTGGGCTATCCCTACTCATTCAGCACAGTGTGGGCTATCCCTACTCATTCAGTACAGTGTGGGTTATCCCTATTCATTCAGCACAGTGTGTGCTATCCCTACTCATTCAGCACAGTGTGGACTATCCCTACTCATTCAGCACAGTGTGGACTATCCCTACTCATTCAGTACAGTGTGGACTATCCCTACTCATTCCACACAGTGTGGACTATCCCTACTCATTCAGCACAGTGTGTGCTATCCCTACTCATTCCGCACAGTGTGTGCAATCCCTACTCATTCCTCACAGTGTGGGCTATCCCTACTCATTCAGTACAGTGTGGGTTATCCCTACTCATTCAGCACAGTGTGGACTATCCCTACTCATTCAGCACAGTGTGGAGTATCCCTACTCATTCAGTACAGTGTGGACTATCCCTACTCATTCCACACAGTGTGGACTATCCCTACTCATTCCACACAGTGTGGACTATCCCTACTCATTCAGCACAGTGTGTGCTATCCCTACTCATTCCGCACATTGTGGACTATCCCTACTCATTCCACACAGTGTGGACTATCCCTACTCATTCAGTACAGTGTGGGTTATCCCTACTCATTCAGCACAGTGTGGACTATCCCTACTCATTCAGCACAGTGTGGACTATCCCTACTCATTCCACACAGTGTGGACTATCCCTACTCATTCCACACAGTGTGGACTATCCCTACTCATTCAGCACAGTGTGTGCTATCCCTACTCATTCCGCACATTGTGGACTATCCCTACTCATTCCACACAGTGTGGACTATCCCTACTCATTCAGCACAATGTAGACTATCCCTGCTCATTCCGCACAGTGTGTGCAATCCCTACTCATTCCGCACAGTGTGTGCAATCCCTACTCATTCAGCACAGTGTGGGCTATCCCTACTCATTCTGCACAGTGTGTGCAATCCCTACTCATTCCTCACAGTGTGGGCTATCCCTACTCATTCAGTACAGTGTGGGTTATCCCTACTCATTCAGCACAGTGTGGACTATCCTTACTCATTCAGCACAGTGTGGACTATCCCTACTCATTCAGCACAGTGTGGACTATCCCTACTCATTCAGCACAGTGTGGGTTATCCCTATTCATTCAACACAGTGTGGACTATCCCTACTCATTCAGCACAGTGTGGGCTATCCCTACTCATTCAGCACAGTGTGGACTATCCCTACTCATTCAGTACAGTGTGGACTATCTCTACTCATTCAGCACAGTGTGGGCTATCCCTACTCATTCAGCACAGTGTGTGCTATCCCTACTCATTCAGTACAGTATGGACTATCCCTACTCATTCAGCACAGTGTGGACTATCCCTACTCATTCAGCACAGTGAGGGTTATCTCTACTCATTCCTCACAATGTGGGCTATCCCTACTCATTCAGTACAGTGTGTGCTATCCCAACTCATTCAGCACAGTGAGGGTTATCTCTACTCATTCCTCACAATGTGGACTATCCCTACTCATTCAGCACAGTGAGGGTTATCTCTACTCATTCCTCACAATGTGGACTATCCCTACTCATTCCTCACAGTGTGGACTATCCCTACTCATTCAGCACAGTGTGGACTATCCCTACTCATTCAGTACAGTGTGTGCTATCCCTACTCATTCAGCACAGTGTGGACTATCCCTACTCATTCCGCACAGTGTGGGCTATCCCAACTCATTCAGTACAGTGTGGACTATCCCTACTCATTCAGTACAGTGTGTGCTATCCCAACTCATTCCGCACAGTGTGGACTATCCCTACTCATTCAGCACAGTGTGGACTATCCCTACTCATTCAGCACAGTGAGGGTTATCTCTACTCATTCCTCACAATGTGGGCTGTCCCTGCTCCATCAGCATAGTTTGGACTATCCCTACTGAGGTGCTCTTTCAGTAGTTTTTCTCCCTTCCCTTTCCGCCCTTCAGCAGCCTCTAGTCAATATAACTTGGCTATCAAAATCAGACGTAGCAAATGCCTTCAAACTCATTCCAGTGAATCCAGAACTGTTGCATTTACATGGAATATAGTGGAGACTATTATTAGTTTGCAACGAGACTCACTTTCGTCTTAAAAGTAGTCCTAAAGTCAGGGCCGGATTTACATCTCAGGAGCCTGTAGGCACAGAAATCTGAAGCGCCCCCTCCCCCTCCATTGGCCATCTCCACTGGACACCTCCACAATGCTCCTAATCTCCATATTTGCCCCCATCAGCTCCAACTTGCCCTCACATTACCCCCATCAGCTCCAACTTGCCCTCACATTACCCCCATCAGCTCCACATTGCCCCCATCAGCTCCAACTTGCCTCCATCAGCTCCAACTTGCCCTCACATTACCCCCATGAGCTCCAACTTCCTCACATCAGCTCCAACTTGCCCCATCAACTCCAACTTGCCCTCACATTACCCCCATCAGCTCCAACTTGCCCCATCAGCTCCAACTTGCCCTCACATTACCCCCATCAGCTCCACATTGCCCCCATCAGCTCCAACTTGCCCTCACATTACCCACATGAGCTCCAACCTGCCCAATCAGCTCCAACTTGCCCTCGCATTACCCCCATCAGCTCCAACTTGCCCCCATCAGCTCCAACTTGCCCTCACATTACCCCCATCAGCTCCACATTGCCCCCATCAGCTCCAACTTGCCTCCATCAGCTCCAACTTGCCCTCACATTACCCCCATGAGCTCCAACTTCCTCACATCAGCTCCAACTTGCCCCATCAACTCCAACTTGCCCTCACATTACCCCCATCAGCTCCAACTTGCCCCATCAGCTCCAACTTGCCCTCACATTACCCCCATCAGCTCCACATTGCCCCCATCAGCTCCAACTTGCCCTCACATTACCCACATGAGCTCCAACCTGCCCAATCAGCTCCAACTTGCCCTCACATTACCCCCATCAGCTCCAACTTGCCCCCATCAGCTCCAACTTGCACTCACATTACCCCCATCATCTCCAACTTGCACCATCAGCTCCACATTGCCCCGTTTCCTACCTCCCTGGTGGTCCAGTGGCAGGAAAAGTCTGTGCCTGCTTCTGCACAGAACTGTAGCTCCCGTTGCATCCCGCGTGGTCTTCTCTTTAGGTATGCAGAGCGCTGGGATATGATGACATCTCCCAGCGCTCTGCATTACTAAAGAGCCACCGAGGGAGCAACAGCAGGATCTCACCGGGGGGCAGGCAGGCAGCGGGTAGGGTGAATGAAAATATAAAAAAAAAATAAAATAAAAAAAAATTGATTCCAATGACAGGCGCCCCTCTGTGGGGTGCGCCTGTAGGCAGATGCCTACTCTGCCTAATTGTAAATCCGGCCCTGCCTAAAGTATTAGACATTATTGCCAAAACCCTTTGCTGGTTATTTGTAAACATATCAAAATGCCCTTCGTAATCCACCACCTAGACAATTTTCTCCTCATTGAAACCCCGCATGTCTAAGGCTCATGAAACTTCAAACTATGTTCTCAGAACTGAATGTCCCTTTAGCTCAAGATAAATGCAGTGAACCAACCAAATTCATCAACTTCCTAGGGATTCTCATGGATTCAGTCACCATGGAAACCAGCCTACCCCCAGAAAAACTCTCTTTCATCGTCACTCATCAAAAATTTCTCAAAAAAACGTCTTGCACCAAACAAGAACTGCAATCTCTGCTAGGTTATCTCAGTTTTTCCATGCAAATTATTCCTCAAGGTACAGCTTTCATATTACACCTTCACACCTTAGTTTCACCGGCCCCAGACTCTGTCTAATCCAGTTATACTCAGCAGCACAATCAGACTTAAGAACCCTCAGAACTGACCCTGCACTGACCGTCCATCTATTCTTCCAGTTATGTCAATCAGCGAAGCGTCAGCCAGCTACTCCTTCTATCTCAGAACTGACCCTGCACTGACCATCCATCTATTCTTCCACTTATGTCCATGAGCAAAGTGTCAGCCAGCTCCTCATCCTCCTATCTCTGAACTGACCTGCACTGATCGTCCATCTGTTTTTCCAGTTATGTCCATCAGTGAAGCGTCAGCCAGCTCCTCCTCTTCCTATCTCAGAACTGACCCTGCACTGACCGTCCATCTATTCTTCCATCAGGGAAGTGTCAGCCAGATCCTCCTCCTATCTCAGAACTGACCCTGCACTGACCGTCCATCTATTCTTCCAGTTATGTCCATCAGGGAAGCGTCAGCCAGCTCCTCCTCCTCCTATCTCAGAACTGACCCTGCACTGACCGTCCATCTATTCTTCCAGTTATGTCCATCAATGAAGTGTCAGCCAGCTTCTCTCCTCTCTCAGAATTGACCCTGCACTGACCGTCCATCTATTTTTCCAGTTATGTCCATCAGCAAAGTGTCAGTCCCCTCATCCTCCTCCTATCTCAGGACTGACCCTGCACTGATGTCCATCTATTCTTCCAATTATGTCCGCCAGTGAAGTGTCAGCCAGCTCCTCCTCCTATAACAGAACTGACCCTGCACTGACCGTCCATCTATTCTTCCAGTTATGTCCATCAGTGAAGAGTCAGCCAACTGCTCCTCCTGCTCCTAACTTAGGACTGACCCTGCAATGACCATCCATCTGCCATACTACCACAGTGCCCGTGACTGCCTCCAGTGTTGCTTTACTGTAACAGCGACCTTGCTACTTCCTGGCTGTCTCTCAGTGCAAGTCGCTGTTCTTATAGGTCACTGGTAATTGCTGTCATGTCTCCGCCCACCTACTAGGCCTTAAAAGCCTCAGCATTTCCAGTACCCAGTGCCTTTTCGTGGTGTACCTGAGCCTTGTGTTGTTTTGGTCCATTTACTAATTCCTGTGTATTACTGCTGATTTTGTCTCTGACTCTTGGCTTCATTTGACTACCCGATCCGGCTCTGACTCCTGGCTTCGTTTGACTACCAGATCCGGCTCTGAACCCTGGCTTCGTCTGACTACCCATTCCGGTTCTGACTCCTGGCTTCGTCTGACTACCCGATCCGGCTCTGACTCCTGGCTTCGTCTGACTACCCGATCCGGCTCTGACTCCTGGCTTCGTCTGACTACCCGATCCGGCTCTGACTCCTGGCTTTGTCTGACTACCTCCTCCTCTGTTTCGCTAAAGGCTTTGGTTTACTGCCAACCTTGGCTACCCAGCCCCAGCTATCATTCACCCTCGGCTTCCTGGGCCTACTGTTACCGCCAAGCAGTGCTTGTTCGGTCAGTCCGTGTCACTGACCTTCTGTGGCCTATGGTCCAGGTGGCTTGTTGCCTCGCCTAGCGTTCTAGGTGCAGTTTACCTTTGCCTCTCAGTATATCCTAGTGGTAGGGTACAGTTGCACTATTGTTAACCTTTCTAGTGAAGGGCTGAGGAGGACTAGTACGTATACACTATTATTTACACCTGCCTAGAGAAGGGTTGAGGAGGTGCTGCGCACTGTCCTCACACCTGGTCTCATGAAGGTTATAGAGGGCTAGTACGTATACACTGCTATCTACACCTGCCTAGTGAAAGGTTGAGGAAGTGCCATGCATTGTCCTCACACCTGGTCTCATGAAGGTTATAGAGGGCTAGTACGTATACACTGCTATCTACACCTGCCTAGTGAAAGGTTGAGGAAGTGCCATGCATTGTCCTCACACCTGGTCTCATGAAGGTTATAGAGGGCTAGTTCATATACGCTACTATCTACACCTGCCTAGTGAAGGGTTGAGGAGGTGCCGCGCACTGTCCTCACACCTGGACTTGTGAAGGTGGTGGAGGTATAGTCACTACTTGGTAGAGCTCCAGCGTTCCATAGTTTCTCACTCCTGTTGCCTTTGGGTTTACCCTAGCGTTAGGGTACAGATGTGGTACCATCTCACACCCACCTAGTGAAGGGTGAAGGAAGTGTCGTAGCACTGTCCTTACCTGGTCTCGTGAAAGTGGAGAGGTACATTGCTGCTACTATTATATTTTCAATAAAATCTATTTTATTTTATCTATACTTGTCAGTGTCTTTATTTCTCTAGTCGCTCCGTGACACATACCCCCAAAGAATCTTCAATGGTGCCTTAGCCCCCAACACCCAGAAGTCATACAACACAGCATGACACAGTTTAATCCAATTTATCATGAATACTATACCTGTAGCTCCCTATTTAATCCCCTCTATCCTAGCATTCTGCGCTTTGTCACTCAAACCTTCATTCATCACCTTCTACCATTAAGAATTATTTAGCAGGCATTCACACCACTTATCTCTTCTTTCCCTCCTGTCTCACACATCTAGCCTATCCTCTCCTCACATTAAACTATTCCGCAAAGGTTTCTCAAAACATCTCTCCCCTCCTTCTTCCACATGTCTACCCATAGAAGGACCCCTATTTAGGAAATTGTCAGACCTTTTGCTCACAAAACCTTTCGATCACCACACTAACATCATCATGTCACCAGCCATAAATCTAGCTTTTCTTGAGTTCCTCTGACCTGGGGAATTTTCAGTCACCAATCAACACTCTCTCCTTTTTTTTAAAAAAAATCAGACTTCATTATAGAAATCAATCATTAGCACATTCCAAAACAGACACTTTGTGTCTAGGGGTCTCAATACAGTATTACCCTACAGGCGACTGCAGCCACCTTAGATGGCCTAACATCCTTTTCGGCCCATAGTCCAGATAGTAGCCCTCTTTTACCCGTGCACCAGGTCCTCTCAGTACCAGCACCTTTATCAGTTACCTTAGAACTCTCCCCTCACCCGTTTACAACTAAACCCATACTCTTATTCAGGTCATTCCTTTAGAATAGGAGCTGAATCCTCAGCATCCAAAAACAAATATTCCAGCACATATTATCCAGAAGATGGGCCGTTTGAGGTCATCTTGCTTTAACAGCTATATTCCCAATCCTAACCAAGAAATTAAAAATGCATTCTGGTCACTCATTAAATATCTTACCTGTTACTTCACATTTTTGGCTTAGTGCCTTGTACGAATTTGGGTTTTTATGAATCTAAGTACAGCCACACCTCTACACTTCATTAGGTTATCATGCACCTTTCTCACCTCTTCTTCTGCCATAAGTTCTGACTACAAATGATCATATTACTCCATGACCGCTTGAAACTCTGTTGAACACTGATCATTACCGATGTCTTGCTACAAGCAGGAGGCTGAAGTAAGTAGTGGCAGAATTTACATTTCATTGATTTGTATTCTATTGTACATTAGTGTCAATATTGTGATATGTTTTCAGTGGCCCAACTATAAGGGAGGTCGCTATCTCTTTCTTCGCTATGTTTACTGTTTTACCACGTATTCGGATGTGGACCACTTTTCCCTATATCCTCAGTTACCTTACTGTTACACATGTGCGGCTTACTGTTAAACAGTTTGGCGTTTTTCTTGCACTAATACAATGTATGTAAGGACAATTGGGGGATTGTTCCAGTTGCCTTGAGGAAGGCCCTTGAGGGGGTCAAAATGTTGACAATAACTGCAAGCAAGTCCTGTGAGTGCTCACTTTCTACATAGACATTGTTCCATTTCTTGTTTTATAATGTATAATATATATGTATATAACATGTATGTGTGTGTGTGTGTCTGTGTACATATGTGATTGTGTCATGCACGTGTATATTTATATGTGTGTGTTTATGTGTATGTATATATATTTATACACACACATTATATAAATAAAATAAAAAAGGGGGATAAAACATTTTTTAGATATACAAGTGAAAGGAGGAAAATTAAACAAGGAACACTTAGACTGAAAACAAAAAATGGAAACTATGTAAATGAGAATAAAGGGCTAGCTGACTGTTTCCATGAATATTTCTATTCAATTTTTACAGAGGAAGATGAAGGGACCTCTGTTAGAAAAACGAAATGGCAAGACACGGGAAACATGAGTGTTTACAGAGGAAGAAGTTCAATTCAACTTTCTAAGGTAAAAACAGATAAATCAATGGGACCAGATGGGATACACCCAAAGTAATTAAAAGAACTTAAGTGTGTTCTCGCAAAACCTTTAACAGAATTATTTAATCGGTCACTATCGACAGGAGTAGTTCCAGAAGACTGGAAGGTAGCAAATGTAGTACCACTTCACAAAAGAGGTAGCAGGGAAGGGTCTGGTAACTACAGACCAGTAAGTCTTATATCACTAGTGGGAAAATTAATGGAGACTATGTTAAAGGAAAGAATTGTTGAATATCTGAATGTGAATGACTTGCCAGATACCAGACAGCATGGGTTTACAGCAGGGAGATCTTGTCAAACTAACCTCATAGAATTTTTTGACTGGATAACTAAAATAATAGACCAAGGGGGAGCAGTAGGTATAGTGTATCTAGATTTCAGTAAAGCATTTGACACTGTCCCTCATAGATGACTCATTAATAGATTACAGTGTTTGGGTCTAGATGAAAAATAGTGAAATGGATAAGGCAATGGCTGAGTGACAGGAGACAGAGGGTGGTAGTCAGTGGAGAATATTTGGACGAAAGGAGTGTTCCTAGAGGGGTACTTCAGGGATCTGTACTGGGGCCCATTCTTTTTAATATTTTATTAGTGATATTGCAAAAGGTCTTCAAGGTAAGGTATGCCTTTTTGTAGATGATACAAAGATCTGCAATAGGGTAGACATTCTAGGGGGAATAAGCCAAATGACAAGTGATTTAGGTAAATTAGAAGAATGGATGAATGTGGCAGCTGCACTTTAATGTTGATAAGTGTAAAATAATTTTATTACTGCCTTGTAGATTACACAATGTCTTTGTGCTTTGCATTACTTTGTTTATGTATGAAAAATTTCTTCAATAAAAATGATATTACAAAAAAAAAAAAATAATGCACTTGGGACATAAAAATCCAAAGGAAAAATATACTGTTAAGGGTACTGTGCTGTCAGAGACAACAGAGGAAAGGGATTTGGGAGTAATTATTTCTAATGACTTAAAGGTAGGCAGGCAATGTAATAAAGCAGCGGGGAATATAAGCAGGGTGCTGGGTTGTAAAGTTAGGGGCATTAGTAGCAGAAAAAGGGAAGTAGTCATGTAACTCTACAGATCTCTAGTTAGACCTCACCTAGAGTATTGTGTACAGTACTGGAGACCCCATCTCCAGAAGGATATAGATACTCTAGAGTATTGTGTACAGTACTGGAGACCCCATCTCCAGAAGGATATAGATACTCTAGAGTATTGTGTACAGTACTGGAGACCTAGAGAATTGTGTACAGTACTGGAGACACCATCTCCAGAAGGATATAGATACTCTAGAGTATTGTGTACAGTACTGGAGACCTAGAGAATTGTGTACAGTACTGGAGACCCCATCTCCAGAAGGATATAGATACTCCATAGAAAATTGAGAGAAGGGCTACTAAAATAAGAGACTAAATGATCTGAACATGTATAGCTTGGATGAGAGAAGAGAGAGGGGGGATATGATAGAAACATTCACATACATGAAGGGATTCAAC
Source organism: Rhinophrynus dorsalis (assembly GCA_037306005.1). NCBI lineage: Eukaryota > Metazoa > Chordata > Amphibia > Anura > Rhinophrynidae > Rhinophrynus > Rhinophrynus dorsalis. Next base: position 1,320,123 of record CM074725.1, on the reverse strand, counting down.
AAAGTGCAGGAGGGAAGTACATTTCAAAGGAGTAAAAATGTTAGTACAAGAGGCCATAGTCTAAAACTAGAGGGACACAGGTTTAGACATAATGTAAGAAAGATTTACTTCACTGAGAGGGTAGTAGATAAGTGGAATAGCCTACCAGCAGAAGTGGCAGAAGTTAATACAGTGAGAGAATATAAGCATGCATGGGATAGGCATAAGGTTGTCCTGAACATAAGACAAGACCAAGGACCAAATAAGGTTCAAGGTTTTTACAAGAGGAAAATGGCCAGACTAGATGGGCCGAATGGTTCTGATCTGCCGTCAGATTATAGGTTTCCATATATTTATATATATAATGTGTTGGTGTGCATGTGTGTGTATATATGTGATTGTGTCATGCGTGTGTATGTGTGTGTTTATATGTGTGTGTATATATATATATATATGATATATATGTGTATGCGTGTCTTTATGTGTGCGTGCATTTGCCTGTGTGGCACATGTGACTGTGTGATGTGGGCTGCAGCTCTCGCCTCTTCCTCTTTACCTTGCTCACACGGCTGGGATGGGGGACTCCTGCTTGTGCAAAGGGCTTTAGCAGCCGCCAGTATCGAGGCCTCAGGAAGGAGGACGGGAGCTGGCTGAGACGTCGTCTGATGGAGAGACGAGGTACTGATAACCTGGGAGAGAGAAGTAAGAGTTATAACACGGAGAGATCAACAGACCCCAGAGAAGAGTTAATGGGAAGAGAGAGGCAAGATGGTGCGTGACTGTGTTAGGGGGAGGCAGTTTATACTATGGGCAGAAATAGTTTTGGGGGCAGGTAAACTGTGTAGGAGACTTAACCTCCTTTCACACGGGTGATACTGTCACCACAACATCAACCTATGAAAGAAAACGCATGTTTTGTGAATTAATACGTCTCATGGGCCATTTCACATAGACAATATAAACTGTGATTGTCACAGACAGTCACATTCCACTGCAACGTTCCTCCACAACAGTGATAATAAAGATACTAATCTGCACCATAACGGATTCCTCCAAAACAGCGATAATAAAGATACTAATCTGCACCATAACGGATTCCTCCAAAACAGCGATAATAAAGATACTAATCTGTACCATAACGGATTCCTCCAAAACAGTGATAATAAAGATACTAATCTGTACCATAACGGATTCCTCCAAAACAGTGATAATAAAGATACTAATCTGTACCATAACGGATTCCTCCAAAACAGCGATAATAAAGATACTAATCTGTACCATAACGGATTCCTCCACAACAGTGATAATAAAGATACTAATCTGCACCATAACGGATTCCTCCAAAACAGCGATAATAAAGATACTAATCTGCACCATAACGGATTCCTCCAAAACAGCGATAATAAAGATACTAATCTGCACCATAACGGATTCCTCCAAAACAGCGATAATAAAGATACTAATCTGTACCATAACGGATTCCTCCAAAACAGCGATAATAAAGATACTAATCTGTACCATAACGGATTCCTCCAAAACAGCGATAATAAAGATACTAATCTGTACCATAACGGATTCCTCCAAAACAGCGATAATAAAGATACTAATCTGTACCATAACGGATTCCTCCAAAACAGCGATAATAAAGATACTAATCTGCACCATAACGGATTCCTCCAAAACAGCGATAATAAAGATACTAATCTGTACCATAACGGATTCCTCCAAAACAGCGATAACAAAGATACTAATCTGTACCATAACGGATTCCTCCAAAACAGTGATAATAAAGATACTAATCTGTACCATAACGGATAACTCCAAAACAGTGATAATAAAGATACTAATCTGCACCATAACGGATTCCTCCAAAACAGCGATAATAAAGATACTAATCTGCACCATAACGGATTCCTCCAAAACAGCGATAATAAAGATACTAATCTGCACCATAACGGATTCCTCTAAAAGTGCGATAATAAAGATACTAATCTGCACCATAACGGATTCCTCCCAAACAGCGATAATAAAGATACTAATCTGCACCATAACGGATTCCTCCAAAACAGTGATAGTAAAGATACTAATCTGCACCATAACGGATTCCTCCAAAACAGCGATAATAAAGATACTAATCTGTACCATAACGGATTCCTCCAAAAGTGCGATAATAAAGATACTAATCTGTACCATAACGGATTCCTCCAAAACAGCGATAATAAAGATACTAATCTGCACCATAACGGATTCCTCCAAAACAGCGATAATAAAGATACTAATCTGTACCATAACGGATTCCTCCAAAACAGTGATAATAAAGATACTAATCTGTACCATAACGGATTCCTCCAAAACAGTGATAATAAAGATACTAATCTGCACCATAACGGATTCCTCCACAACAGTGATAATAAAGATACTAATCTGCACCATAACGGATTACTCCAAAACAGCGATAATAAAGATACTAATCTGCACCATAACGGATTCCTCCAAAACAGCGATAATAAAGATACTAATCTGCACCATAACGGATTCCTCTAAAAGTGCGATAATAAAGATACTAATCTGCACCATAACGGATTCCTCCCCAAACAGCGATAATAAAGATACTAATCTGCACCATAACGGATTCCTCCAAAACAGTGATAGTAAAGATACTAATCTGCACCATAACGGATTCCTCCAAAACAGCGATAATAAAGATACTAATCTGTACCATAACGGATTCCTCCAAAAGTGCGATAATAAAGATACTAATCTGTACCATAACGGATTCCTCCCAAACAGCGATAATAAAGATACTAATCTGCACCATAACGGATTCCTGCAAAAGTGCGATAATAAAGATACTAATCTGTACCATAACGGATTCCTCCAAAAGTGCGATAATAAAGATACTAATCTGTACCATAACGGATTCCTCCAAAACAGCAATAATAAAGATACTAATCTGCACCATAACGGATTCCTCCAAAAGTGCGATAATAAAGATACTAATCTGTACCATAACGGATTCCTCCAAAACAGTGATAATAAAGATACTAATCTGCACCATAACGGATTCCTCCAAAACAGCGATAATAAAGATACTAATCTGCACCATAACGGATTCTTCCAAAAGTGCGATAATAAAGATACTAATCTGCACCATAACGGATTCCTCCAAAACAGTGATAATAAAGATACTAATCTGCACCATAACGGATTCCTACAAAACAGTGATAATAAAGATACTAATCTGTACCATAACGGATTCCTCCAAAACAGCGATAATAAAGATACTAATCTGTACCATAACGGATTCCTCCCAAACAGCGATAATAAAGATACTAATCTGTACCATAACGGATTCCTCCAAAAGTGCGATAATAAAGATACTAATCTGTACCATAACGGATTCCTCCAAAACAGCGATAATAAAGATACTAATCTGTACCATAACGGATTCCTCCAAAACAGCGATAATAAAGATACTAATCTGTACCATAACGGATTCCTCCCAAACAGAGGTAATAAAGATACTAATCTGTACCATAACGGATTCCTTCAAAACAGTGATAATAATGATACTAATCTGTACCATAACGGATTCCTCCCAAACAGAGGTAATAAAGATACTAATCTGTACCATAACGGATTCCTTCAAAACAGTGATAATAAAGATACTAATCTGTACCATAACGGATTCCTCCAAAACAGCGATAATAAAGATACTAATCTGCACCATAACGGATTCCTCCAAAACAGCGATAATAAAGATACTAATCTGTAACATAACGGGTTCCTCCAAAAGTGCGATAATAAAGATACTAATCTGTACCATAACAAATTCCTCCAAAACAGCGATAATAAAGATACTAATCTGCACCATAACGGATTACTCCCAAACAGCGATAATAAAGATACTAATCTGTACCATAACGGATTCCTCCAAAAGTGCGATAATAAAGATACTAATCTGTACCATAACGGATTCCTCCAAAACAGTGATAATAAAGATACTAATCTGTACCATAATGGATTCCTCCAAAACAGAGGTAATAAAGATACTAATCTGTACCATAACGGATTCCTCCAAAACAGTGATAATAAAGATACTAATCTGTACCATAACGGATTCCTCCAAAACAGCGATAATAAAGATACTAATCTGCACCATAACGGATTCCTCCAAAACAGCGATAATAAAGATACTAATCTGCACCATAACGGATTCCTCCAAAACAGCGATAATAAAGATACTAATCTGCACCATAACGGATTCCTCCAAAACAGCGATAATAATGATACTAATCTGTACCATAACGGGTTCCTCCAAAAGTGCGATAATAAAGATACTAATCTGTTTCATAACGGATTCCTCCAAAACAGCGATAATAAAGATACTAATCTGCACCATAACGGATTCCTCCAAAAGTGCGATAATAAAGATACTAATCTGTACCATAATGGATTCCTCCCAAACAGCGATAATAAAGATACTAATCTGTACCATAACGGATTCCTCCCAAACAGCGATAATAAAGATACTAATCTGTACCATAAAGGATTCCTCCAAAACAGTGATAATAAAGATACTAATCTGTAACATAAAGGATTCCTCCAAAACAGTGATAATAAAGATACTAATCTGCACCATAACGGATTCCTCCAAAACAGCGATAATAAAGATACTAATCTGCACCATAACGGATTCCTGCAAAAATGCGATAATAAAGATACTAATCTGTACCATAACGGATTCCTCCAAAACAGCGATAATAAAGATACTAATCTGTACCATAACGGATTCCTCCAAAACAGCGATAATAAAGATACTAATCTGTACCATAACGGATTCCTCCCAAACAGCGATAATAAAGATACTAATCTGCACCATAACGGATTCCTCCAAAACAGCGATAATAAAGATACTAATCTGTACCATAACGGATTCCTGCAAAAGTGCGATAATAAAGATACTAATCTGTACCATAACGGATTCCTCCAAAACAGTGATAATAAAGATACTAATCTGTACCATAACGGATTCCTCCAAAACAGAGGTAATAAAGATACTAATCTGTACCATAACGGATTCCTCCAAAACAGAGGTAATAAAGATACTAACCTGTATCATAACGGATTCCTCCAAAACAGCGATAATAAAGATACTAATCTGTACCATAACGGATTCCTCCAAAACAGTGATAATAAAGATACTAATCTGTACCATAACGGATTCCTGCAAAATTGCGATAATAAAGATACTAATCTATACCATAACGGATTCCTCCAAAACAGCGATAATAAAGATACTAATCTGCACCATAACGGATTCCTCCAAAACAGCGATAATAAAGATACTAATCTGCACCATAACGGATTCCTCCAAAACAGCGATAATAAAGATACTAATCTGCACCATAACGGATTCCTCCAAAACAGTGATAATAAAGATACTAATCTGTACCATAACGGGTTCCTCCAAAAGTGCGATAATAAAGATACTAATCTGTACCATAACGGATTCCTCCAAAACAGCGATAATAAAGATACTAATCTGCACCATAACGGATTCCTCCAAAACAGCGATAATAAAGATACTAATCTGCACCATAACGGATTCCTCCAAAACAGCGATAATAAGGATATTAATCTGTACCATAACGGATTCCTCCAAAAGTGCGATAATAAAGATACTAATCTGCACCATAACGGATTCCTCCAAAACAGTGATAGTAAAGATACTAATCTGCACCATAACGGATTCCTCCAAAACAGCGATAATAAAGATACTAATCTGCACCATAACGGATTCCTCCAAAAGTGCAATAATAAAGATACTAATCTGTACCATAACGGATTCCTCCAAAACAGCGATAATAAAGATACTAATCTGCACCATAACGGATTCCTCCAAAACAGCGATAATAAAGATACTAATCTGTACCATAACGGATTCCTCCAAAACAGCGATAATAAAGATACTAATCTGCACCATAACGGATTCCTCCCAAACAGTGATAATAAAGATACTAATCTGTACCATAATGGATTCCTCCAAAAGTGCGATAATAAAGATACTAATCTGTACCATAACGGATTCCTCCAAAACAGCGATAATAAAGATACTAATCTGTACCATAACGGATTCCTCCCAAACAGCGATAATAAAGATACTAATCTGTACCATAACGGATTCCTCCAAAAGTGCGATAATAAAGATACTAATCTGTACCATAACGGATTCCTCCAAAACAGCGATAATAAAGATACTAATCTGTACCATAACGGATTCCTCCAAAACAGTGATAATAAAGATACTAATCTGCACCATAACGGATTCCTCCCAAACAGCGATAATAAAGACACTAATCTGTACCATAACGGATTCCTCCAAAACAGCGATAATAAAGATACTAATCTGCACCATAACGGATTCCTCCAAAACAGCGATAATAAAGATACTAATCTGCACCATAACGGATTCCTCCAAAACAGCGATAATAAAGATACTAATCTGTACCATAACGGATTCCTCCAAAACAGCGATAATAAAGATACTAATCTGTACCATAACGGATTCCTGCAAAACAGCGATAATAAAGATACTAATCTGCACCATAACGGATTCCTCCAAAACAGCGATAATAAAGATACTAATCTGCACCATAACGGATTCCTCCAAAACAGCGATAATAAAGATACTAATCTGTACCATAACGGATTCCTCCAAAACAGCGATAATAAAGATACTAATCTGTACCATAACGGATTCCTCCAAAACAGTGATAATAAAGATACTAATCTGCACCATAACGGATTCCTCCAAAACAGCGATAATAAAGATACTAATCTGCACCATAACGGATTCCTCCAAAACAGCGATAATAAAGATACTAATCTGCACCATAACGGATTCCTCTAAAAGTGCGATAATAAAGATACTAATCTGCACCATAACGGATTCCTCCCAAACAGCGATAATAAACATACTAATCTGCACCATAACGGATTCCTCCAAAACAGTGATAGTAAAGATACTAATCTGCACGATAACGGATTCCTCCAAAACAGCGATAATAAAGATACTAATCTGTACCATAACGGATTCCTCCAAAAGTGCGATAATAAAGATACTAATCTGTACCATAACGGATTCCTCCAAAACAGCGATAATAAAGATACTAATCTGCACCATAACGGATTCCTCCAAAACAGCGATAATAAAGATACTAATCTGTACCATAACGGATTCCTCCAAAACAGTGATAATAAAGATACTAATCTGCACCATAACGGATTCCTCCACAACAGTGATAATAAAGATACTAATCTGCACCATAACGGATTACTCCAAAACAGCGATAATAAAGATACTAATCTGCACCATAACGGATTCCTCCAAAACAGCGATAATAAAGATACTAATCTGCACCATAACGGATTCCTCTAAAAGTGCGATAATAAAGATACTAATCTGCACCATAACGGATTCCTCCAAAACAGTGATAGTAAAGATACTAATCTGCACCATAACGGATTCCTCCAAAACAGCGATAATAAAGATACTAATCTGTACCATAACGGATTCCTCCAAAAGTGCGATAATAAAGATACTAATCTGTACCATAACGGATTCCTCCCAAACAGCGATAATAAAGATACTAATCTGCACCATAACGGATTCCTCCAAAAGTGCGATAATAAAGATACTAATCTGTACCATAACGGATTCCTCCAAAACAGCGATAATAAAGATACTAATCTGCACCATAACGGATTCCTCCAAAAGTGCGATAATAAAGATACTAATCTGTACCATAACGGATTCCTCCAAAACAGTGATAATAAAGATACTAATCTGCACCATAACGGATTCCTCCAAAACAGCGATAATAAAGATACTAATCTGCACCATAACGGATTCTTCCAAAAGTGCGATAATAAAGATACTAATCTGCACCATAACGGATTCCTCCAAAACAGTGATAATAAAGATACTAATCTGCACCATAACGGATTCCTACAAAACAGTGATAATAAAGATACTAATCTGTACCATAACGGATTCCTCCAAAACAGCGATAATAAAGATACTAATCTGTACCATAACGGATTCCTCCCAAACAGCGATAATAAAGATACTAATCTGTACCATAACGGATTCCTCCAAAAGTGCGATAATAAAGATACTAATCTGTACCATAACGGATTCCTCCAAAACAGCGATAATAAAGATACTAATCTGTACCATAACGGATTCCTCCAAAACAGAGGTAATAAAGATACTAATCTGTACCATAACGGATTCCTTCAAAACAGTGATAATAATGATACTAATCTGTACCATAACGGATTCCTCCAAAACAGCGATAATAAAGATACTAATCTGCACCATAACGGATTCCTCCAAAACAGCGATAATAAAGATACTAATCTGTACCGTAACGGGTTCCTCCAAAAGTGCGATAATAAAGATACTAATCTGTACCATAACGAATTCCTCCAAAACAGCGATAATAAAGATACTAATCTGCACCATAACGGATTACTCCCAAACAGCGATAATAAAGATACTAATCTGTACCATAACGGATTCCTCCAAAAGTGCGATAATAAAGATACTAATCTGTACCATAACGGATTCCTCCAAAACAGTGATAATAAAGATACTAATCTGTACCATAATGGATTCCTCCAAAACAGAGGTAATAAAGATACTAATCTGTACCATAACGGATTCCTCCAAAACAGTGATAATAAAGATACTAATCTGTACCATAACGGATTCCTCCAAAACAGCGATAATAAAGATACTAATCTGCACCATAACGGATTCCTCCAAAACAGCGATAATAAAGATACTAATCTGCACCATAACGGATTCCTCCAAAACAGCGATAATAAAGATACTAATCTGCACCATAACGGATTCCTCCAAAACAGCGATAATAAAGATACTAATCTGTACCATAACGGGTTCCTCCAAAAGTGCGATAATAAAGATACTAATCTGTTCCATAACGGATTCCTCCAAAACAGCGATAATAAAGATACTAATCTGCACCATAACGGATTCCTCCAAAAGTGCGATAATAAAGATACTAATCTGTACCATAATGGATTCCTCCCAAACAGCGATAATAAAGATACTAATCTGTACCATAACGGATTCCTCCCAAACAGCGATAATAAAGATACTAATCTGTACCATAAAGGATTCCTCCAAAACAGTGATAATAAAGATACTAATCTGTACCATAAAGGATTCCTCCAAAACAGTGATAATAAAGATACTAATCTGCACCATAACGGATTCCTCCAAAACAGCGATAATAAAGATACTAATCTGTACCATAACGGATTCCTCCAAAACAGAGGTAATAAAGATACTAATCTGTACCATAACGGATTCCTGCAAAAATGCGATAATAAAGATACTAATCTGTACCATAACGGATTCCTCCAAAACAGCGATAATAAAGATACTAATCTGTACCATAACGGATTCCTCCAAAACAGCGATAATAAAGATACTAATCTGTACCATAACGGATTCCTCCAAAACAGCGATAATAAAGATACTAATCTGTACCATAACGGATTCCTGCAAAAGTGCGATAATAAAGATACTAATCTGTACCATAACGGATTCCTCCAAAACAGTGATAATAAAGATACTAATCTGTACCATAACGGATTCCTCCAAAACAGAGGTAATAAAGATACTAATCTGTACCATAACGGATTCCTCCAAAACAGAGGTAATAAAGATACTAACCTGTATCATAACGGATTCCTCCAAAACAGCGATAATAAAGATACTAATCTGTACCATAACGGATTCCTCCAAAACAGTGATAATAAAGATACTAATCTGTACCATAACGGATTCCTGCAAAATTGCGATAATAAAGATACTAATCTATACCATAACGGATTCCTCCAAAACAGCGATAATAAAGATACTAATCTGCACCATAACGGATTCCTCCAAAACAGCGATAATAAAGATACTAATCTGCACCATAACGGATTCCTCCAAAACAGCGATAATAAAGATACTAATCTGCACCATAACGGATTCCTCCAAAACAGTGATAATAAAGATACTAATCTGTACCATAACGGGTTCCTCCAAAAGTGCGATAATAAAGATACTAATCTGTACCATAACGGATTCCTCCAAAACAGCGATAATAAAGATACTAATCTGCACCATAACGGATTCCTCCAAAACAGCGATAATAAAGATACTAATCTGCACCATAACGGATTCCTCCAAAACAGCGATAATAAGGATATTAATCTGTACCATAACGGATTCCTCCAAAAGTGCGATAATAAAGATACTAATCTGCACCATAACGGATTCCTCCAAAACAGTGATAGTAAAGATACTAATCTGCACCATAACGGATTCCTCCAAAACAGCGATAATAAAGATACTAATCTGCACCATAACGGATTCCTCCAAAAGTGCAATAATAAAGATACTAATCTGTACCATAACGGATTCCTCCAAAACAGCGATAATAAAGATACTAATCTGCACCATAACGGATTCCTCCAAAACAGCGATAATAAAGATACTAATCTGTACCATAACGGATTCCTCCAAAACAGCGATAATAAAGATACTAATCTGCACCATAACGGATTCCTCCCAAACAGTGATAATAAAGATACTAATCTGTACCATAATGGATTCCTCCAAAAGTGCGATAATAAAGATACTAATCTGTACCATAACGGATTCCTCCAAAACAGCGATAATAAAGATACTAATCTGTACCATAACGGATTCCTCCAAAACAGCGATAATAAAGATACTAATCTGTACCATAACGGATTCCTCCAAAGTGCGATAATAAAGATACTAATCTGTACCATAACGGATTCCTCCAAAACAGCGATAATAAAGATACTAATCTGTACCATAACGGATTCCTCCAAAACAGTGATAATAAAGATACTAATCTGCACCATAACGGATTCCTCCCAAACAGCGATAATAAAGACACTAATCTGTACCATAACGGATTCCTCCAAAACAGCGATAATAAAGATACTAATCTGCACCATAACGGATTCCTCCAAAACAGCAATAATAAAGATACTAATCTGCACCATAACGGATTCCTCCAAAACAGCGATAATAAAGATACTAATCTGCACCATAACGGATTCCTCCAAAACAGTGATAGTAAAGATACTAATCTGTACCATAACGGATTCCTCCAAAAGTGCGATAATAAAGATACTAATCTGTACCATAACGGATTCCTCCAAGACAGCGATAATAAAGATACTAATCTGCACCATAACGGATTCCTCCAAAACAGTGATAATAAAGATACTAATCTGCACCATAACGGATTCCTCCAAAACAGAGGTAATAAAGATACTAATCTGTACCATAACGGATTCCTCCAAAACAGCGATAATAAAGATGCTAATCTGTACCATAACGGATTCCTCCCAAACAGAGATAATAAAGATACTAATCTGTACCATAACGGATTCCTCCAAAACAGCGATAATAAAGATGCTAATCTGTACCATAACGGATTCCTCCAAAACAGCGATAATAAAGATACTAATCTGTACCATAACGGATTCCTCCAAAACAGCGATAATAAAGATACTAATCTGCACCATAACGGATTCCTCCAAAACAGCGATAATAAAGATACTAATCTGCACCATAACGGATTCCTCCAAAACAGCGATAATAAAGATACTAATCTGTACCATAACGGATTCCTCCAAAACAGCGATAATAAAGATACTAATCTGTACCATAACGGATTCCTCCAAAACAGAGGTAATAAAGATACTAATCTGTACCATAACGGATTCCTCCAAAACAGTGATAATAAAGATACTAATCTGTACCATAACGGATTCCTCCAAAAGTGCGATAATAAAGATACTAATCTGTATCATAACGGATTCCTCCAAGACAGCGATAATAAAGATACTAATCTGCACCATAACGGATTCCTCCAAAACAGCGATAATAAAGATACTAATCTGCACCATAACGGATTCCTCCAAAAGTGCGATAATAAAGATACTAATCTGTACCAAAAACGGATTCCTCCAAAACAGCGATAATAAAGATACTAATCTGTACCATAACGGATTCCTGCAAAAGTGCGTTAATAAAGATACAAATCTATACCATAACGGATTCCTCCAAAACAGCGATAATAAAGATACTAATCTGCACCATAACGGATTCCTCCAAAACAGCGATAATAAAGATTCTAATCTGTACCATAACGGATTCCTCCCAAACAGCGATAATAAAGATACTAATCTGTACCATAACGGATTCCTCCAAAAGTGCGATAATAAAGATACTAATCTGTACCATAACGGATTCCTCCAAAACAGCGATAATAAAGATACTAATCTGTACCATAACGGATTCCTCCAAAACAGCGATAATAAAGATACTAATCTGGGGAATCCTTCCGGCTACAGCATTAAAGTTCAACAACATTTTCAGTTCTTGGAAAAAAGATGTGTTACAAAGGTTGCCTGTGCGAAATAGCCAGTATAGTGTATGTGAAACGGAGAGGTAGTTAATTAAGAGGGGTATAGTGTATGATAATGTATGTAGGAGGGGTACAGTGTATGTAGGAGGGATATAGTGTATGTAGGAGGGATATAGTGTATGTAGGAGGGATATAGTGTATATAGGAGGGATATAGTGTATGTATGAGGGGATATAGTGTATTTAGGAGGGGATATAGTGTGTGTAGGAGGGATATAGTGTATATAGGAGGGGATATAGTGTATGTAGGAGGGATATAGTGTATGTAGGGGGGTATAGTGTATGTAGGAGGGAGGTAGATATAAATAGGAGTGGAATTGTATACAGGAGGCAGGTAGGAAATAGGACGGGCATAGTGTACAGAAGGCAGGTAGGGGTAGGAGGGGTATAAATAGGAGGGGTATAGTGTACAGTAGGCAGGTAGATATAAATAGGAGGGGTATAGTGTACAGTAGGCAGGTAGATATAAATAGGAGGGGTATAGTGTATGGGAAGCAGTAGATATAAATAGGAGGGGTATAGTGTAAGGAAGGCAGGTAGATACGAATAGGACGGGTATAGTGTAGAGAAAGCAGGTAGATATAAATAGGAGAGGAATAGTGTACGGGAGGCAGTAGATATAAATAGGAGAGGAACAGTGTACGGGAGGCAGTAGATATACATAGGAGTGGCATAATGTACAGGAGGCAGGTAGATATAAATAGGAGAGGAATAGTGTACGGGAGGCAGTAGATATAAATAGGAGAGGAACAGTGTACGGGAGGCAGTAGATATACATAGGAGTGGCATAATGTACAGGAGGCAGGTAGATATAAATAGGAGAGGAATAGTGTACGGGAGGCAGAAGATATACATAGGAGTGGCATAGTGTACAGGAAGCAGTAGATATAAACAGGAGGGGTGTAGCGTATGCGAGGGTGGCAGGCAGTTGTGCATGGCAGTTGCAGGTGCAGACTGAGGCAACAAGATAGGCACCATTTCTTTGAGTGCTGTGCCGGGCTCCCAGGTCTGTTTAATGCTTTGCGCATGGTCTGGACAGGCTGAACCTGCAACACAAGATACAGAAATTTGTGTCAGGTACCGATCGTTAACTTATCTGTGTTACGCCTTCCTGTCATCCACTCTCTGTCTTCTTCTTCTATCTTCCGTCTTTCTTTTCTCTTCTCCTTTCTTCTCTCTGGTATCTTCTCCATCTTCTTTCTTCTTGTATCTCCTTTTCTTATGGCTTAAAAAACAAAGCAGATAGCCATAAATAAAAGATGCTGAAAATAACCCAACATCTCTTCATAGTTTAACCCCTTGAGTGCCAGAGGGGTATGCAACGCATTGCAGAGCCATGCTTTGCGTACCTCTCTGGGACTCAAAGGGTTAAAGAATGAGGATTCTTTGGTAAATAAAATGCCCAAACAGGATAAAATTGTGCCCATTCATAATTAAATTGCCAAACATTTTTCAAGAAAATAATGTGGCCTTATCCCATTTCTCCATCCCTGTGTGCGGTCGCGGAGGCTGCAATAGTGAGATATAGCAACCCCCCACATACCATATGGGCCAATGCCCATTCCAGTGTGAGGGAATATCACCATAAACTACCTTTATATATGGGCAGTCTCTGTTCCAATTCCCTCACAGCCATTGGCTGGAATGTGTGCTTACTTACCTTCTAGCCAATCAGCTGCAAGCAGCTTCTCTCAAAGTCTCTGTTCAAATTCCCTCACATTGGAACCGGCATTGGCCCATACGGTACAGAGGACGGGGTGTGCTGCATCTCACTTTCTCTGCCGCATACTCTGTGGCCACACACAGCAGCGGAGAAATGGTATAAGGTCGCATTAATTTCTTTCACAATTTAAAGAAGCGATAAGCTTTTTTAATGAAAAAATATGTTATAGAGCTGTTCCTGCTGAGTAAAACAAGAGTCACTCCCACCGCTGTCAGTTCATATAACCAGGAAGTGAATTTACTTCCTGATTGTTCTGACAGGAAGTGACTCAGCAGTTTCTATAACATTCTAGGAGAACTGTAAGTCACTGACTTTCCTCTGCATTAGAATGTAACTGAATAACATGACCACTAGAGGCCACTGCTAATGTATAAAAACACAGATTTAAACAGCAATAACTCTGGATATATGCATATGTCAGCAGTGGGATTACATTTCTTTTACTCAACAGGAAATGCCCTATAATATATATATATTCTTTATTAAAAGATGTTTACTTCTCCTTTAATTATGAATAGGCACAATTTTATCCTGTTTGGGCATTTTATTTACCAAAGAACCCTCATTATTTAACCCTTTGAGTCCCAGAGAGGTACGCAACACATTGCTCTGGAACTCAAAGGGTTAAACTATGAAGATATGAGTGGGTTATTTTCAGAAACATTTGTGTATGGCTATCTGCTTTTTTTTAAGCTTCAACATAAGAAGACAGAAGAAGGAAGAGAAAAGAGAAGACGATATAAGAAAGAAGATGGACAGTAGATGACCAGGACGCTGATGACCCCCGCTGGACATTTTGCAGGGACTGTTGTCTTGTAACTTAGTCGAGTTAACCTTATGAGTGCCAGTGTGGTAAGCATACCTCTCAGGCACTCATAGGGTAAATTCTACTAACATTGGCACATTTCAGGTATATATTGGATGTATTCATATGGAGCTTATGTCTGTCCCAGGTATTACTGACTTCCCTATCAGTATCTGTCCCATCCAGTCTACCCATTTCCCTATCTAATACAATACTCAGTATAACACACTTCTCACTATAGACTTATGTCTGTCCCAGGTATTACTGACTTCCCTATCAGTATCTGTCCCATCCAATCTACCCATTTCCCTATCTAATACAATACTCAGTATAACACACTTCTCACTATAGACTTATGTCTGTCCCAGGTATTACTGACTTCCCTATCAGTATCTGTCCCATCCAGTCTACCCATTTCCCTATCTAATACAATACTCATCTTACACACTTCTCACTATAGACTTATGTCTGTGCCAGGTATTACTGACTTCCCTATCAGTATCTGTCCAATCCAGTCTACCCATTTCCCTATCTAATACAATACTCATCTTACATACTTCTCACTATAGACTTATGTCTGTCCCAGGTATTACTGACTTCCCTATCAGTATCTGTCCCATCCAGTCTACCCATTTCCCTATCTAATACAATACTCATCTTACATACTTCTCACTATAGACTTATGTTTGTCCCAGGTATTACTGACTTCCCTATCAGTATCTGTCCCATCCAGTCTACCCATTTCCCTATCTAATACAATACTCATCTTAAATACTTCTCACTATAGACTTATGTCTGTCCCAGGTATTACTGACGTCCCTATCAGTATCTGTCCCATCCAGTCTACTGATTTCCTATCTAATACAACACTCATCTTACATACTTCTCACTATAGACTTATGTCTGTCCCAGGTATTACTGACTTCCCTATCAGTATCTGTCCATCCAGTCTACCCATTTCCCTATCTAATACAATACTCATCTTACATACTTCTCACTATAGACTTATGTCTGTCCCAGGTATTACTGACTTCCCTATCAGTATCTGTCCCATCCAGTCTACCCATTTCCCTATCTAATACAATACTCATCTTACATACTTCTCACTATAGACTTATGTCTGTCCCAGGTACTACTGACTTCCCTATCAGTATCTGTCCATCCAGTCTACCCATTTCCCTATCTAATATAATACTCATCTTACATACTTCTCACTATAGACTTATGTCTGTCCCAGGTATTACTGACTTCCCTATCAGTATCTGTCCCATCCAGTCTACCCATTTCCCTATCTAATATAATACTCATCTTACATACTTCTCACTATAGACTTATGTCTGTCCCAGGTATTACTGACTTCCCTATCAGTATCTGTTCCATCCAGTCTACCCATTTCCCTAATACAATACTCATCTTACACACTTCTCACTGTAGACTTATGTCTGTCCCAGGTATTACTGACTTCCCTATCAGTATCTGTCCATCCAGTCTACCCATTTCCCTATCTAATACAATACTCATCTTACATACTTCTCACTATAGACTTATGTCTGTCCCAGGTATTACTGACTTCCCTATCAGTATCTGTCCCATCCAGTCTACCCATTTCCCAATCTAATACAATACTCATCTTACATACTTCTCACTATAGACTTATGTCTGTCCCAGGTATTACTGACTTCCCTATCAGTATCTGTCCCATCCAGTCTACTCATTTCCCTATCTAATACAATACTCATCTTACACACTTCTCACTATAGGCTTATGTCTGTCCCAGGTATTACTGACTTCCCTATCAGTATCTGTCCCATCCAGTCTACCCATTTCCCTATCTAATACAATACTCATCTTACATACTTCTCACTATAGGCTTATGTCTGTCCCAGGTATTACTGACTTCCCTATCAGTATCTGTTCCATCCAGTCTACCCATTTCCCTATCTAATACAATACTCAGTATTACACACTTCTCACTATAGACTTATGTCTGTCCCAGATATTACTGACTTCCCTATCAGTATCTGTCCATCCAGTCTACCCATTTCCCTATCTAATACAATATTCATCTTATATACTTCTCACTATAGACTTATGTCTGTCCCAGGTATTACTGACTTCCCTATCAGTATCTGTCCCATCCAGTCTACCCATTTCCCTATCTAATACAATACTCATCTTACACACTTCTCACTGTAGACTTATGTCTGTCCCAGGTATTACTGACTTCCCTATCAGTATCTGTCCATCCAGTCTACCCATTTCCCTATCTAATACAATACTTATCTTATACACTTCTCACTATAGACTTATGTCTGTCCCAGGTATTACTGACTTCCCTATCAGTATCTGTACCATCCAGTCTACCCATTTCCCTATCTAATACAATACTCATCTTACATATTTCTCACTATAGACTTATGTCTGTCCCAGGTATTACTGACTTCCCTATCAGTATCTGTCCCATCCAGTCTACCCATTTCCCAGTCTAATACAATACTCATCTTACACACTTCTCACTATAGACTTATGTTTGTCCCAGGTATTACTGACTTCCCTATCAGTATCTGTCCATCCAGTCTACCCATTTCCCTATCTAATACAATACTCATCTTACATACTTCTCACTATAGACTTATGTCTGTCCCAGGTATTACTGACTTCCCTATCAGTATCTGTCCCATCCAGTCTACCCATTTCCTAATCTAATACAATACTCATCTTACACACTTCTCACTATAGACTTATGTTTGTCCCAGGTATTACTGACTTCCCTATCAGTATCTGTCCATCCAGTCTACCCATTTCCCTATCTAATATAATACTCATCTTACACACTTCTCACTATAGACTTATGTCTGTCCCAGGTATTACTGACTTCCCTATCAGTATCTGTCCCATCCAGTCTACCCATTTCCCTATCTAATATAATACTCATCTTACATACTTCTCACTATAGACTTATGTCTGTCCCAGATATTACTGACTTCCCTATCAGTATCTGTCCCATCCAGTCTACCCATTTCCCTATCTAATACAATACTCATCTTACATACTTCTCACTGTAGACTTATGTCTGTCCCAGGTATTACTGACTTCCCTATCAGTATCTGTCCATCCAGTCTACCCATTTCCCTATCCAATACAATACTCATCTTACACACTTCTCACTATAGACTTATGTCTGTCCCAGGTATTACTGACTTCCCTATCAGTATCTGTCCATCCAGTCTACCCATTTCCCTATCTAATATAATACTCATCTTACACACTTCTCACTATAGGCTTATGTCTGTCCCAGGTATTACTGACTTCCCTATCAGTATCTGTCCCATCCAGTCTACCCATTTCCCTATCTAACATAATACTCATCTTACATACTTCTCACTATAGACTTATGTCTGTCCCAGGTATTACTGACTTCCCTATCAGTATCTGTCCCATCCAGTCTACCCATTTCCCTATCTAATACAATACTCATCTTACATACTTCTCACTATAGACTTATGTCTGTCCCAGGTATTACTGACTTCCCTATCAGTATCTGTCCCATCCAGTCTACCCATTTCCCAATCTAATACAATACTCATCTTACACACTTCTCACTATAGACTTATGTCTGTCCCAGGTATTACTGAGTTCCCTATCAGTATCTGTCCATCCAGTCTACCCATTTCCCTATCTAATATAATACTCATCTTACACACTTCTCACTATAGACTTATGTCTGTCCCAGGTATTACTGACTTCCCTATCAGTATCTGTCCCATCCAGTCTACCCATTTCCCTATCTAATATAATACTCATCTTACATACTTCTCACTATAGACTTATGTCTGTCCCAGGTATTACTGACTTCCCTATCAGTATCTGTCCCATCCAGTCTACCCATTTCCTATCTAATACAATACTCATCTTACACACTTCTCACTATAGACTTATGTCTGTCCCAGTTATTACTGACATCCCTATCAGCATCTGTCCCATCCAGTCTACCCATTTCCCTATCTAATACAATACTCATCTTACACACTTCTCACTATAGACTTATGTCTGTCCCAGGTATTACTGACTTCCCTATCAATATCTGTCCCATCCAATCTACCCATTTCCCTATCTAATACAATACTCATCTTACACACTTCTCACTATAGACTTATGTCTGTCCCAGATATTACTGACTTCCCTATCAGTATCTGTCCCATCCAATCTACCCATTTCCCTATCTAATACAATACTCATCTTACATACTTCTCACTATAGACTTATGTCTGTCCCAGGTATTACTGACTTCCCTATCAGTATCTGTCCATCCAGTCTACCCATTTCCTATCTAATACAATACTCATCTTACACACTTCTCACTATAGACTTATGTCTGTCCCAGGTATTACTGACTTCCCTATCAATATCTGTCCCGTCCAGTCTACCCATTTCCCTATCTAATACAATACTCATCTTACATACTTCTCACTGTAGACTTATGTCTGTCCCAGATATTACTGACTTCCCTATCAGTATCTGTCCCATCTAGTCTACCCATTTCCCTATCTAATACAATACTCATCTTACATACTTCTCACTGTAGACTTATGTCTGTCCCAGGTATTACTGACTTCCCTATCAGTATGTGTCCATCCAGTCTACCCATTTCCCTATCTAATACAATACTCATCTTACATACTTCTCACTGTAGACTTATGTCTGTCCCAGGTATTACTGACATCCCTATCAGTATCTGTCCATCCAGTCTACCCATTTCCCTATCTAATACAATACTCAGTATTATATACTTCTCACTATAGACTTATGTCTGTCCCAGGTATTACTGACTTCCCTATCAGTATCTGTCCATCCAGTCTACCCATTTCCCTATCTAATACAATACTCATCTTACATACTTCTCACTGTAGACTTATGTCTGTCCCAGGTATTACTGACATCCCTATCAGTATCTGTCCATCCAGTCTACCAATTTCCCTATCTAATACAATACTCAGTATTATATACTTCTCACTATAGACTTATGTCTGTCCCAGGTATTACTGACTTCCCTATCAGTATCTGTCCCATCCAGTCTACCCATTTCCCTATCTAATATAATACTCATCTTACATACTTCTCACTATAGACTTATGTCTGTCCCAGGTATTACTGACTTCCCTATCAGTATCTGTCCCATCCAGTCTACCCATTTCCTATCTAATACAATACTCATCTTACACACTTCTCACTATAGACTTATGTCTGTCCCAGTTATTACTGACATCCCTATCAGCATCTGTCCCATCCAGTCTACCCATTTCCCTATCTAATACAATACTCATCTTACACACTTCTCACTATAGACTTATGTCTGTCCCAGGTATTACTGACTTCCCTATCAATATCTGTCCCATCCAATCTACCCATTTCCCTATCTAATACAATACTCATCTTACACACTTCTCACTATAGACTTATGTCTGTCCCAGATATTACTGACTTCCCTATCAGTATCTGTCCCATCCAATCTACCCATTTCCCTATCTAATACAATACTCATCTTACATACTTCTCACTATAGACTTATGTCTGTCCCAGGTATTACTGACTTCCCTATCAGTATCTGTCCATCCAGTCTACCCATTTCCTATCTAATACAATACTCATCTTACACACTTCTCACTATAGACTTATGTCTGTCCCAGGTATTACTGACTTCCCTATCAGTATCTGTCCCGTCCAGTCTACCCATTTCCCTATCTAATACAATACTCATCTTACATTCTTCTCACTGTAGACTTATGTCTGTCCCAGATATTACTGACTTCCCTATCAGTATCTGTCCCATCTAGTCTACCCATTTCCCTATCTAATACAATACTCATCTTACATACTTCTCACTGTAGACTTATGTCTGTCCCAGGTATTACTGACTTCCCTATCAGTATGTGTCCATCCAGTCTACCCATTTCCCTATCTAATACAATACTCATCTTACATACTTCTCACTGTAGACTTATGTCTGTCCCAGGTATTACTGACATCCCTATCAGTATCTGTCCATCCAGTCTACCCATTTCCCTATCTAATACAATACTCAGTATTATATACTTCTCACTATAGACTTATGTCTGTCCCAGGTATTACTGACTTCCCTATCAGTATCTGTCCATCCAGTCTACCCATTTCCCTATCTAATACAATACTCATCTTACATACTTCTCACTGTAGACTTATGTCTGTCCCAGGTATTACTGACATCCCTATCAGTATCTGTCCATCCAGTCTACCAATTTCCCTATCTAATACAATACTCAGTATTATATACTTCTCACTATAGACTTATGTCTGTCCCAGGTATTACTGACTTCCCTATCAGTATCTGTCCCATCCAGTCTACCCATTTCCCTATCTAATACAATACTCATCTTATATACTTCTCACTATAGACTTATGTCTGTCCCAGGTATTTCTGACTTCCCTATCAGTATCTGTCCCATCCAGTCTACCCATTTCCCTATCTAATACAATACTCATCTTACATACTTCTCACTATAGACTTATGTCTGTCCCAGGTATTACTGACTTCCCTATCAGTATCTGTCCATCCAGTCTACCCATTTCCCTATCTAATACAATATTCATCTTATATACTTCTCACTATAGACTTATGTCTGTCCCAGGTATTACTGACTTCCCTATCAGTATCTGTCCCATCCAGTCTACCCATTTCCCTATCTAATACAATACTCATCTTACATACTTCTCACTATAGACTTATGTCTGTCCCAGGTATTACTGACTTCCCTATCAGTATCTGTCCCATCCAGTCTACCCATTTCCCTATCTAATACAATACTCATCTTACATACTTCTCAATATAGACTTATGTCTGTCCCAGGTATTACTGACTTCCCTATCAGTATCTGTCCCATCCAGTCTACCCATTTCCCTATCTAATACAATACTCATCTTATATACTTCTCACTATAGACTTATGTCTGTCCCAGGTATTACTGACTTCCCTATCAGTATCTGTCCCATCCAGTCTACCCATTTCCCTATCTAATACAATACTCATCTTATATACGTCTCACTATAGACTTATGTCTGTCCCAGGTATTACTGACTTCCCTATCAGTATCTGTCCATCCAGTCTACCCATTTTCCTATCTAATATAATACTCAGTATTACACACTTCTCACTATAGACTTATGTCTGTCCCAGGTATTACTGACTTTCCTATCAGTATCTGTCCATCCAGTCTACCCATTTCCCTATCTAATACAATACTCGTCTTATATACTTCTCACTATAGACTTATGTCTGTCCCAGGTATTACTGACTTCCCTATCAGTATCTGTCCCATCCAGTCTACCCATTTCCCTATCTAATACAATACTCGTCTTATATACTTCTCACTATAGACTTATGTCTGTCCCAGGTATTACTGACTTCCCTATCAGTATCTGTCCCATCCAGTCTACCCATTTCCCTATCTAATACAACACTCATCTTACATACTTCTCACTATAGACTTATGTCTGTCCCAGGTATTACTGACTTCCCTATCAGTATCTGTCCCATCCAGTCTACCCATTTCCCTATCTAATACAATACTGATCTTACATACTTCTCACTATAGACTTATGTCTGTCCCAGGTATTACTGACTTCCATATCAGTATCTGTCCCATCCAATCTACCCATTTCCCTATCTAATACAACACTCATCTTACATACTTCTCACTATAGACTTATGTCTGTCCCAGGTATTTCTGACTTCCCTATCAGTATCTGTCCATCCAGTCTACCCATTTACCTATCTAATACAATACTCATCTTACATACTTCTCACTATAGACTTATGTCTGTCCCAGGTATTACTGACTTCCCTATCAGTATCTGTCCATCCAGTCTACCCATTTCCCTATCTAATACAATACTCATCTTACACACTTCTCACTATAGACTTATGTCGGTCCCATGTATTACTGACTTCCCTATCAGTATCTGTCCCATCCAGTCTACCCATTTCCCTATTTAATACAACACTCATCTTACATACTTCTCACTATAGACTTATGTCTGTCCCAGGTATTACTGACTTCCCTATCAGTATCTGTCCATCCAGTCTACCCATTTCCCTATCTAATACAATACTCATCTTACATACTTCTCACTATAGACTTATGTCTGTCCCAGGTATTACTGACTTCCCTATCAGTATCTGTCCATCCAGTCTACCCATTTCCCTATCTAATACAATACTCATCTTACACACTTCTCACTATAGACTTATGTCTGTCCCAGGTATTACTGACTTCCGTATCAGTATCTGTCCATCCAGTCTACCCATTTTCCTATCTAATATAATACTCAGTATTACACACTTCTCACTATAGACTTATGTCTGTCTCAGGTATTACTGACTTCCCTATCAGTATCTGTCCATCCAGTCTACCCATTTCCTATCTAATACAATACTCATCTTACACACTTCTCACTATAGACTTATGGCTGTCCCAGGTATTACTGACTTCCCTATCAGTATCTGTCCCGTCCAGTCTACCCATTTCCCTATCTAATACAATACTCATCTTACATACTTCTCACTGTAGACTTATGTCTGTCCCAGATATTACTGACTTCCCTATCAGTATCTGTCCCATCCAGTCTACCCATTTCCCTATCTAATACAATACTCATCTTACATACTTCTCACTGTAGACTTATGTCTGTCCCAGGTATTACTGACTTCCCTATCAGTATGTGTCCATCCAGTCTACCCATTTCCCTATCTAATACAATACTCATCTTACATACTTCTCACTGTAGACTTATGTCTGTCCCAGGTATTACTGACATCCCTATCAGTATCTGTCCATCCAGTCTACCCATTTCCCTATCTAATACAATACTCAGTATTATATACTTCTCACTATAGACTTATGTCTGTCCCAGGTATTACTGACTTCCCTATCAGTATCTGTCCATCCAGTCTACCCATTTCCCTATCTAATACAATACTCATCTTACATACTTCTCACTGTAGACTTATGTCTGTCCCAGGTATTACTGACATCCCTATCAGTATCTGTCCATCCAGTCTACCCATTTCCCTATCTAATACAATACTCAGTATTATATACTTCTCACTATAGACTTATGTCTGTCCCAGGTATTACTGACTTCCCTATCAGTATCTGTCCCATCCAGTCTACCCATTTCCCTATCTAATACAATACTCATCTTATATACTTCTCACTATAGACTTATGTCTGTCCCAGGTATTTCTGACTTCCCTATCAGTATCTGTCCCATCCAGTCTACCCATTTCCCTATCTAATACAATACTCATCTTACATACTTCTCACTATAGACTTATGTCTGTCCCAGGTATTACTGACTTCCCTATCAGTATCTGTCCATCCAGTCTACCCATTTCCCTATCTAATACAATATTCATCTTATATACTTCTCACTATAGACTTATGTCTGTCCCAGGTATTACTGACTTCCCTATCAGTATCTGTCCCATCCAGTCTACCCATTTCCCTATCTAATACAATACTCATCTTACATACTTCTCACTATAGACTTATGTCTGTCCCAGGTATTACTGACTTCCCTATCAGTATCTGTCCCATCCAGTCTACCCATTTCCCTATCTAATACAATACTCATCTTACATACTTCTCAATATAGACTTATGTCTGTCCTAGGTATTACTGACTTCCCTATCAGTATCTGTCCCATCCAGTCTACCCATTTCCCTATCTAATACAATACTCATCTTATATACTTCTCACTATAGACTTATGTCTGTCCCAGGTATTACTGACTTCCCTATCAGTATCTGTCCCATCCAGTCTACCCATTTCCCTATCTAATACAATACTCATCTTATATACGTCTCACTATAGACTTATGTCTGTCCCAGGTATTACTGACTTCCCTATCAGTATCTGTCCATCCAGTCTACCCATTTTCCTATCTAATATAATACTCAGTATTACACACTTCTCACTATAGACTTATGTCTGTCCCAGGTATTACTGACTTTCCTATCAGTATCTGTCCATCCAGTCTACCCATTTCCCTATCTAATACAATACTCGTCTTATATACTTCTCACTATAGACTTATGTCTGTCCCAGGTATTACTGACTTCCCTATCAGTATCTGTCCCATCCAGTCTACCCATTTCCCTATCTAATACAACACTCATCTTACATACTGCTCACTATAGACTTATGTCTGTCCCAGGTATTACTGACTTCCCTATCAGTATCTGTCCCATCCAGTCTACCCATTTCCCTATCTAATACAATACTGATCTTACATACTTCTCACTATAGACTTATGTCTGTCCCAGGTATTACTGACTTCCATATCAGTATCTGTCCCATCCAATCTACCCATTTCCCTATCTAATACAACACTCATCTTACATACTTCTCACTATAGACTTATGTCTGTCCCAGGTATTTCTGACTTCCCTATCAGTATCTGTCCATCCAGTCTACCCATTTACCTATCTAATACAATACTCATCTTACATACTTCTCACTATAGACTTATGTCTGTCCCAGGTATTACTGACTTCCCTATCAGTATCTGTCCATCCAGTCTACCCATTTCCCTATCTAATACAATACTCATCTTACACACTTCTCACTATAGACTTATGTCTGTCCCAGGTATTACTGACTTCCCTATCAGTATCTGTCCCATCCAGTCTACCCATTTCCCTATTTAATTCAACACTCATCTTACATACTTCTCACTATAGACTTATGTCTGTCCCAGGTATTACTGACTTCCCTATCAGTATCTGTCCATCCAGTCTACCCATTTCCCTATCTAATACAATACTCATCTTACATACTTCTCACTATAGACTTATGTCTGTCCCAGGTATTACTGACTTCCCTATCAGTATCTGTCCATCCAGTCTACCCATTTCCCTATCTAATACAATACTCATCTTACACACTTCTCACTATAGACTTATGTCTGTCCCAGGTATTACTGACTTCCCTATCAGTATCTGTCCATCCAGTCTACCCATTTCCCTATCTAATACAATACTCATCTTACACACTTCTCACTATAGACTTATGTCTGTCCCAGGTATTACTGACTTCCCTATCAGTATCTGTCCATCCAGTCTACCCATTTCCCTATCTAATACAATACTCATCTTACACACTTCTCACTATAGACTTATGTCTGTCCCAGGTATTACTGACATCCCTATCAGTATCTGTCCATCCAGTCTACCCATTTTCCTATCTAATATAATACTCAGTATTACACACTTCTCACTATAGACTTATGTCTGTCTCAGGTATTACTGACTTCCCTATCAGTATCTGTCCAATCCAGTCTACCCATTTCCCTATCTAATACAATACTCATCTTACATACTTCTCACTATAGACTTATGTCTGTCCCAGGTATTACTGACTTCCCTATCAGTATCTGTACCATCCAGTCTACCCATTTCCCTATCTATTACAATACTCATCTTACACACTTCTCACTATAGACTTATGTCTGTCCCAGGCATTACTGACTTCCCTATCAGTATCTGTCCCATCCAGTCTACCCATTTCCCTATCTAATACAACACTCATCTTACACACTTCTCACTATAAACGTATGTCTGTCCCAGTTATTACTGACATCCCTATCAGTATCTGTTCCATCCAGTCTACCCATTTCCCTATTTAATACAACACTCATCTTACACACTTCTCACTATAGACTTATGTCTGTCCCAGGTATTACTGACTTCCCTATCAGTATCTGTCCCATCCAGTCTACCCATTTCCCTATCTAATACAATACACAGTGTTACATACTTCTCACTATAGACTTATGTCTGTCCCAGGTATTACTGACTTCCCTATCAGTATCTGTCCATCCAGTCTACCCATTTTCCTGTCTAATACAATACACAGTCTTATATACTTCTCACTATAGACTTATGTCTGTCCCAGGTATTACTGACTTCCCTATCAGTATCTGTCCCATCTAGTCTACCCATTTCCCTATCTAATACAATACTCATCTTACATACTTCTCACTATAGACTTATGTCTGTCCCAGGTATTACTGACTTCCATATCAGTATCTGTCCATCCAGTCTACCCATTTCCCTATCTAATACAATACTCAGTCTTACATACTTCTCACTGTAGACTGTTGTCTGTCCCAGGTATTACTGACTTCCCTATCAGTATCTGTCCCATCCAGTCTACCCATTTCCCTATTTAATACAATACTCATCTTACACACTTCTCACTATAGACTTATGTCTGTCCCAGGTATTACTGACTTCCCTATCATTATCTGTCCCATCCAGTCTACCCATTTCCCTATCTAATACAATACTCAGTATTATATACTTCTCACTATAGACTTATGTCTGTCCCAGGTATTACTGACTTCCCTATCAGTATCTGTCCCATCCAGTCTACCCATTTCCCTATCTAATACAATACTCAGTATTACATACGACTCACTATAGACTTATGATCTATACAGTGACAATAATACCTCTCTGAACCCTGGAGATATGGTGTGTAGAACTGTACACTGTACTCTAGGTGATATCTTACCAGTGATCTGTATAGTGACATTAGTACCTCTCTGTACCCTGGAGATATGGTGTGTAGAACTGTACACTGTACTCTAGATGAGATGTTACCGGTGATCTATATGGTGACATTAGTACCTCTCTGTACCCTAGTGATATGGTCTGTAGAACTGTACACTGTACTCTAGGCGAGATCTTACCAGTGATCTATATAGTGACATTAGTACCTCTCTGTACCCTGGAGATACGATGTGTAGAACTGTACACTGTACTCTAGGTGAGATCTTACCAGTGATCTATATAGTGACATTAGTACCTCTCTGTACCCTGGAGATATGATCTGTAGAACTGTACACGGTACTCTAGGTGCATGTATAGTTTATATGCCCTAAATGTACTATTACATTTTCAGTCTTATACTTTTGTCCATTTCTTCAGTTACCCCAAATCATTGTGAATCTGGTTTATTCCTCCTGAGTTCAATCCTGTTGCAGACTTTTTGTATCACAGCAAAACGGCACACCTTACCTTGAATATCCCCAGTAATGTCACTAATGAAGAGACTGAAGAGACCCTAGCACTGACACCTATGTCACTCCACTAGTAAACCATACTTCCTCTGAATAAATCCAACTGAATATGTCACTGTTTCTGGTCCTTCATCCAATTTGACAATCAACTACTTCTGAGTCCAGTCCAAAACTATTCATCTTATGAAGCAGCTTCCTATGTGGCACAGTATCAAACACTTTACTAAAATCCAGATATGCCACATATACTGCTGCACCATTGTCTGTCACCTGGGAAACATAATAAAAATTCAACCAAATTTGTTTGGCAAGGCCTGGCTGTTGTAAAGCTATGTTGCATGTCATTAAACATGATACTCAACAATTATTCCTTTCAGTCGTATTTGCATTAAATTCCTAACTGCTGAAGTCAGACTTACAGGTCTGTAGTTTGCTACAGTGCTCACTACTACACTTTTTGTGTAGTGGTACTGCACCGGGAATTTTTCAGTCATCTGGATTGTAACAGATCATACTCCGTTATTGGAGCCCTTTTCTGGGCATCAGGTGTATCAGCCCATTATACAAAGAACTGTGGACATTTCTAGGCCCAAAAAACACTAACAACCATAGCCTGCTGGCTTGCTTTCAAGGGAATGGGCAGTTAGGAGTTAATTATTTGAGTTTGGGCAAGGCTACTTCAGATGTGTGTTGCAGTCCCTCAAGCCCTTTGGCTTAATTGTTCAACTCCTGGCCATTATTAATTGAATGTGCATTCTAGCCACTCAAGCCATTGTATTACGAACTGTATTGTGAACTGTATTGAGACCCCCTGCTGTGTGTTAATCCAATCATGTCTGCCCTATTATGTTTCCCTGAATCATTTGTTGTTGGTTCTTTGTCCTCTCTGTGGTGACTGAATTATTCCTGTGACTATCCCATTGTGTTCTGCCCTCCCATTTGCTGTACCCTATTGGATGGACTGTGATTGTGTTAAGTCTCATGTCCTGTGCTCCAAGTTAGTGTGGTTTGAAACTGTATAAATATGCTGTAGTTTGTTGTAATAAAGAGTTAGTCTTCTTGAAGTAAGAAGGAGTCCTGGTGTCTTTATGTTCTTGTGGTTTAAAGTATCCTCTCTGATGACCACCTGATCTGAGTATCCTCGTATCGTCGACCGTCTGCTGCCAGCTACCTGCGATCTGACTTCGTATGCTGTCAGGTGGCAATGTGGACCTCGTGCTTCCCTGCTTCCAGTGATCCTGCGACTGTTTCTAGTGACCATCCATACTTAGACCGGTGCATCCGACTGCGCTTATCCTGTGTCGAGAGGGAGAGACTCTGGAACGATGGATGAGGGCAACTCGGTGCCTTTCAGCTTCCATTACATTGATGGCAGCGGTGGGATCTCTCCTTCTTCACATTTGTACCAGTGAACCATGGCAGCTAGGGAACCCATTGACGCAGTATTGCTCGAATGGGGTTTCTGGGATTTTGTGAAACTTCTCGAATCAATCCCCGCATGGGGACTCAGTGATTTCTGGAAGCACATCAGAGCAGTAGAGCCCGACTGGGATTTCATTGAATTTGTAGTGGAGGAGAAGTGGAGTATCATTGGAATAGTACCGAGTTCTGACCAAGTGTACAAGAGGATGGTGAACCTCATGCCGCTCCTGGGACACAAGCCTTTGATAGCCAGGATAAATCAACTGATGGATACAGTACATGACCGGTTAGTGCGTGAATGTTGTGCTGGGGGGAAGAGGAAGGAGGTTCTCCCAAGAGAAAATGTTGACCCCAGCTTAGTGAGTGGGAATGCACCCCTCACCAGGCCCTGTGATGACCCTTTTGGTGACCCTGCATCAGGGAGTGGGACAAACGTCCTCCCTGATGAACCTGTTGCCCTTGACTGTGCTACCCCTGGCCTGAGGAGTGGGAATTCGCTCCTCCTCAGCCCCAAGCATGTCCCTGCATCAGGGAGTGGGACAAACATCCTCCCTGATGGGCATGTTGCCCCTTCCCCTGTGTCCCCTGCACTGGTGAGTGGGTCAGAGCTCACCAGCCCCTGTGAAACCCTGCTGTGGTGAACGAGACGCAGGTCCTCACCAGCAGCCCCTGCCCTCTCCCTGTTGATACTGCCCTGGAGAAAGAGGAACATGTGCTCTCCAGGGGCACGGAT
This sequence comes from Rhinophrynus dorsalis, assembly GCA_037306005.1. NCBI lineage: Eukaryota > Metazoa > Chordata > Amphibia > Anura > Rhinophrynidae > Rhinophrynus > Rhinophrynus dorsalis. The sequence continues at coordinate 1,289,789 of CM074725.1, read as the reverse complement.
GCTACTGCCAGGGGAAGTGGGACTGCGGTCCTCCTCAGTGGCTATGTGAACTTTGAACTGGTGGGTAGGAGAGAGCTCACCAGTCCCTGTGAAACCCCTGCTGCAGTGAGGGGGACAAAGGTCCTCACTAGTAGCAGTGTTCACCCTGACTGGAGGAGTGGGACTTCGGTCCTCCTCAATGCAAAGAATGGCCATGAGGTTGGTGGCCTTAAAGATCAGGGACCCATCAGGCTGATGCAATCCAGTGCTGCTGACCCTGTGGAACTTGAACTTGTGAGAGAGGAGGCATGCCTCACCAGCAACCCTGTGATTTTCCCTGTGACCCCTACACTGGTGAGTGGGAGCGAGCTCACCAGTGCCTTTGTGATTTCTGATGCGGTGAGTGTGACCCCAGTGCACACCAGCATCCCTTTTGTTGTGCCTGACAGTGATGGCCCCAGCAGGCTGGCCAAATTCAGTGCTGCTGCCTCAAGTGACCCTGAACTGGTGGGTGGGTGGGAGTGAGAACCCTGCCCTGTTGAGTGGGACCCCGGTCCTCATCAGTGGCGATATTGGCCCTTTCCCTGATACCCCAGCCATGGTGAGTGGGAGCGAGCTCACTAACCCCTGTCCTACCCCTGCTGTGATGAGTGGGACAACGGTCCTCATCAGCAGCCCCAAGTTTGTTGACCGTGCCTCTGATACCCCAGCCGTGGTGAGTGGGACCCAGGTCCTCACCAGCGGTCCTTGGGGTGGCCCTGAACATTTTGACCACAGCCTGGTGGGTGGGAATTCATTCCCCACCAGGCCAAGTGATGCCCTTACATCAGGGAGTGGGACCAGCGTCCTCCCTGATGGGCATATTGGCCCTTTTGTTGCTGTCCCCACCCTGGTGAGTGGGACCCAGGTCCTCGCCAAGGATCCTTTTGTTGCCCTGGGAAAAGCTGGCCCCTTCCTGGTGGGTGGGAATCCGCTCCCCACCAGGCCAAATGTTTATCCTGTCAAAGGGAGTGGGACCACCCTCCTCCCTGGTGCTTCTGTTGCTTTTCCTTTGGGGAGTGGGACCAGTGTCCGCCTCAATATTTCTGTTCCCCCTGGACTGGTGAGTGGGAAGGGGAGTGTGTTCCTCATCAGTCATTTTGATGCCCTTGCTCTGGGAAGTAGGACCACCATCCTTCCCAGGGGCCCCCTGAACCTTGCCCTAGCCCTGGAGAGTGGGAGCAACATCCTCTCCTAATACCTTGGGGTACTGGTCAGACCAAAAGGGGAAGAGGATGAACCCTCCTCAGAATGTGAGTGTAAAGGATCCTACCTGTTACTTGAGCCCTTGTCTGGCCATAAGTTTGTTTAGCCAAAGACTGTGGACATTTTGCACTGTTTGGACTTTGCTTTGGGCCCTGGCGTACGAACTGGCCACCCATTACCCTAGCTAAAAAGACTTATGTTCATAGACTATGGTTCATGTACTGTCGAATGGTCTATGTTTCATGAATTGTTGTGGTCGAGGGTTTACACACTCACCGACTACCAGTCGGCGGGTACCGGCGCGGTGTGCGATCAGCGCCACTGGATCGAATGTTTGGCGGCAGGGCAAGAGGTGAAAGCGGGGTCACTCGAAACCCTGAAGTAGGCATGCAAATATCTTCCATAGCCTAAGCTGGGAACCGTAGGCAGCTCAGGGATTGGTCAAGGTTGGAGCAGGACATTCAAAGTAGTCATACAAAGGCTCCAACCTTGGGCCACTGTCCCTAAGATGTGTATTGTAGCCACTCCAGCCATTTGACTATGTGTACTGTAGCTAGATCCCCTGCTGTGTGTTAATTAAGCATTGTGAACTGCAGTCAGACCCCCTGCCGTGTGGTAATTAATTCAAGCCCTCAAGTCTTTGTTCATCAAACCCTTTTGTATCTGAAATGTAATCATGTCTGAGTTACTGTATCTGTTAAGACCATTTGTTGCTGGCCTTTGTCTGATGTGCTCTGATTGAATCATGTTGCCCATTGTATCTGGTTTCCCCATGAGTTTCAATGTAAGATTTGTGTATAAATATGTGTGGTTTGTGTCAATAAAATGAGAGTACGTTTTGGAGTGAACAAGCGTTCTGGATCTTGTGTGTTCTTATGGTATTAAAGAGGCCACTCTGACGCCCATCTGAGCCCAAGTCCCTGCATCATTTGACCGTCTGCTGCCAGCATCCTGCAAACCACCTTTGGATGCTGTCAGGCGGCAACGTGGACTCTTCCCTGCTTCTGCAAGTTCCGGCAATCCTTGTATTCGAGCTACGGAGTGCTCGAACGGCTTAGCGTCCACTACCTTCGTTCCTGCTACATTTTACCTGTTTGTCGTAGCCTGGGAGTAGAGGCCTCACTCTCTACTGCCCGGTGTTCTGGTTCTGCGACGCTCAACTGTTCGAGAGCCCATCGACCCTTCCTTGATCCGCATCCTTCAACGTAGAGTTGACCACTCCGGGATTCAACGCCACTTTGAGTCAACACCGGACCGGTTATCTGCTTGACCGGTGCATCTGACGGTGCCAGTCCAGCTTCGAGTAGGACAGACCCGGGAACGACGGCGGAAGGCGACTGGCTGTAACGGAAGCTAAGAAGGGACTGCTTCACCTTCTGCCTTCATTCCCAGGTCTCTCCTTCCCGACGCTGGACTGGCGCCATCGGATGCACCAGTCGAGCAGATAAATGGTCCTGTGGTGAACACAAAGTAGCGTCGAAACCCGGTGTAGTCGACTCTATGTCGAAGGACGCGGATCGAGGAGGGGTCGACAGGGCTCCCGAGCAGTCGAGCGTCACAGAACTGGAACACCGGGCAGTAGAGAGTGAGGCCTCTACTCCAGGGCTACGACGAACAGGGAAAGTTTAGCACTAACGAAGGTAGCGTTCACCAAGCAGATTCGAGCGCTCCATAGCTCGAATCGCAGGAACTTGAAGAAGCAGGGAAGAGTCCATGTTGCCGCCTGATAGCATCCGAAGTTGGGTAGCAGGAGGCTGGCAGCAGACGGTGGAACAATGCAGGATACTCAGCTCAGATAGGCGTCAGAGTGCCCGCTTTAATACCATGAGAACATAAGACTCCAGAACTCTTGTTCACTCCAAAAGTAACTCTCAGCTTTATTGCAACAAACCACACATATTTATACACAGCAAGCACACTGAAACTCATGGTGAAACCAGATACAATGGGGAACATAATTCAATCACAACACATCAGACAAAGGCCAGCAGCAGATGGTCTTAACAAATACAATGACCCAGATGTGATTACATTATCACACCACAGGGGGTCTCAATACAGTACAACACAGTCAGTGGCTGGAGTGGCTACAATACACATCCTAGGGACAAGGCCCAAGGTTGGAGCTTTTGTTTGACTATTTGAATGTCCTGCTCCAACCTTGACCAATCACTCATCTGCCTACCATTCCCCATGTTAGGTTATGGAAGATATTTGCATACCTGGTGTAATGGAATCTAGGAAGGGACCCTGTCGCCTTCTGCCGTCGTTCCCGGGTCTCTCCTTCTCGACGCCGGACTGGCGCCGTCGGATGCGACAGTCGAGCAAATAACCGGTCCGGTGGTCAACTCAAAGTGGCGTTGAACCCCCGTGTAGTCGACTCTACGTCGAAGGATGCAGATCGAGGAGGGGTCGACAGGGCTCCCAAGCAGTCAAGCGTTGCAGAACTGGAACACCGTGCAGTAGAGAGTGAGGCCTCTTCTCCCGGGCTACGACAAACAGGGAAAATGTAGCAGGAACAAAGGTATCGGTTACCAAGCAGTTTGAGCACTCCATAGCTCGAATCAAAGGATCACTGGAAGCAGGGAAGCACGGGAAGTAGAGAGTGAGACCTCTACTCCCGGTCAAAGGATCAGTGGAAGATGTCGCAGGAACACTAGGATGAGAAGATGGAGTCCACCTCACCGCCTGACAGCATACAAAGTCGGGTCGCAGGAAGGTGGCAGCAAGCGGTCGACGATGCAGGATACTTGGCGCAGATGGGTATCAGAGTCGACACTTTATACCATAAGCAATACAAGACTCCAGGACTCCTGTTCACTCCAAAAGTAACTCTATTTTGTTGACACAAACCACACATATTTATACACAAATCTTACATTGAAACTCATGGGGAAACCAGATACAATGGGCAACATGATTCAATCAGAGCACATCAGACAAAGGCCAGCAACAAATGGTCTTAACAGATACAGTAACTCAGACATGATTACATTTCAGATACAAAAGGGTTTGATGAACAAAGACTTGAGGGCTTGAATTAATTACCACATGGCAGGGGGTTTGAATTAACACACAGCAGGAGGTCTAGCTACAGTACACATATTCAAATGGCTGGAGTGGTTACAATATACATCTTAGGGACAGTGGCCCAAGGTTGGAGCCTTTGTTTGACTACTCTGAATGCCCTGCTCCAACCTTGACCAATCCCTGAGCTGCCTACGGTTCCCCAGCTTAGGCTATGGAAGATATTTGCATGCCTACTCCAGGGTTTCGAGTGACCCCACTTTCACCTCTTGCCCTGCCTCTGAACGTTCGATCCGGTGGCGCCAAATGCACACCGCGCCGGTACCCGCCGACTGGTAGTTGGTGAGTGTGTAAACCCTCGACCACAACAATACATTAAACACAGACCATTCGACAGTACATGAACCAAAGGCTATGAACATAAGTCTTTTTAGCTAGGGTAATGGGTGAGCAGTTCGTACGCCAGGGCCCACATCAAAGTCCAAACAGGGAAAAACGTCCACAGTCTTTGGCTAAACAAACTTATGGCCAGACAAGGGCTCAAGTAACGGGTAGGATCTGTTACAGCTGGTAGTTGGTGATTGCGACGCAGTGCCTTTCAGCTTCCGTTACATGGATCCACTCCTGTTAACAGAGATTGTGAAAAAGCTCAGCTAGTGCCATTTTCAGATTTGATAACACCAGTAGCACCCCACCTCATCCAGCCTGGCTAGAATGCAGCCTGGAAGTCATTGGCTTTCAGCCCTATACTCGTAGGTTGCATGTAAAGTACAGATAGACCTGCAATATTGGGATTTTTAGAATTATGCAGGACAGTTGCCTAACAGCACTGTGCAACATTTATGTACCAGGAAAGCCACAGAGGATTCTTTTCAGCCCCCATCCCATTAGTCTGCCAGGGCTCACAATGAGGTCCTGGCTTCCAGGGAAGTAGACCTAATGATAGTTACCTTTTAAAATCAGAGGATTTAATGTGGCAAAGGTTGAACTTGAAAATGTATGCTGTTATTCAAACAATTTTATTAGTTACTAAGGCTTGCAGGAGGGTGTCTATAATGATACGGAGATCAAGAACAAGGCATACTGGAGGGGACTTAGATTGATATGCAGATATCTAGAACAAGGCATGCAGTTGGGAGTGTATAACGATATGCAGATATCTAGAACAAGGCATGCAGTTGGGAGTGTATAATGATATGCAGATATCTAGAACAAGGCATGCAGTTGGGAGTGCATAATGATATGCAGATATCTAGAACAAGGCACATAGTTGGGAGTGTATAATGATATGCAGATATCTAGAACAAGGCATACAGTTGGGAGTGTATAATGATATGCAGATATCTAGAACAAGGCACATAGTTGGGAGTGTATAATGATGTGCAGATATCTAGAACAAGGCAGACAGTTGGGAGTGTATAATGATATGCAGATATCTAGAACAAGGCACATAGTTGGGAGTGTATAATGATGTGCAGATATCTAGAACAAGGCAGACAGCTGGGAGTGTATAATGATATGCAGATATCTAGAACAAGGCATGCAGTTGGGAGTGTATAATGATGTGCAGATATCTAGAACAAGGCATGCAGTTGGGAGTGTATAATGATATGCAGATATCTAGAACAAGGCACATAGTTGGGAGTGTATAATGATATGCAGATATCTAGAACAAGGCATACAGTTGGGAGTGTATAATGATATGCATATATCTAGAACAAGGCACATAGTTGGGAGTGTATAATGATGTGCAGATATCTAGAACAAGGCAGACAGTTGGGAGTGTATAATGATATGCAGATATCTAGAACAAGGCATGAAGTTGGGAGTGTATAATGATATGCAGATATCTAGAACAAGGCACATAGTTGGGAGTGTATAATGATGTGCAGATATCTAGAACAAGGCAGACAGTTGGGAGTGTATAATGATATGCAGATATCTAGAACAAGGCACATAGTTGGGAGTGTATAATGATGTGCAGATATCTAGAACAAGGCAGACAGCTGGGAGTGTATAATGATATGCAGATATCTAGAACAAGGCATGCAGTTGGGAGTGTATAATGATGTGCAGATATCTAGAACAAGGCATGCAGTTGAGAGTGTATAATGATATGCAGATATCTAGAACAAGGCACATAGTTGGGAGTGTATAATGATATGCAGATATCTAGAACAAGGCATACAGTTGGGAGTGTATAATGATATGCATATATCTAGAACAAGGCACATAGTTGGGAGTGTATAATGATGTGCAGATATCTAGAACAAGGCAGACAGTTGGGAGTGTATAATGATATGCAGATATCTAGAACAAGGCACATAGTTGGGAGTGTATAATGATGTGCAGATATCTAGAACAAGGCATGCAGGTGGGAGTGTATAATGATATGCCGGACATTGTCTAGAATCATAAGGCATGCTAGAGAGTATCTGTACTGATATGGAAAGATCTAGAACAAGGTATGAGGTAGTGTGTTTGGACTGATATACTGATATGGAGAGATCTAGTACAAGACATGCAGTAGAGTGTATGAACTGATATGGAAAGATCTATAACAAGGTGTGCTTAGGGAGCCTGTACTGATATGGAGAACTGAAGAAAAAGACACACATTAGGATATTTATACTGATGTGTAGAGGTCTAGAGGTTTTTCTATACTGATAAGGGGAGATCTAGAACAAGCATGTAGGAACATGTTTTAATGATATTGTGAGATGTAAAACAAGGCATACATGAGGGTTTCTATGCTGATGTGCATAGATCTAGAACAACACATGCAGGAGGGTGTCTGCACTGATGCTGCTATAGCTACAACAAGGCGTGCAGGATGGTGTTTGTGCTGATACAAAGACCTAGAACAAAACATACAGGAATGTGTCTATACCAGTATGGAGAGATGTAGGTCAAAGCATGAGTATGTATGTACTGATGTGTAGAGATCTAGAATAAGGCATACATATCAGTACATATACTCTGCTGCATTTTGTTCTATACCTCTCCATATCAGTACATGCAGTCCACTACATGCTTTGTTCTAGATCTCTCCATTTCATTATAGACACTATTACATGCCTTGTTCTAGATCTCTCCATATCAGTAAAGACATTTTCCTACATACTTTGTCCTAGATCTCTCCATATCAGTAACAACACTCTATTACATGCCTTGTTCTAGAGCTATGCATATCAGTATACTCTCCTACATGCCTTGTTCAAAATCTCGCCATATCATTAGAAATTCTACTGAATACCTTGTTCTAGATCTCTCCATATCAGTACATTTTCCTTCATGCCTTGTTCTAGATCTCTGCATATCAGTATATTCTCCTGCATGCTTTGTTCTAGATCTGTCCCTGTCACTACACTCTACTGCATGCCTTGATCTAGAGCTCTCCATTTCACTATATACATGGTCCTGCATGCCTTGTCCTGTATTTTTCCATATCACTATAGATACTCTACTGCATATCGTGTCCTATATTTCTCTATACCAGTACAGATGCTCTACTACATGCCTTGTTCTAGAACTCTCCATATCCGTATATACACTCTACTGCATGCCTTGATCTAGAGCTCTCCATTTCACTATATACATGGTCTTGCATGCCTTGTCCTGTATTTTTCCATATCACTATAGATACTCTACTGCATATCGTGTCCTATATTTCTCTATACCAGTACAGATGCTCTACTATATGCCTTGTTCTAGAACTCTCCATATCCGTATATACACTCTACTGCATGCCTTGATCTAGATCTCTCAATATCAGTATAGACAATCTACTGCATGCCTCTTTCAAGATCTGTCCATATGAGTATAGACACTCTGCTGCAAGCCTTGTTCTAGATCTCTTCATATCAGTATACACACTCTTCTGCAAGCCTTGTTCTAGATCTCTTCATTTCAGTATAGACAATATCCTGCAAGCTTTGTTCTAGATCACTCCATATCGGTATAGACACTCTACTGCATATCTTGTTCTAGATCTCTCCATATCACTACAGACATGCAACTACATGCATTGTCCTATATATTTCCATATCAGTATAGATAGGCTACAACATGCCTTCTCCAATATCTCTCTATATCAGAGACTGCGTTTGGGGGAGGTTGGTGATGGCAGTGTAGTCTATTCACTCTGTCATCCTCTCTAAAAATGGATATTTAATTATGACCAAGCTTCAATTTTATGATCACTTTTGGCATTATTTGATGTAATAACAGCAGCCCCATGGTTTGATCATTAAAAATTTAGAGAAATTGCTGACCCACAGGAAGAGTAAAGGTCCAAGCTCAAAGTCACAAATAGACCAGACACGTAACCGAGGTTGAAATATGCTCCCCATAGTCTCTGGAGTTAACAACGGGATCCCCATCAGGAGTTTTCCATCCAAGTGGTGCTGGGAGCACAGCGGTTTCCTCTCAGGACCACTTTACACTTTCAAAGCTCCACCTTGCCTTGGATATGGTTAAATTGCAAATTTTGAGTAAATTGCAAAGTGTAGTGGATACAGTGAGAAGCGGCTTGGGCAGTAGTAGGGATTACACATGAAGTTAGCTTGCTTGTCTCAAAAACTAATGATTTGCAGGAAGAATTAATAGCCCAGAAGAAAAGAATTGATGACAACAGGAGAGACCTTGAGGCTCTGTCAGCTAATCTGGAAACTCTGTATAATATTTGGCACAGGACAAACTTAAGGATAAAGGGATTGTGAAAATCTGTGCAGATCTGTAGGGGACACGTAGGAACCTTTCCATATATTTATATGGACCGATGTTGAACACCCGGTAAAATGACTCTCCTTTATGTACAAGATTAGAAGAAAAGACACAAGAAATTAAATTAATTAGAAATTAATATTTCAGAAATTGCATCCTGAAACAGATTAAGGACTTAAACTATTTTAATGGACTCTCCATCTAGAGTTTTTCAGATATTGCCCAAATTTCTATGAGAAGGAAGCAGGCGTTAAAGCAGTTGACAACTTTTTTAAGATTAAAATGCATATAAATGCTTTAAAATGCTTATAAATGGCATTATTCCCCTTTTGCACTCTACTTCATATTTGTAACAAGGAAATACCTTGTGAGGAGTCAGGAGGAAGGCCATGAGGTTCTCCAACTGTTGCAGGGTCCTTTGGTTACATCTTCATTGAGGAACCTGAGAAATGTACCAGTGTGTGTGCTAGAGACTGGCCCAGGAGGAGGAATGGCTTAGGAGGAGCTGCCTGGTGATGCAGAAGTAGCAGGGAGATCTTGAGCGATATCTGATCCAGTGGGAAGATTGAGAAGACATTGCGAGAGCCCTGGAAGATACCACGAGATCTCCACTCTGAGGGCTGGACTGCAGGAAGGGATAGAGGGACTGCCTCAAAGGGATATTCACCCTGGAAAATATGAGAAGCACTGCTGGGAACAGTAATGTATGGTTTTCTGGACTGATTGGTCTGGACTAGTGTGGTCTAAATGGTCATGACTTAATATTTGTATATGTATATATATATATATATATTTGTGTATGTATGTATATACTGTATATATTGTATTGATTGTTGAGCAGCACTCTGCAACTGACAATAGATGGCCTGGGTGCCTGACAAAGATAATCTCAATAGTACAAAGTAACAGACTGGCACTCGTCAGGAACTTTGTATAAAATTAAATTTTACTGCATGTCAACGTTTCGGCTTACTCCTAAGTCTTTATCAAGACAACAAGAATAGTATGAAAACATGTACTTATATACTATAACAAAAAGGACTTACTCCCCGAGCACCAAAAGTACCGCGTGAACTGCCAACAGAAATGACATGAAAAGTAAAAGCAGGAAATGGATGTGGATACTGTATCCATGACTACCGTGGAAAGCAAAACTAACAATAACAAATGGGTTTGTAGATAATCCGTGTTGCAGCAGAAGAGAAAAAGAACTCACTTCCTCGCAAAGGGAGCTAGTATCACAGTGCCCGTGATTGCCTCCAGTGGGTAATTGCTGTAACAGCGACATTGTTACTTCCTGGCTGTCACTCTATGCAAGTTGCTGTTCTTATAGGTCACTGTGGTTTGATGTCATCTCTCCGCCCATCTGCCAGGCCTTTTAAACCTCGGCATGTCCTATTAACTGTGCCCTTTCGTGGTGTACCTGAGCTTAGTGCTGTGTTGGTCCATTGCTGTCCTGTGTATTACTTTGGCTACGTCTGACTACCCGATCCGGCTCTGACTCCTGGCTACGTCCGACTACCCGATCCAGCTCTGACTCCTGGCTACATTCGACTACCCAATCCGGCTCTGACTCCTGGCTACGTCTGACTACCTGATCTGGCTCTGACTCCTGGCTACGTCTGACTACCCGATCCCGCTCTGACTCCTGGCTACGTCTGACCACTCTCCCTCTGCTGCGTTCCGCTTATTATTGCTAGCCTCGGCTACCCAGCCCAACTACTGTATCCCTGCTGTTTGGGCCTACCTTACCGCGCTCACTACCCCATTAGCAGTGCTTGTCGGTCAGTATGTGTCACTGACCTTCCGTGATCTGTCTAGTTTGGGCGCTTGCTTCGATCAGTCTGTGTCACTGATCTCCTGTGTTCTGTCCTGTCCCAGTGTTGCCTCACCTAGCATACTAGGTGCTGTTTTGCCTTGCACAGATATACCCTAGCAGTAGAGTATAGTAGCGCTACGAGTCACCTGCTTGGTGTGACTAGGAAGGTGCTGTGTACTGTCCCTCTATCCTGCTGTGAAGGTTACCTAGGGCCGTTCGGTTACTGCTACAGCTGCCTAGTGAAGGGTTGAGGAAGTGTCTTGCACTGTCCTCACACCTGGCCTCGAGAAGGTGGTGGAGTTAGTCGCTATTGTGTTGCTCCAGAGTTCCAGAGATACTCGCTCAAGTTCCCTGGGTACTCATCCTACTCCTACATCCTACTGTATCCTACTCGTTAGGGTACAGACGAGAGTTACACACTTGCCTAGAGAAGGGTGAAGAAAGTGTGTACTGTTCTTAACTGGACTCGTGAGAGTATACTATTCTTACTGCCACTATTGTATTTAAAATAAAGTTTATTTTAAATTTTCTCTGTACTTGTCAAGTGTCGTTATTTCTCAGTCACTCCGTGACAGTTAGTTATACTTGATAACCTCTACTAGACGATCAGTACAACAAAGACCTGTCATGAATGTGGCGTTAGATCTACAGACATTTGTAAATAAACGAAATACAGAAACTATAAATCTCCGATTGATCTATACCTATCTACAGCAGTATAAATGTAGCTCTATGAGTTTAAATTTAGAGAAACAAGCCAAAGAAGAGGCTCTGAGCACAAAAAAAGCAAAGTTGCCTGTTCTCCGGCTAGTCACCGCTCAAGAGCATCACGTTTTAGCTTTCTACTGCCATTACAGAGAAGAAATTTCCACATATATATTAAACTAATCCCACCCATAAGGGCAGTCCAGTTACAAAATCATGGGCAAGTCCCCTCTGTACAGAAAACACAGCTAACCCCAGACATACATTTCAGCCTTATTTGAGCCTCGTCAGTGAGGTGCAGCTTGCTTCCCTAGGCACTGAGAGCAAGGGGTCCATGTCTGTATTACCCTTTACACTTAGGGAGAGACCCTAGGCGTTTTCTAAGAATCAAGACAAAAGATGTGAGAGGCTCTGAGCACGGACAAAAGTTGCCTGTTCTCCGGCTAGTCACCACTCAAGAGCATCACATCCAGCTACAGCCTCCTGACGAGGTCCATCAAGGCTGAAACGTATGTCGGGGGTTAGCTGGTGTTTCTGTGAAGAGGGGACTTGCCCTTCATTTTGGAAATGGACCACCCTTTTGGGAGGGATTAGTCTATATGTATGTGGAAATTTCTCCTCTGTGATGGCACTAGAGAGCCAAAACGTAATGCTTCTGGGTGGTGACTAGCCGTAGGACAGGCCATTATGCTGTTGTTCATTCACAGAAGCCTCTCACATTCTCTATGTTTATTTTGAATACTCTTAGGGTCTCTCCCTAAGTGTGAAGGGTAATCCAGATGTGGACCCCTTGCTTTCAGTGCCTAGGGATTTCAGCTGTACCCTCTTGATGAGGCACAACAAGGCTGAAATGTACGCTGGGTTTAGCTGAGCAGAGGGGAGTTCCCTGTCATTTTGGAATTGGACTGCCCTTTTGGGTGGGATTAGTCTAATACGTATGTGCAAATTTCTCCTCTGTAATGGTACTAGAGAGCTAAAACATGATGCTTCTGAGTGGTGACTAGCCGTAGAACAGGTCATTGTGCTGTTGTTTGTCCTCTCCCCTGTCTAGAAATTTGTTGCTCATATCTTTCAATACGTTCATGAGATGTGTGCTTTCACCATATGGGAATAAGTCAAACTATCAGGTGTGTTGGATGGTGGCTCGAGGCGTGCAATTGTGTATTTCTGTACTTTTTTTTTATATATATTGACGTTATAATTTTGGTATTTTCTACTGTAACCAAGACATATAGTAATGCAATACCTGACACCCCATATGTCAGCGACACCTGTGTTGGATGACACTGGCCCTTAGGTATAACCGCATGTGCTCCGAGACTTCTGACCAAAATCAACATCTTAACCCCTTAGTGACAGCCGAGTGTGTACGCGGCTGTCACCTTAACCCCCGGCTAACATTTAACTCCTTGACTTCCAGAGTTATGAACAGAGTCCATCAGTAGTCACCTACATCCCACAGGAAGAGAACAGAGGCCATCAGTAGTCACCTACATCCCACAGGAAGAGAACAGAGGCCATCAGTAGTCACCTACATCCCACAGGAAGAGAACAGAGGCCATCAGTAGTCACCTACATCCCACAGGAAGAGAACAGAGGCCATTAGTAGTCACCTACAACCCACAGGAAGAGAACAGAGTCCATCAGTAGTCACCTACATCCCACAGGAAGAGAACAGAGGCCATCATTAGTCACCTACATCCCACAGGAAGAGAACAGAGGCCATCAGTAGTCACCTACATCCCACAGGAAGAGAACAGAGGCCATCAGTAGTCACCTACATCCCACAGGAAGAGAACAGAGGCCATCATTAGTCACCTACATCCCACAGGAAGAGAACAGAGTCCATCAGTAGTCACCTACATCCCACAGGAAGAGAACAGAGGCCATCAGTAGTCACCTACATCCCACAGGAAGAGAACAGAGTCCATCATTAGTCACCTACATCCCACAGGAAGAGAACAGAGGCCATCATTAGTCACCTACATCCCACAGGAAGAGAACAGAGTCCATCAGTAGTCACCTACATCCCACAGGAAGAGAACAGAGGCCATCAGTAGTCACCTACATCCCACAGGAAGAGAACAGAGGCCATCAGTAGTCACCTACATCCCACAGGAAGAGAACAGAGTCCATCAGTAGTCACCTACATCCCACAGGAAGAGAACAGAGGCCATCAGTAGTCACCTACATCCCACAGGAAGAGAACAGAGGCCATCATTAGTCACCTACATCCCACAGGAAGAGAACAGAGGCCATCATTAGTCACCTACATCCCACAGGAAGAGAACAGAGTCCATCAGTAGTCACCTACATCCCACAGGAAGAGAACAGAGTCCATCAGTAGTCACCTACATCCCACAGGAAGAGAACAGAGGCCATCAGTAGTCACCTACATCCCACAGGAAGAGAACAGAGGCCATCAGTAGTCACCTACATCCCACAGGAAGAGAACAGAGGCCATCATTAGTCACCTACATCCCACAGGAAGAGAACAGAGGCCATCATTAGTCACCTACATCCCACAGGAAGAGAACAGAGTCCATCAGTAGTCACCTACATCCCACAGGAAGAGAACAGAGGCCATCAGTAGTCACCTACATCCCACAGGAAGAGAACAGAGGCCATCAGTAGTCACCTACATCCCACAGGAAGAGAACAGAGGCCATCAGTAGTCACCTACATCCCACAGGAAGAGAACAGAGGCCATCATTAGTCACCTACATCCCACAGGAAGAGAACAGAGGCCATCATTAGTCACCTACATCCCACAGGAAGAGAACAGAGTCCATCAGTAGTCACCTACATCCCACAGGAAGAGAACAGAGGCCATCAGTAGTCACCTACATCCCACAGGAAGAGAACAGAGGCCATCAGTAGTCACCTACATCCCACAGGAAGAGAACAGAGGCCATTAGTCGTCACCTACATCCCACAGGAAGAGAACAGAGGCCATTAGTCGTCACCTACATCCCACAGGAAGAGAACAGAGGCCATCATTAGTCACCTACATCCCACAGGAAGAGAACAGAGTCCATCAGTAGTCGCCTACATCCCACAGAAAGAGAACAGAGTCCATCAGTAGTCACCTACATCCCACAGAAAGAGAACAGAGTCCATCAGTAGTCACCTACATCCCACAGGAAGAGAACAGAGGCCATTAGTCGTCACCTACAACCCACAGGAAGAGAACAGAGGCCATCAGTAGTCACCTACATCCCACAGGAAGAGAACAGAGGCCATTAGTAGTCACCTACATCCCACAGGAAGAGAACAGAGGCCATTAGTAGTCACCTACATCCCACAGGAAGAGAACAGAGTCCATCAGTAGTCACCTACATCCCACAGGAAGAGAACAGAGTCCATCAGTAGTCACCTACATCCCACAGGAAGAGAACAGAGGCCATCAGTAGTCACCTACATCCCACAGGAAGAGAACAGAGTCCATCAGTAGTCACCTACATCCCACAGGAAGAGAACAGAGTCCATCAGTAGTCACCTACATCCCACAGGAAGAGAACAGAGGCCATCAGTAGTCACCTACATCCCACAGGAAGAGAACAGAGTCCATCAGTAGTCACCTACATCCCACAGGAAGAGAACAGAGGCCATCAGTAGTCACCTACATCCCACAGGAAGAGAACAGAGTCCATCAGTAGTCACCTACATCCCACAGGAAGAGAACAGAGGCCATTAGTAGTCACCTACATCCCACAGGAAGAGAACAGAGGCCATCAGTAGTCACCTACATCCCACAGGAAGAGAACAGAGGCCATTAGTAGTCACCTACATCCCACAGGAAGAGAACAGAGGCCATCAGTAGTCACCTACATCCCACAGGAAGAGAACAGAGGCCATCATTAGTCACCTACATCCCACAGGAAGAGAACAGAGGCCATTAGTAGTCACCTACATCCCACAGGAAGAGAACAGAGGCCATCAGTAGTCACCTACATCCCACAGGAAGAGAACAGAGGCCATCAGTAGTCACCTACATCCCACAGGAAGAGAACAGAGGCCATCAGTAGTCACCTACATCCCACAGGAAGAGAACAGAGGCCATTAGTAGTCACCTACATCCCACAGGAAGAGAACAGAGGCCATCAGTAGTCACCTACATCCCACAGGAAGAGAACAGAGGCCATCAGTAGTCACCTACATCCCACAGGAAGAGAACAGAGGCCATCAGTAGTCACCTACATCCCACAGGAAGAGAACAGAGTCCATCAGTAGTCACCTACATCCCACAGGAAGAGAACAGAGTCCATCAGTAGTCACCTACATCCCACAGGAAGAGAACAGAGGCCATCAGTAGTCACCTACATCCCACAGGAAGAGAACAGAGGCCATCAGTAGTCACCTACATCCCACAGGAAGAGAACAGAGGCCATCAGTAGTCACCTACATCCCACAGGAAGAGAACAGAGGCCATCAGTAGTCACCTACATCCCACAGGAAGAGAACAGAGGCCATCAGTAGTCACCTACATCCCACAGGAAGAGAACAGAGGCCATTAGTCGTCACCTACATCCCACAGGAAGAGAACAGAGGCCATCAGTAGTCACCTACATCCCACAGCTTGAAGTACTGCGTACAATCTCAAGAGAGATGCAAACAATACTACATACTGATGACAGATTAAAGGAATATTCCCTAGTCCTCTGCTAGTGGAATTTTACCCTTTGGGTGACACAGGGGTACACCTGAACTGAATAACTCTCTGGAAGTCAAGGAGTTAGATGTTAAAATTACATGCATGAGTTTTAAAGTCATGTATTATGCATTCTTATTGCATTATTATTATCCCTGAAGAAGAGACCTTGTTGTCTTGAAAGCTGCATCCAAAGTAACTCAATTACTGATAAAGGTCTCATTTTCTTCTCTACTAGTCTGTACTCTAATGTATGGCGAGTGGTGAATGGGTGTATAATGTATGGAGAGTAGTGAATGGGTGTAATGTATGGTGAGTGGTGAATGGGTGTATAATGTATGGTGAATGGGTGTATAATGTATGGGGAGTGGTGAATGGGTGTATAATGTATGGTGAATGGGTGTATAATGTATGGGGAGTGGTGAATGGGTGTATAATGTATGGTGAATGGGTGTATAATGTATGGGGAGTGGTGAATGGGTGTATAATGTATGGTGAATGGGTGTATAATGTATGGGGAGTGGTGAATAGGTGTATAATGTATGGTGAGTGGTGAATGATGTATAATGTATGGTGAATGGGTGTATAATGTATGGGGAGTGGTGAATGGGTGTATAATGTATGGTGAATGGGTGTATAATGTATGGTGAGTGGGTGTATAATGTATGGTGAGTGGTGAATGGTGTATAATGAATGGTGAATGGGTGTATAATGTATGGTGAATGGGTGTATAATGTATGGTGAGTGGTGAATGGTGTATAATGAATGGTGAGTGGGTGTATAATGTATGGAGAGTGGTGAATGGTGTATAATGAATGGTGAATGGGTGTATAATGTATGGAGAGTGGTGAATGGTGTATAATGAATGGTGAGTGGGTGTATAATGTATGGAGAGTGGTGAATGGTGTATAATGAATGGTGAGTGGGTGTATAATGTATGGAGAGTGGTGAATGGTGTATAATGAATGGTGAATGGGTGTATAATGTATGGAGAGTGGTGAATGGTGTATAATGAATGGTGAGTGGGTGTATAATGTATGGAGAGTGGTGAATGGTGTATAATGAATGGTGAATGGGTGTATAATGTATGGAGAGTGGTGAATGGTGTATAATGTATGGTGAATGGTGTATAATGTATGGTGAGTGGTGAATGGTGTATAATGAATGGTGAATGGGTGTATAATGTATGGTGAGTAGTGAATGGGTGTATAATGCAGGGCTTAAAATTTGAAGTCCTTTGCTACTAGCCAGACCTGAAAAGTTACTCAACACTGTAAGCCATAACATACCCACCAGGGCTAAATTTTCACTCGCCATTGGCTAGTGGAGAGTGGAAATTTTGAGCCCTGTATAATGTATGGTGAATGGGTGTATAATGTATGGGGAGTGGGTGTATAATGTATGGTGAGTGGTGAATGGGTGTATAATGTATGGTGAATGGGTGTATAATGTATGGGGAGTGGTGAATGGGTGTATAATGTATGGTGAATGGGTGTATGATGTATGGGGAGTGGTGAATGGGTGTATAATGTATGGTGAGTGGTGAATGGGTGTATAATGTATGGTGAATGGGTGTATAATGTATGGTGAGTGGTGAATGGGTGTATAATGTATGGAGAGTGGTAAATGGGTGTATAATGTATGGTGAGTGGTGAATGGTGTATAATGTATGGGGAGTGGTGAATGGGTGTATAATGTATGGTGAGTGGTGAATGGGTGTATAATGTATGGGGAGTGGTAAATGGGTGTATAATGTATGGTGAATGGGTGTATAATGTATGGTGAGTGGTGAATGGGTGTATAATGTATGGAGAGTGGTAAATGGGTGTATAATGTATGGTGAGTGGTGAATGGTGTATAATGTATGGGGAGTGGTGAATGGGTGTATAATGTATGGTGAGTGGTGAATGGGTGTATAATGTATGGGGAGTGGTGAATGGGTGTATAATGTATGGTGAATGGTGTATAATGTATGGAGAGTGGTGAATGGTGTATAATGTATGGTGAATGGGTGTATAATGTATGGTGAGTGGTGAATGGGTGTATAATGTATGGGGAGTGGTGAATGGGTGTATAATGTATGGTGAATGGGTGTATAATGTATGGTGAGTGGTGAATGGGTGTATAATGTATGGTGAATGGGTGTATAATGTATGGTGAATGGTGTATAATGTATGGTGAATGGGTGTACAATGTATGGTGAGTGGTGAATGGGTGTATAATGTATGGTGAATGGTGTATAATGTATGGAGAGTGGTGAATGCTGTATAATGTATGGTGAATGGTGTATAATGTATGGTGAATGGGTGTATAATGTATGGTGAGTGGTGAATGGGTGTATAATGTATGGGGAGTGGTAAATGGGTGTATAATGTATGGTGAATGGGTGTATAATGTATGGGGAGTGGTGAATGGGTGTATAATGTATGGTGAATGGTGTATAATGTATGGGGAGTGGTGAATGGGTGTATAATGTATGGTGAATGGTGTATAATGTATGGAGAGTGGTGAATGGTGTATAATGTATGGTGAATGGTGTATAATGTATGGAGAGTGGTAAATGGGTGTATAATGTATGGTGAATGGTGTATAATGTATGGAGAGTGGTGAATGGTGTATAATGTATGGTGAATGGGTGTATAATGTATGGTGAGTGGTGAATGGGTGTATAATGTATGGGGAGTGGTGAATGGGTGTATAATGTATGGTGAATGGGTGTATAATGTATGGTGAGTGGTGAATGGGTGTATAATGTATGGTGAATGGGTGTATAATGTATGGTGAATGGTGTATAATGTATGGTGAATGGGTGTACAATGTATGGTGAGTGGTGAATGGGTGTATAATGTATGGTGAATGGTGTATAATGTATGGAGAGTGGTGAATGGTGTATAATGTATGGAGAGTGGTGAATGGTGTATAATGTATGGTGAATGGTGTATAATGTATGGTGAATGGGTGTATAATGTATGGTGAGTGGTGAATGGGTGTATAATGTATGGGGAGTGGTAAATGGGTGTATAATGTATGGTGAATGGGTGTATAATGTATGGGGAGTGGTGAATGGGTGTATAATGTATGGTGAATGGTGTATAATGTATGGGGAGTGGTGAATGGGTGTATAATGTATGGTGAATGGTGTATAATGTATGGTGAGTGGTGAATGGGTGTATAATGTATGGGGAGTGGTGAATGGGTGTAAAATGTATGGTGAATGGTGTATAATGTATGGTGAATGGTGTATAATGTATGGGGAGTGGTGAATGGGTGTATAATGTATGGTGAATGGTGTATAATGTATGGAGAGTGGTGAATGGTGTATAATGTATGGTGAATGGTGTATAATGTATGGAGAGTGGTAAATGGGTGTATAATGTATGGTGAATGGTGTATAATGTATGGGGAGTGGTGAATGGGTGTATAATGTATGGTGAATGGGTGTATAATGTATGGGGAGTGGTGAATGGGTGTATAATGTATGGTGAATGGGTGTATAATGTATGGTGAATGGTGTATAATGTATGGTGAATGGGTGTATAATGTATGGTGAATGGGTGTATAATGTATGGTGAGTGGTGAATGGGTGTATAATGTATGGTGAGTGGGTGTATAATGTATGGTGAGTGGTGAATGGTGTATAATGTGTGGTGAATGGGTGTATAATGTATGGTGAATGGTGTATAATGTATGGTGAATGGGTGTATAATGTATGGGGAGTGGTGAATGGGTGTATAATGTATGGAGAGTGGTGAATGGTGTATAATGTATGGTGAATGGGTGTATAATGTATGGTGAATGGGTGTATAATGTATGGGGAGTGGTGAATGGGTGTATAATGTATGGAGAGTGGTGAATGGGTGTATAATGTATGGTGAATGGTGTATAATGTATGGAGAGTAGTGAATGGGCGTATAATGTATAGAGAGTGGTGAATGGTGTATAATGTATGGTGAATGGGTGTATAATGTATGGTGAGTGGTGAATGGGTGTATAATGTATGGTGAATGGTGAATGGTGTACAATGTATGGTGAATGGGTGTATAATGTATGGGGAGTGGTGAATGGGTGTATAATGTATGGTGAATGGGTGTATAATGTATGGTGAATGGTGAATGGTGTATAATGTATGGTGAATGGGTGTATAATGTATGGTGAGTGGTGAATGGTGTATAATGTATGGAGAGTGGTGAATGGTGTATAATGTATGGTGAATGGTGTATAATGTATGGAGAGTGGTAAATGGGTGTATAATGTATGGTGAATGGTGTATAATGTATGGGGAGTGGTGAATGGGTGTATAATGTATGGTGAGTAGTGAATGGAGTATAATGTATGGGGAGTGGTGAATGGGTGTATAATGTATGGTGAATGGGTGTATAATGTATGGGGAGTGGTGAATGGGTGTATAATGTATGGTGAATGGGTGTATAATGTATGGTGAATGGGTGTATAATGTATGGTGAATGGGTGTATAATGTATGGAGAGTGGTGAATGGGTGTATAATGTATGGTGAGTGGTGAATGGGTGTATAATGTATGGTGAGTAGTGAATGGAGTATAATGTATGGGGAGTGGTGAATGGGTGTATAATATATTCAGGATTTGCACTTGCAGCTGTTCTGCACGCGGTATCATACTACACTTGGATCTATTGTGTGTATATGTTGTGTGGCACTTGCATCTATGGTGTTTGTTGAGTGGCGTGTGGGAGTGTAGTGTGTGGTGTGTCCTCTGTAAGCCCATTCACTATTCCAGGTATGGGAGATGGTACACAATATATTGTGCTTAACTGATGTCCACAGTAGAATGTGCTCTGGTCTTGGTTTTAGGAGGAGATTTTAATTTGTCTAGACCAGAAACTGGATCGATTGGTCCCACAGTGTCATAAGGAAGGATATAGTAACTTAATAAAAATTTTCTGTGGGTCTTGATGTGTTTGTCTGTTGGAGATTTGTTTATCCAATTAGGAGGGAATTTTCCATTTTCGATGCTGGTGGTAGTTCAGCTTCTAGATTCTTTTTAATTGGCTCCAGTATGGTTGAGAATATCTGTAGGGTTTATAATGTCTCCTCATTCCAGGTCTGACCATAGTTCGGTTACTTTGGAACCAAATACTCTTTTGGGCAGTCCCATGCCAGAGATAGAGAATGAACAAGAAAATGATGTTGAACCCTGAAATTAATGCCAATATCAGTGGCATAAAAAAGGATTATTTTGTGATGAGAGTGATTTCATGAATGTCTGGTTGGCACATAAAACGGTGGTTAGAGGTGAGATGATAAAATTGTCCAACAGAGATACTAAAGTGATTAACATCAGAATATTGGAACAGGAACTTGGGGATTTGTATAGAAGATTTGCAACAAAGCATTCTATGGCTTTACATAGAAACATTTGTTGAGTGAAATTGTATTGGACAAGGAGGTTGATGAGAGGGGGAGAGAGGGAGACCTGGCTTAGACAAAAATACTGTTTGTGGGGGAACAAAAGAATTCAGAATGGAGGAGGGTGGTTGGTCTGGAATAGGGGATATAGCCAGATCCTTTGAAAAGTCTAATCAGAAATTGCTTGATGAAAAGGGGGATTTTGATTCCTATAAATCTGAAGCCTTCATGTATGGCCTTAATTTTAAACTTGGGGATAAATTATTTGTTAAATAAACAGATATAAATAGAGGAGATGGAGGAGGTCATAAATAGCTTGAAAAATGGTAAGAGTCCCGGGCCAGAGGGCTTTAGTAACTTCTGCTACCAAAAAATTAAGGAATTGATAAACTATGTACAGATGTTTTTCAACTGTCCTTTAAGCTCTGGAGAACTAAATAAGGACACCAATATATCATTAACGTCTGTAATTCATAAGCCTGGTAAAATACTGAGTTAATGGAGAATTACTCCCCTATTAGTCTTATTAATTGTGACATGAAGATTCTGGCAAAGTTTTAACTCTCTCTGTTTATAATATGTTTTGCCAGGTTTGATACATAAAGATCCGTGTGGATTCGTCCCAGGACGTCAGATTGGTGAATGTGTCAGGAGAGTATTCAACATTTTAGATTTATGTAGTAAACAGAACATACAGGACAGAATGTTACTATTCCTGGATACTTCTAAGGTCTTCAACACAGTGAACTGGAAATACATGGAAACTGTGTTGAGGTTTAGAATTAGAGGACATATTCCTAATTTTTTAAGGGCAATCCACTCAAACTTTGTTTGAATTTTAAGGGTCATGGGTACAGAAAATAGAAAGCTTGGGGACATTATCCCTTTTAATGCTTGTTCTTTGTCTGGAACCTTTAAATCAGCCATTAGGAGTAAGAATTTGATTAAGGAAATTGATTTAAGTGGAGGGGCGTAGACAAAAGCAATTCATATGCTGATGATATTTTGTATTTTTTCAGAGGTTACCCTCCCAAGACAATAGGAGGTACTGCAGAGCAGGACATTTCAGGCCTATACATTAACGAGATTAATTCAATGGTGATGGACATTAGTTTGAATGGTTCCCTGTGGCAGAAGTTGAGACAGTTATACCAGTTTAATTGGGAAGGGGTTTCCCTTGAAGATTTGGGAATTCAGGTTCCTAAAATATCTAAAAAGGCAAAGGACATCCATTATAACCAGTTATAGAAAAGGATTGTTCCTTATCTGCTAGTTGAAGCCATTTGCCTCTAACATTTGAGGGCAGAATCAATATGATAAAGATGGAAATTATGCCAAAAAATTTTACTATATTCGAATGCTCCCAATATATTTATGCAATTTGTACCTATATTAAATAGGATATTTCATTTTATCTGGAATGATAAATTATCTAGCATTAAAATGGATGTTTTGTATTGATGTAAACGCTAGGGGAACTTGAACAAATATCTTTCTGCAGATTTTCTCTGACTTTGTTTTTAACTAAGCAGCTTAGTTTGCGGTGGGCAGACAAGGCGGGGATGTGTATTCCCTGCTTTCAATTTATGAATTATTTCTTGGGTAAACTAATCCCGTGGCTCCTTTTTGATATTAAAATAATATTTTTCAAATCATGGGATGGATTTAAAGGCCCTTTAAGACTCATGGAGTTTCGTACCAAGATGCTCCCTATTTTGATGTCTCCTTGTTTGGAAGTCAAGAAGCGGAGTTACAGGTTCTTTGGAAAATTGTGCAAGTTGTGGTCCTTGCACGTCATATGATCTTTCGAGGGGACATCATGAGTTGGGAAATGTTCAGGGATGTTACAAAATCGGATGGAGTTAAAAATATATATTTATGACCAACTGAGTAGGGTTTTGCAGCTTGCTTGAAGAATTAACTAAAGAAAAAAAAACTTTGAAATTCTATTAAAAAGATCAGACCAATCTGCAACTCCCCGGCTATTATATATATGGACTCCCACACTCCTCCCCTCTGAGTGTGGTTCTGTACCAACGTTCTATACATCGTTTACACTGGTTTGTTCTGAGGTGCCCAATTTACTACAAACTTCTCAAAATTTGTGAGCGGAGTCTTAGTGTAATTCCTCAAGTAGACCAATCCAATTGATGAATGGCACCACCAAATAAGTATATCAGGGTACCATGACACTGAATAGGGCAGGGGCCTAGTAGTAATAAACCATCTAACTAAAGAAAAGAGAAAAACACATTACTAATATTCACTGGCACGCTATGGTTCCTCACTCTGTACTAAATACCATAGACTAATGGACACATTATTTAGGCTATAATCTGAGTAACAGTAATAGTATCACAAGTTCTTATATCAGCACGTGTCATAAAACCATAATCTTTATTATGAGTCCAAAGAAAAAAAACATTTTTTATTGTTGTGTAACTGTGATTTTGAAAATTATATTCTGCTTAAACCTGAGACATATAGATATATTGGGGTTAAGGGAAAATGTCCCCATATATGTAAGATAGAAAATATATATAGTATTTGTATTCACTTGCTCAAAATGTTTGAAGAAATTTACTGAGAGACCAAACATCTTATTTACTGTCCTCAAAAATACTTTACTGTCCTCAGACTATCAAATGTTCAGTAGAATATACCACTCAGCTCCTAAGACTCAGCTCCTAAGACTCAGCTCCTAAGACTCGGCTCCTAAGACTCGGCTCCTAAGACTCGGCTCCTAAGACTCAGCTCCTAAGACTCGGCTCCTAAGACTCAGTTCCTAAGACTCGGCTCCTAAGACTCGGCTCCTAAGACTCAGCTCCTAAGACTCGGCTCCTAAGACTCAGCTCCTAAGACTCGGCTCCTAAGCAGAAATAGGGAATTGTTCACAGTGTCACATCTCTACTTCGCTTACTGTTGTTCCTATATATCATCAGCATAACCTCCATACAGTGATTAATTATATAGTCCAACTGGTGAATGGCAACAGTATAAGTAATTGTATTATGTATTTCAACCCTACGCACTGACTGCTGTCCCAATCTATTGTAAGATTAAAGTAATACCATTACAAGATTCACAACAAATATCCCCTGCTTATAGTTAAAAAGTATATATTCACTGTAACGGAAGCTAAGAAGGAACCGTGTCGCCTTCCGCCGTCGTTCCCGGGTCTCTCTCTCTCAACGCCAGATAAGCGCCGTCGGATGCACCAGTTGAAGTATGGACGTTCACTGAAACACTCGCAGGATCGCTGGAAACAGGGAAGCACGGGCAATAGAGAGTGAGGCCTCTACTCCCAGTCAAAGGATCACAGGAAGATGTTGCAGGAACACAAGAATGAGAATATGGAGTCCACGTCACCGCCTGACAGCATATGAAGTTGGGTTGCAGGAAGCTGACAGCGGGCGGTCGACGATTCAGGATACTTGGCGCAAATGGGTACTTTAGACCATAAGCAATACAAGACTCCAGGACTCCTGTTCACTCCAAAAGTAATTCTCAACTTTATTCACAAAAACCACATATATTTATACAAGTCAACTACAATGAAACACATGGGGAAACCAGATACAATAGGGTGAGGGGCAGGGATAATACAATCCAAACATAAGACAAGGAACCAGCAGCAAATGGTAAGGGCTGACACAATGGGAGCATTCACAGAGGTAATCAAATCACAACATATAATACAAAGGACTGACAACAGAGTTTCAGGTTATACAATAGGTGACTCACAGACTGAGGAGCATGAATGGATTAACACAAGGTAGGGGGTCTCAATACATCTTACAATACACAATACAATGGCTTGAGGGACTGCAATACACATTGGAATAATTAACCCCTCACTGCCCATTCCCTTGGAAGCAAGCCACCAGTCTAACACAGGGCAGTTTTGTGTAATAAAGTCCATTTGCCCCAATCACATAAAGTCTATCCAAAGTCTTTAAGTGCACAACCAGGGCAAAATGTCCACAGTCTCTTTAGCGTACGATTATGGTTCGAATAGTCGTACGCACAGTCCCATAAGGCTGTCCAGCCAGGAAAAATGTCTATTCCTTGTCCATAACCCCTGAGCCCAGAGGTGAATATGTTCCATGCCCTGACAAGAGCTCCCAGTAACGGGTAGGATCCGTTACATTCACAGAGTGATTTACCCCGGAGTTAAACATCTGAAGATAAAGTAGCCTAGGTAGCTGAGTTCATTATGATATTAATGCAGTTCCACGTGGCTATACACGAGCAAGATCAGATCGAATTTCAGAAATTTGTATCACAGAATATTAAGGACTAATAATTCCTCTTACTAAGACGCCATTATTTCAAGTCACTGGTTTTAAAGCAAAAAAAAAAGAATGCCTAACGTGTTTTGTCCGTATTATCGGTATTCGTCAGAGGCAACAAATGAAACGAGAAAGACTTCTGGTTTAAATACCCTGACGGTGGGCCTAAAACGCTCTACGTCACAAGCAAATCAAAACGTCAGGATTGGTCATATTAATGTTAATCACAGCTGCAAAAAAGTATTTTCGCATGCTCTCATCCATGTAACCCATTGCTACAATGCGAAAAGACAAAAAAAAGCAATCTTAGATGAGTGTAGAATGTGAGAAACATCGAAAAGTGGGACTTGCACCAATTTAGGTGATGCAAAATTCCTATAACATTACTGGGATCCCTTAGATGTTCCAGTCCATGAAGATAGTTATATTGTTAAAAATTAATATTAATATTATACAATACAATGGAAGGGCTTTTTTCTTTATAGAATAAGAAATTAATTGCCAATATAGATGATTTAATTTCAAATTTAATTTACCACAAATTATACAATATCACAATCCTAATCGTTGTGATATAAAAACAAATTCTCTGACACACTCCCCATCCCCGAGACAACCGGTCTTCCCATTGGTAAGACCTCACCTCGAATATGCAGTACAGTTATGGGTACCAGTTTTGAAAAAAGATATTCTAGTACTGGAGAGGTTACAGCGAAGAGGAACAAAATTAATTAAGGGAATGGAGGACTTGATGTATGAGGAACGACTAGACAAACTTGGTTTATTTACTCTAGAGAAAAGACGATTAAGAGGAGACCTTATCACATTGTACAAGTATATGAGAGGTCAATACAAGGATCTCTGCGGTGAGCTATTTATTCCAAGGCCTGATCAGGTGACCAGGGGACACCCCTTGAGATTACAGGACAGGAGGTTTAAACATCAGCAGAGGAAGGGTTTTTTTACGGTAAGGTCTGTCAGATTGTGGAATTCATTGCCCAGGGAGGTAGTTATGGCAGATACAATGGATACATTTAAAGGGGAACTATCACCCCGCAATAACTTAAGGTTCACTTATTGCTCACCTGACGACTAGCTGCTTAGTAGCGCTAGTCGCCAGCAATATTACCCGGTTCTGCAGATATCAGCAATTTACCGATGGTGAGAGGAGCAGGAAGCACGGACGTCTCTTCACAGTGACGTCCGTGCGCCTACGCTGTCAGTCCCTTTTGCACCACACGGACTGTAAAGTATTTTTGAGGACAGTAAATAAGATGCTTGGTCTCTCAGTAAAAGTAACATATTGTCTTTAAACATTTTGAGCAATTGAATACAAATACAATATATATTTTCTATCTTACATATATGGGGACATTTTCCCTTAACCCCAATTTACCTATATACCACAGCTTTAAGCAGAATATAATTTTTTAAATAAAAATTGTTTTTCTTTTTTTCTTTGGACTCATAATAAAGATTATGGTTTTATGACACATGTTGATATAAGAACTTGTGATACTATTACTGTTACTCAGATTATAGCCTAAATAATGTGTCCATTAGTCTATGGTATTTAGTACAGAGTGAGGAACCATAGCGTGCCAGTGAATATTAGTAATGTGTTTTTCTCTTTTCTTTAGTTAGATGGTTTATTACTACTAGGCCCCTGCCCTATTCAGTGTCATGGTACCCTGATATACTTATTTGGTGGTGCCATTCATCAATTGGATTGGTCTACTTGAGGAATTACACTAAGACTCCGCTCACAAATTTTGAGAAGTTTGTAGTAAATTGGGCACCTCAGAACAAACCAGTGTAAACGATGTATAGAACGTTGGTACAGAACCACACTCGGAGGGGAGGAGTGTGGGAGTCCATATATATATATAATAGCCGGGGAGTTGCAGATTGGTCTGATCTTTTTAATAGAATTTCAAAGTTTAGTCAAAAAGTCTCCATGAACAATCCTTTAGGATGTTACATCAAAACTATCTCGTACCAGCCAGACAAGGCAAAATGTATGGGGATGCTTTAGACATTTGTTTTAGGAATTTTTGTGGCAATGGTTCTTTTCTTCATATTTGGTGAACATGCTTGGTGGTTAAGAAAATTTGGGAGAGGGTGTCAGTGTTGCTGTCGACATTATTGGCTAAGCAGATACAATCAGTATAGACACACTACTGCATGCCTTGTCCTGTATCTCTCCATACCAGTATAGACACTCTCCCACGTGCCTTGTTCTATATCTCTCCATACCAGTACAGACACACTACCGCATGCCTTGTCCTGTATCTCTCCATACCAGTATAGACACACTACCGCATGCCTTGTCCTGTATCTCTCCATACCAGTATAGACACTCTCCCGCGTGCCTTGTTCTATATCTCTCCATACCAGTACAGACACACTACCGCATGCCTTGTCCTGTATCTCTCCATACCAGTATAGACACTCTCCCGCGTGCCTTGTTCTATATCTGTCCATATCAGTATAGGAGGCAAATATAGTTTTTGATACCTTTTATTGGCTAACTAAGCAGATTTAAATGCAAGCTTTCAAGACCTTAGGTCTCTTCCTCAGGCATGTTATACAGATAAATATGAAAACATCTCTCTTAAATACAAGTACACATCACATTGTTTAGCATGGAAATCAGATAACAGAATGCACTCCAGATCCAGATATCTTTGATCAGTCAATGGTAGATTGCACTCTTCATCTGAGGCTTTAGAGGTATTTACGATGCTCTTGGGTCTGTGGAAAGGTCAGTCAACTAAATTATATTTTGCAGCGTCAGGCCTGGTTAGTACCTGGATGGGAGACCTCCTGGGACTACCAGGTGCTGTAGGCTTTTGCTTAGAAATTATATTTTGTCATAAATTCCTTATCCCTGTTCAACCCACTACAAATTGCATTAAATTTTAACATTAATTTTACCTCCCATACCTTTCTGTCCCTCTGAGTGTGAAACAGTCCCATCAATACAGTTAATTTAATATCCTTGACACTGTGCCCATTTTGGCAAAAATGTTCTCCCACTGGTGTCTCTGTCTTTTTGTTATTAACACTGGATCTGTGGGAATTAAATCTCCTATGTAGTGCTTGTCCAGTTTCTACCACATACAGAGCTGTTGGGCATTTTGCACACATGATAAGGTATATTACATTGGATGATTTACAGGTGAAGGTACCATTGATCTTATGGTGTAACTGGGTGTTTGGAATTGGTATGTTGTCCGTGGTGTAAATGTGTGCACAAGTTTCACATGTCTTTTGTAGGCAGGGAGATGTGCCATTTTTTGTATTTTTACTCAGGGCACTCCTCGCCATCAGTTGTTTCAAATTTGGAGGCTGTCTGAATGAGAGTAAGGGAGGCTGTGGGAATATGTTCTTGAGTCTTTCATCTGTATGTAATTTCTTTTGAAGTTCTCTTGAAATTTTGCGTAGCACTTCAACCTGGGGGTGGTAAGTGACCACCAGTGGCACCCGGTTTCCCTTATGTTGTTCTTTGCAGTGCAACAGATTTTTTCTTGGTATTTGGGTAGCCTTCTGTATCTGACTGTCAATAATAGTTGCGCTGTAACCATGTTTTATAAAGTCTCCTCTGAGTCTCTGGAGGTGCTTGTCACGGTCCATCCTGTCAGATCAGATGCGGTGGTATCTGATGGCCTGGCTGTATATGATGGAGTTCTTTGTGTGTTTTGGATGGAAGCTATTGCTTTTCAGGTATGTTGGTCTGTCTGTTGGTTTGCGGTATAGGGATGTGTGGATGGAGTTTTTCTGAATACTGATAGTTGTGTCAAGGAAGTTAATGCTTGTGCGTGAGTGACTGAGTGTTAGGTTGATATTGGGGTGGAATTTATTGTAATTCTCATGGAATTTGAGTAGTTCCTCCTCACTGGCGGTCCAGATGATAAGAATATCAGCTATGTAGCGGAGATAGACCAGGGGTTTAATCTGGCAGGTGGACAGGAAGTCCTTTTCCAATTTTGCCATAAACAGGTTGGCATATTGTGGTGCCATTCGGGTACCAATTGCAGTCCCCATTTTCTGAAGGTAGAGGTCCTGTCCAAACTTGAAGTAATTGTGGGTGAGAATAAACTGTATGAGTTTTGTTACCGGTTCCATGGGTGTGTTATTTTGTTCCAGATATCCCTGGCATGCTGCTATGCCATCTGTGTGTGGAATGTTGGTGTAAAGGGATTCTACATCCATAGTGGCCAGGATGGTGCTCTCTGGAATTGGCCCCAAGTCAGCTAATTTGTTTAGAAGATCCGTGGTGTCCTGAAGGAAGCTGGGTGTTTGTTTTACAAGGGGTTTCAGGGTATTTTCTACCCAGCCAGATATATTCTCTGTGAGTGTACCAACCCCTGAAATTATGGGTCTTCCTGGGTTTCCTTCCTTGTGTATTTTTGGTAGCATGTAGAAGGAGCCTATTTTTGGATCTGCTGGTATTAGGGGCCTTATCTGTTCTTCAGTGTTGGAGGGCAGTTCTTTTATGATCCTGTTAAGTTGTTTTGTATAATTTTTTGTGGGATCTTCTTGTAATTTTGCATAATATCTTTCATCAGAGAGTTGCCTATTTGCTTCTTGAATGTAGTCCACAGTGTTCATTATAACAGCAGTAGGTACCATTGATCTTATGGTGTAACTGGGTGTTTGGAATTGGTAGCAAGTGCTACGCAAAATTTCAAGAGAACTTCAAAAGAAATTACATATGGATGAAAGACTCAAGAACATATTCCCACAGCCTCCCTTACTCTCATTCAGACAGCCTCCAAATTT
The DNA here is from genome assembly GCA_037306005.1 of Rhinophrynus dorsalis. NCBI lineage: Eukaryota > Metazoa > Chordata > Amphibia > Anura > Rhinophrynidae > Rhinophrynus > Rhinophrynus dorsalis. The sequence goes on along the minus strand of CM074725.1, from coordinate 1,259,177 downwards.
GAAACAACTGATGGTGAGGAGTGCCCTGAGTAAAAATACAAAAAATGGCACATCTCCCTGCCTACAAAAGACATGTGAAACTTGTGCACACATTTACACCACGGACAACATACCAATTCCAAACACCCAGTTACACCATAAGATCAATGGTACCTTCACCTGTAAATCATCCAATGTAATATACCTTATCATGTGTGCAAAATGCCCAACAGCTCTGTATGTGGGAGAAACTGGACAAGCACTACATAGGAGATTTAATTCCCACAGATCCAGTGTTAATAACAAAAAGACAGAGACACCAGTGGGAGAACATTTTTGCCAAAATGGGCACAGTGTCAAGGATATTAAATTAACTGTATTGATGGGACTGTTTCGCACTCAGAGGGACAGAAAGGTATGGAAGGTAACATTAATGTTAAAATTTAATGCAATTTGTAGTGGGTTGAACAGGGATAAGGAATTTATGACAAAATATAATTTCTAAGCAAAAGCCTACAGCACCTGGTAGTCCCAGGAGGTCTCCCATCCAGGTACTAACCAGGCCTGATGCTGCAAAATATAATTTAGTTGACTGACCTTTCCACAGACCCAAGAGCATCGTAAATACCTCTAAAGCCTCAGATGAAGAGTGCAATCTACCATTGACTGATCAAAGATATCTGGATCTGGACTGCATTCTGTTATCTGATTTCCATGCTAAACAATGTGATGTGTACTTGTATTTAAGAGAGATGTTTTCATATTTATCTGTATAACATGCCTGAGGAAGAGACCTAAGGTCTTGAAAGCTTGCATTTAAATCTGCTTAGTTAGCCAATAAAAGGTATCAAAAACTATATTTGCCTCCTGTATTTATACGGCTAACACGGTACCAACTCTCATCTGTTATCAAAATGGAAGATACCCCAATGTACCGCACACAAATGAATATGAGAAACCTCCTAAAGAAACTTGCACAACTGGATAGTGACATCTTCTTCTTGACTACATGCAAAAAGGAAAATTTAATACCTAAAGGCCTCATGCTGAAAAATCCTACACTGGACACATACAACAGCAGGTTTGCACAGCAACTATGTACCAGGACTTCCCAGAGGCTACGCAACAACCTTATTGGCATCTGCTACAACAGGAAATCAAAGATACAAGCAGAAATATCAGCTCTAAAGGAACAGCTTGGACCAGACACTGAGGACATGCAACAGGCCCTTAAACAGTACTACAGGAAACTACAAACACTCCTCATCAACACCAAGAGGAAGAAACTACAGAGACTGAGGTGCAAAGCAGGTTTACCAGCAGAATCTGTAAATCAACCGGAACAGAACTGCGTTGTGAACCTTTCCAAATATAAGCCAAGCAGAGAGGAAATATCTGTACTTTCAAAGGGCCTGTCATTCTGTCCCACTAAACCTGTGGACAGGGCAACACTCTGCAGTGACATGGAGGAGTTTTTCAGAAAACTCAGACTCAAGGAATTCTTCCATGACAGAATGGATAATAATTATAACACCACAGAGCTACATCACAACGTCAATGCACCCACAAAAAGATCCACCTGGACTCCAAAACCAGGAAGTAACCCCACACTGGACAGATACATAGAGAGTTTCAGGAACACAGTCACTACAGAAATACTGGAAAGACAATGTGAACCAGCACCCAACCTAACCCAAAAGGAACAAAAAGCCATACAGTCACTTAAGAATAACCAGGACATTATTATTAAGCCTGCAGACAAGGGTGGAGCTGTTGTTATAATGAATACTGTGGACTACATTCAAGAAGCAAATAGGCAACTCTCTGATGAAAGATATTATGCAAAATTACAAGAAGATCCCACAAAAAATTATACAAAACAACTTAACAGGATCATAAAAGAACTGCCCTCCAACACTGAAGAACAGATAAGGCCCCTAATACCAGCAGATCCAAAAATAGGCTCCTTCTACATGCTACCAAAAATACACAAGGAAGGAAACCCAGGAAGACCCATAATTTCAGGGATTGGTACACTCACACAGAATATATCTGGCTGGGTAGAAAATACCCTGAAACCCCTTGTAAAACAAACACCCAGCTTCCTTCAGGACACCACGGATCTTCTAAACAAATTAGCTGACTTGGGGCCAATTCCAGAGAGCACCATCCTGGCCACTATGGATGTAGAATCCCTTTACACCAACATTCCACACACAGATGGCATAGCAGCATGCCAGGGATATCTGGAACAAAATAACACACCCATGGAACCTGTAACAAAACTCATACAGTTTATTCTCACCCACAATTACTTCAAGTTTGGACAGGACCTCTACCTTCAGAAAATGGGGACTGCAATTGGTACCCGAATGGCACCACAATATGCCAACCTGTTTATGGCAAAATTGGAAGAGGACTTCCTGTCCACCTGCCAGATTAAACCCCTGGTCTATCTCCGCTACATAGCTGATATTCTTATCATCTGGACCGCCAGTGAGGAGGAACTACTCAAATTCCATGAGAATTACAATAAATTCCACCCCAATATCAACCTAACACTCAGTCACTCACGCACAAGCATTAACTTCCTTGACACAACTATCAGTAGTCAGAAAAACTCCATCCACACATCCCTATACCGCAAACCAACAGACAGACCAACATACCTGAAAAGCAATAGCTTCCATCCAAAACACACAAAGAACTCCATCATATACAGCCAGGCCATCAGATACCACCGCATCTGTTCTGACAGGATGGACCGTGACAAGCACCTCCAGGAACTCAGAGGAGACTTTATAAAACACGGTTACAGCGCAACTATTATTGACAGTCAGATACAGAAGGCTACCCAAATACCAAGAAAAAATCTGTTACACTACAAAGAACAACATAAGGGAAACCGGGTGCCACTGGTGGTCACTTACCACCCCCAGGTTGAAGTGCTACGCAAAATTTCAAGAGAACTTCAAAAGAAATTACATACAGATGAAAGACTCAAGAACATATTCCCACAGCCTCCCTTACTCTCATTCAGACAGCCTCCAAATTTGAAACAACTGATTGTGAGGAGTGCCCTGAGTAAAAATACAAAAAATGGCACATCTCCCTGCCTACAAAAGAGATGTGAAACTTGTGCACACATTTACACCACGGACAACATACCAATTCCAAACACCCAGTTACACCATAAGATCAATGGTACCTTCACCTGTAAATCATCCAATGTAATATACCTTATCATGTGTGCAAAATTCCCAACAGCTCTGTATGTGGGAGAAACTGGACAAGCACTACATAGGAGATTTAATTCCCACAGATCCAGTGTTAATAACAAAAAGACAGAGACACCAGTGGGAGAACATTTTTGCCAAAATGGGCACAGTGTCAAGGATATTAAATTAACTGTATTGATGGGACTGTTTCGCACTCAGAGGGACAGAAAGGTATGGGAGGTAAAATTAATGTTAAAATTTAATGCAATTTGTAGTGGGTTGAACAGGGATAAGGAATTTATGACAAAATATAATTTCTAAGCAAAAGCCTACAGCACCTGGTAGTCCCAGGAGGTCTCCCATCCAGGTACTAACCAGGCCTGATGCTGCAAAATATAATTTAGTTGACTGACCTTTCCACAGACCCAAGAGCATCGTAAATACCTCTAAAGCCTCAGATGAAGAGTGCAATCTACCATTGACTGATCAAAGATATCTGGATCTGGACTGCATTCTGTTATCTGATTTCCATGCTAAACAATGTGATGTGTACTTGTATTTAAGAGAGATGTTTTCATATTTATCTGTATAACATGCCTGAGGAAGAGACCTAAGGTCTTGAAAGCTTGCATTTAAATCTGCTTAGTTAGCCAATAAAAGGTATCAAAAACTATATTTGCCTCCTGTATTTATACGGCTAACACCATATCAGTATAGACACACTACCGCATGCCTTGTCCTATATCTATCCATATCAGTATAGACACACTACCGCATGCCTTGTCCTATATCTCTCCATATCAGTATAGACACACTACCGCATGCCTTGTCCTGTATCTCTCCATACCAGTATAGACACACTACCGCATGCCTTGTCCTATATCTCTCCATACCAGTATAGACACTCTCCCATGTGCCTTGTCCTATATCTATCCATACCAGTATAGACACTCTCCCACGTGCCTTGTTCTATATCTCTCCATACCAGTATAGACACACTACCGCATGCCTTGTCCTGTATCTCTCCATACCAGTATAGACAGGAGGCAGATATAGTTTTTGATACCTTTTATTGGCTAACTAAGCAGATTTAAATGCAAGCTTTCAAGACCTTAGGTCTCTTCCTCAGGCATGTTATACAGATAAATATGAAAACATCTCTCTTAAATACAAGTACACATCACATTGTTTAGCATGGAAATCAGATAACAGAATGCAGTCCAGATCCAGATATCTTTGATCAGTCAATGGTAGATTGCACTCTTCATCTGAGGCTTTAGAGGTATTTACGATGCTCTTGGGTCTGTGGAAAGGTCAATCAACTAAATTATATTTTGACATAAATTACTTATCCCTGTTCAAACCACTACAAATTGCATTAAGTTTTAACATTATTGTTACCTCCCATACCTTTCTGTCCCTCTGAGTGCGAAACAGTCCCATCAATACAGTTAATTTAATATCCTTGACACTGTGCCCATTTTGGCAAAAATGTTCTCCCACTGGTGTCTCTGTCTTTTTGTTATTAACACTGGATCTGTGGGAATTAAATCTCCTATGTAGTGCTTGTCCAGTTTCTCCCACATACAGAGCTGTTGGGCATTTTGCACACATGATAAGGTATATTACATTGGATGATTTACAGGTGAAGGTACCATTGATCTTATGGTGTAACTGGGTGTTTGGAATTGGTAGCAAGTGCTAGCAAGAGAACTTCAAAAGAAATTACATACAGATGAAAGACTCAAGAACATATTCCCACAGCCTCCCTTACTCTCCTTCAGACAGCCTCCCAATTTGAAACAACTGATTGTGAGGAGTGCCCTGAATAAAAATACAAAAAATAGCACATCTCCCTGCCTACAAAAGAGATGTGAAACTTGTGCACACATTTACACCACAAACAAAATACCAATTCCAAACACCCAGATACACCATAAGATCAATGGTACCTTCACCTGTAAATCATCCAATGTAATATACCTAATCATGTGTGCAAAATGCCCAACAGCTCTGTATGTGGGAGAAACTGGACAAGCACTACATAGGAGATTTAATTCCCACAGATCCAGTGTTAATAACAAAAAGACAGAGACACCAGTGGGAGAACATTTTTGCCAAAATGGGCACAGTGTCAAGGATATTAAGTTAACTGTATTGATGGGACTGTTTCGCACTCAGAGGGACAGAAAGGTATGGGAGGTAACAATAATGTTAAAATTTAATGCAATTTGTAGTGGTTTGAACAGGGATAAGGAATTTATGTCAAAATATAATTTAGTTGATTGACCTTTCCAACAGACCCAAGAGCATCGTAAATACCTCTAAAGCCTCAGAGGAAGAGTGCAATTTACAATTGACTGATCAAAGATATCTGGATCTGGACTGCATTCTGTTATCTGATTTCCATGCTAAACAATGTGATGTGTACTTGTATATAAGAGAGATGTGTACATATGTATCTGTATAACATGCCTGAGGAATAGACCTAAGGTCTTGAAAGCTTGCATTTAAATCTGCTTAGTTAGCCAATAAAAGGTATCAAAAACTATATCTGCCTCCTGTATTTATACGGCTAACACGGTACCAACTCTCATCTGTTACCAGTATAGAGACACTACCGCATGCCTTGTCCTGTATCTCTCCATCCCAGTATAGACACTCTCCTGCGTGCCTTGTCCTATATCTCTCCATCCCAGTACAGACACTCTCCCGCGTGCCTTGTCTTGTATCTCTCCATACCAGTACAGACACACTACCGCGTGCCTTGTCCTATATCTCTCCATACCAGTATAGACACACTACCGCATGCCTTGTCCTGTATCTCTCCATACCAGTATAGACACACTACCGCATGCCTTGTCCTGTATCTCTCCATATCAGTATAGACACTCTACCGCATGACTTGTCCTATATCTCTCCATATCAGTATAGACACACTACCGCATGCCTTGTCCTATATCTCTCCATACCAGTACAGACACACTACCGCGTGCCTTGTCCTATATCTCTCCATACCAGTATAGACACTCTACCGCATGACTTGTCCTGTATCTCTCCATACCAGTATAGACACTCTACCGCATGCCTTGCCCTATATCTCTCCATATCAGTATAGACACTCTACCGCATGCCTTGCCCTATATCTCTCCATATCAGTATAGACACACTACCGCATGCCTTGTCCTGTATCTCTCCATCCCAGTATAGACACTCTCCCGCGTGCCTTGTCCTATATCTCTCCATCCCAGTACAGACACTCTCCCGCGTGCCTTGTCCTGTATCTCTCCATACCAGTACAGACACACTACCGCATGCCTTGTCCTGTATCTCTCCATACCAGTACAGACACACTACCGCATGCCTTGTCCTGTATCTCTCCATACCAGTACAGACACACTACCGCATGACTTGTCCTGTATCTCTCCATACCAGTATAGACACACTACCGTATGCCTTGTCCTGTATCTCTCCATACCAGTATAGACACTCTCCCGCGTGCCTTGTCCTGTATCTCTCCATACCAGTATAGACACTCTACCGCATGCCTTGTCCTGTATCTCTCCATACCAGTATAGACACACTACCGCATGCCTTGCCCTATATCTCTCCATACCAGTATAGACACTCTACCGCATGCCTTGTCCTGTATCTCTCCATACCAGTATAGACACTCTCCCGCGTGCCTTGTCCTGTATCTCTCCATACCAGTACAGACACACTACCGCGTGCCTTGTCCTGTATCTCTCCATACCAGTATAGACACTCTACCGCATGCCTTGTCCTGTATCTCTCCATACCAGTATAGACACACTACCGCATGCCTTGTCCTGTATCTCTCCATACCAGTATAGACACTCTACCGCATGCCTTGTCCTGTATCTCTCCATATCAGTATAGACACTCTACCGCATGCCTTGTCCTGTATCTCTCCATACCAGTATAGACACACTACCGCATGCCTTGTCCTATATCTCTCCATACCAGTACAGACACACTACCGCGTGCCTTGTCCTATATCTCTCCATACCAGTATAGACACACTACCGCATGCCTTGCCCAATATCTCTCCATACCAGTATAGACACACTACCGCATGCCTTGTCCTATATCTCTCCATATCAGTATAGACACTCTACCGCATGCCTTGTCCTATATCTCTCCATACCAGTATAGACACTCTCCTACATGCCTTGTCCTATATCTCTCCATACCAGTATAGACACTCTCCTACATGCCTTGTCCTATATCTCTCCATACCAGTATAGACACTCTCCCGCGTGCCTTGCCCTATATCTCTCCATACCAGTATAGACACTCTCCCGCGTGCCTTGTCCTATATCTCTCCATACCAGTATAGACACACTACCGCATGCCTTGTCCTGTATCTCTCCATACCAGTATAGACACACTACCGCATGCCTTGTCCTATATCTCTCCATACCAGTATAGACACACTACCGCATGCCTTGTCCTGTATCTCTCCATATCAGTACAGACACACTACCGCGTGCCTTGCCCTATATCTCTCCATACCAGTATAGACACACTACCGCGTGCCTTGTCCTGTATCTCTCCATACCAGTATAGACACACTACCGCATGCCTTGTCCTGTATCTCTCCATACCAGTATAGACACTCTCCTACATGCCTTGTCCTATATCTCTCCATATCAGTATAGACACTCTCCTACATGCCTTGTCCTATATCTCTCCATACCAGTATAGACACACTACCGCATGCCTTGTCCTATATCTCTCCATACCAGTATAGACACACTACCGCATGCCTTGTCCTATATCTCTCCATACCAGTATAGACACACTACCGCATGCCTTGTCCTGTATCTCTCCATATCAGTATAGACACTCTACCGCATGCCTTGTCCTATATCTCTCCATACCAGTATAGACACACTACCGCATGCCTTGTCCTGTATCTCTCCATATCAGTATAGACACACTACCGCATGCCTTGTCCTGTATCTCTCCATACCAGTATAGACACACTACCGCATGCCTTGTCCTGTATCTCTCCATATCAGTATAGACACTCTACCGCATGCCTTGTCCTATATCTCTCCATATCAGTATAGACACACTACCGCGTGCCTTGCCCTATATCTCTCCATACCAGTATAGACACATTACCGCATGCCTTGTCCTATATCTCTCCATACCAGTACAGACACACTACCGCATGCCTTGTCCTGTATCTATCCATACCAGTATAGACACACTACCGCGTGCCTTGTCCTATATCTCTCCATATCAGTATAGACACACTACCGCGTGCCTTGTCCTGTATCTCTCCATACCAGTATAGACACACTACCGCATGCCTTGTCCTGTATCTCTCCATACCAGTATAGACACACTACCACATGCCTTGTCCTATATCTCTCCATACCAGTATAGACACTCTCCCGCGTGCCTTGCCCTATATCTCTCCATACCAGTATAGACACTCTCCCGCGTGCCTTGTCCTATATCTCTCCATACCAGTATAGACACACTACCGCATGCCTTGTCCTGTATCTCTCCATATCAGTACAGACACACTACCGCGTGCCTTGTCCTGTATCTCTCCATATCAGTACAGACACACTACCGCGTGCCTTGTCCTATATCTCTCCATACCAGTATAGACACTCTCCCGCGTGCCTTGTCCTATATCTCTCCATACCAGTATAGACACACTACCGCATGCCTTGCCCTATATCTCTCCATACCAGTACAGACACACTACCGCATGCCTTGTCCTGTATCTCTCCATATCAGTACAGACACACTACCGCGTGCCTTGTCCTATATCTCTCAATACCAGTATAGACACTCTCCTACATGCCTTGTCCTATATCTGTCCATACCAGTACAGACACACTACCGCGTGCCTTGTCCTATATCTCTCCATACCAGTATAGACACACTACCGCATGCCTTGCCCTATATCTCTCCATACCAGTATAGACACTCTCCCACGTGCCTTGTCCTATATCTGTCCATACCAGTACAGACACACTACCGCGTGCCTTGTCCTATATCTCTCCATACCAGTATAGACACACTACCGCGTGCCTTGTCCTATATCTCTCCATACCAGTACAGACACACTACCGCATGCCTTGTCCTATATCTCTCCATACCAGTATAGACACACTACCGCGTGCCTTGTCCTATATCTCTCCATACCAGTACAGACACACTACCGCGTGCCTTGTCCTATATCTCTCCATACCAGTATAGACACACTACCGCATGCCTTGTCCTATATCTCTCCATACCAGTATAGACACTCTACCGCGTGCCTTGTCCTATATCTCTCCATACCAGTATAGACACACTACCGCATGCCTTGTCCTATATCTCTCCATACCAGTATAGACACACTACCGCGTGCCTTGTCCTATATCTCTCCATACCAGTACAGACACACTACCGCGTGCCTTGTCCTATATCTCTCCATACCAGTATAGACACACTACCGCGTGCCTTGTCCTATATCTCTCCATACCAGTATAGACACACTACTGCATGCCTTGTCCTGTATCTCTCCATATCAGTATAGACACTCTCCTACATGCCTTGTCCTGTATCTCTCCATACCAGTATAGACACACTACCGCATGCCTTGTCCTATATCTCTCCATATCAGTATAGACACACTACCGCATGCCTTGTCCTATATCTCTCCATACCAGTATAGACACACTACCGCGTGCCTTGTCCTATATCTCTCCATACCAGTATAGACACACTACTGCATGCCTTGTCCTGTATCTCTCCATATCAGTATAGACACTCTCCTACATGCCTTGTCCTGTATCTCTCCATACCAGTATAGACACACTACCGCATGCCTTGTCCTATATCTCTCCATACCAGTACAGACACACTACCGCGTGCCTTGTCCTATATCTCTCCATACCAGTATAGACACACTACCGCGTGCCTTGTCCTATATCTCTCCATACCAGTATAGACACACTACTGCATGCCTTGTCCTGTATCTCTCCATATCAGTATAGACACTCTCCTACATGCCTTGTCCTGTATCTCTCCATATCAGTATAGACACACTACTGCATGCCTTGTCCTATATCTCTCCATATCAGTATAGACACACTACCGCATGCCTTGTCCTATATCTCTCCATATCAGTATAGACACTCTCCTACATGCCTTGTCCTATATCTCTCCATACCAGTATAGACACACTACCGCATGCCTTGTCCTATATCTCTCCATACCAGTATAGACACTCTACCGCATGCCTTGTCCTGTATCTCTCCATACCAGTATAGAGACACTACCGCATGCCTTGTCCTGTATCTCTCCATACCAGTATAGACACTCTACCGCATGCCTTGTCCTATATCTCTCCATACCAGTATAGAGACACTACCGCATGCCTTGTCCTGTATCTCTCCATATCAGTATAGACACTCTACCGCATGCCTTGTCCTGTATCTCTCCATACCAGTATAGACACTCTCCTACATGCCTTGTCCTATATCTCTCCATACCAGTATAGACACTCTCCTACATGCCTTGTCCTGTATCTCTCCATACCAGTATAGACACACTACCGCGTGCCTTGTCCTATATCTCTCCATACCAGTATAGACACTTTCCTACATGCCTTTTCCTGTATCTCTCCATACCAGTATAGACACACTACCGCATGCCTTGTCCTGTATCTCTCCATATCAGTATAGACACACTACCGCATGCCTTGTCCTATATCTCTCCATACCAGTATAGACACACTACCGCATGCCTTGTCCTGTATCTCTCCATACCAGTATAGACACACTACCGCATGCCTTGTCCTGTATCTCTCCATATCAGTATAGACACACTACCGCATGCCTTGTCCTATATCTCTCCATATCAGTACAGACACACTACCGCATGCCTTGTCCTGTATCTCTCCATACCAGTATAGACACACTACCGCATGCCTTGTCCTGTATCTCTCCATATCAGTATAGACACACTACCGCATGCCTTGTCCTATATCTCTCCATACCAGTATAGACACTCTACCGCATGCCTTGTCCTGTATCTCTCCATACCAGTATAGACACACTACCGCATGCCTTGTCCTGTATCTCTCCATACCAGTATAGACACTCTACCGCGTGCCTTGCCCTGTATCTCTCCATACCAGTATAGACACTCTCCCGCGTGCCTTGTCCTATATCTCTCCATACCAGTACAGACACACTACCGCATGCCTTGTCCTATATCTGTCCATATCAGTATAGACACACTACCGCATGCCTTGTCCTGTATCTCTCCATACCAGTATAGACACTCTCCTACATGCCTTGTCCTGTATCTCTCCATACCAGTATAGACACACTACCGCATGCCTTGTCCTGTATCTCTCCATACCAGTATAGACACACTACCGCATGCCTTGTCCTGTATCTCTCCATACCAGTATAGACACACTACCGCATGCCTTGTCCTGTATCTCTCCATACCAGTACAGACACACTACCGCGTGCCTTGTCCTGTATCTCTCCATACCAGTATAGACACACTACCGCATGCCTTGTCCTGTATCTCTCCATATCAGTATAGACACACTACTGCATGCCTTGTCCTATATCTCTCCATATCAGTATAGACACACTACCGCATGCCTTGTCCTGTATCTCTCCATACCAGTATAGACACACTACCGCATGCCTTGTCCTATATCTCTCCATACCAGTATAGACACACTACCGCATGCCTTGTCCTATATCTCTCCATACCAGTATAGACACACTACCGCGTGCCTTGCCCTATATCTCTCCATACCAGTATAGACACTCTCCCGCGTGCCTTGCCCTATATCTCTCCATACCAGTATAGACACTCTCCTACAATACATTACATAATGTAATGCAGACACAGAAGATACTAAATAACACTAGACAAGTAGTAGTCACCAGAGTACACACACAGTACATACTTTACATTCCCACTAGTCATACAGTACATATCACTAGTCACACAGTACATACCACTAATCACACTGTACATACCACTAGTCACACAGTACATACCACTAATCACACTGTACATACCACTAGTCACACTGTACATACCACTAATCACACTGTACATACCACCAGTCACACAGTACATACCACTAATCACACAGTACATACCACTAATTACACTGTACATACCACTACTCACACTGAACAAACCACTAATCACACAGTACATACCACTAGTCATACAGAACATGCCACGAATCACACTATACATACCACTAGTCACACAGTACATACCACTAATCACACTGTACATACCACTACTCACACTAAACATGCCACTAGTCACACAGTACATACCCGGTAAATACACACAGTACATACTCAGTAGTTATACAGTACTGTACCCAGTAGTCACACAGTACATGCTCAGTAGTCACACAGTACATACCCAGTAGTTATACAGTACTGTACCCAATAGTTACACAGTACATACACAGTAGTTACACAGTACATACCCAGTAGTCACACAGTACATACCCAGTCGATACACAGTGTATACCCAGTAGTCACACAGTACATGCCCAGTAGTTATACAGTATACACCCAGTAGTCACACAGTACATACCCAGTAGATACACAGTACATACTCAGTAGTCACACAGTACATACCCGGTAGTTATACAGTACATACCCGGTAGTTATACAGTAAATACCCAGTAGATACACAGTACATACCCAGTAGATACACAGTACATACCCGGTAGTTATCCAGTACATACCCAGTAGTCACACAGTACATACCCAGTATTTACACAGTACATACACAGTAGTTATACAGTATATACTCAGTATATACACAGTACATACCCAGTAGTCATACAGTACATACCCAGTAGTCACACAATACATACACAGTAGTCACACAGTACATACACAGTAGTTACACAGTACATACACAGTAGTCACACAGTACATACACAGTAGTTACACAGTACATACCCAGTAGTTATACAGTATATACCCAGCATATACACAGTACATACCCAGTAGTCACACAGTACATACCCAGTAGTTATACAGTACATACCCAGTAGTCACACAGTACATACCCAGTAGTTATACAGTACATATCCAGTAGTTATCCAGTACATACCCAGTAGTCACATAGTACATACCCAGTAGTTACACAGTACATACACAGTAGTTATACAGTATATACCCAGTATATACACAGTAGATACCCAGTAGTCACACAGTACATACCCACTAGATATACAGTACATACCCAGTAGTCACACAGTACATACCCAGTAGTCACACAGTACATACACAGTAGTTACACAGTACATACCCAGTAGTCACACAGTAGTTACACAGCACATACCCAGTAGTTATACAGTATATACCCAGTAGTCACACAGTACATACACAGTAGTTACACAGTACATACACAGTAGTCACACAGCACATACCCAGTAGTCACACAGTACATACCCAGTAGTTATACAGTATTTTACCCAGTAGTCACACAGTACTGTACCCAGGAGTCACACAGTACATACCTAGTAGTTATACAGTACTGTATCCAGTGGTCACACAGTACATACCCAGTAGTTATACAGTATTGTACCTAGTAGTCACACAGTACATACCCAGTAGATACACAGTACATACCCAGTAGTCACACAGTACATACACAGTAGTTGCAGAGTGCACAGTATCACTGCTACTGATATATAAGAGGAACTTATTAGTTCTTACACTCTGCCCCCCCCCTGTTTCTGGGATCATCAGCTGAGTCACTTCAGCCAATAAAAGAAGAGTGTGGAAAAGCTGAGGGGGCGGACTCTGACCACTAGACTGACTTTCCATAAAGCTGAATGGCTACAGAGATGTTAGTGTATACAGTTCTGTACCGTACGTGTGTGTATATATAGAGATGGTAGTATATACAGTACTGTACACGTGTGTATATAGATCTGGTAGTATATACAGTACTGTACATGTGTATATAGATCTGGTAGTATATACAGTACTGTACATGTGTATATATAGATCTGGTAGTGTATACAGTACTGTACACGTGTGTATATAGATCTGGTAGTGTATACAGTACTGTACATGTATATATTGATCTGGTAGTGTATACAGTACTGTACGTGTGTATATAGATCTGGTAGTGTATACAGTACTGTACATGTGTATATATAGATCTGGTAGTATATACAGTACTGTACATGTGTGTATATAGATCCGGTAGTGTATATACAGTACTGTACATGTATATATAGATCTGGTAGTGTATACAGTACTGTACGTGTGTATATATAGATCTGGTAGTGTATACAGTACTGTACATGTATATAGATCTGGTAGTATATACAGTACTGTACGTGTGTATATAGATCTGGTAGTGTATACAGTACTGTACACGTGTGTATATAGATCTGGTAGTGTATACAGTACTGTACATGTGTATATAGATCTGGTAGTATATACAGTACTGTACATGTGTATATATAGATCTGGTAGTGTATACAGTACTGTACACGTGTGTATATAGATCTGGTAGTGTATACAGTACTGTACATGTATATATAGATCTGGTAGTGTATACAGTACTGTACGTGTGTATATAGATCTGGTAGTGTATACAGAACTGTACACGTGTGTATATAGATCCGGTAGTGTATACAGTACTGTACATGTGTATATAGATCTGGTAGTGTATACAGTACTGTACATGTGTATATATAGATCTGGTAGTGTATACAGTACTGTACATGTGTGTATAGATCTGGTAGTGTATACAGTACTGTACATGTGTATATAGATCCGGTAGTGTATACAGTACTGTACATGTGTATATAGATCTGGTAGTGTATACAGTACTGTACATGTGTATATAGATCTGGTAGTGTATACAGTACTGTACATGTGTATATAGATCCGGTAGTGTATACAGTACTGTACATGTGTATATATAGATCTGGTAGTGTATACAGTACTGTACATGTGTATATAGATCTGGTAGTGTATACAGTACTGTACACGTGTGTATATAGATCCGGTAGTATATACAGTACTGTACATGTGTGTATAGATCTAGTAGTGTATACAGTACTGTACATGTGTATATATAGATCCGGTAGTGTATACAGTATTGTACATGTGTACTTAGATCTGGTAGTGTATACAGTACTGTACACGTGTGTATATAGATCTGGTAGTGTATACAGTACTGTACATGTATATATAGATCCGGTAGTGTATACAGTACTGTACATGTGTATATATAGATCTGGTAGTGTATACAGTATTGTACATGTGTACTTAGATCTGGTAGTGTATACAGTACTGTACATGTGTATATAGATCTGGTAGTGTATACAGTACTGTACACGTGTGTATATAGATCTGGTAGTGTATACAGTACTGTACATGTGTATATAGATCTGGTAGTATATACAGTACTGTACATGTGTATATAGATCTGGTAGTGTATACAGTACTGTACTTGTGTGTATATAGATCTGGTAGTGTATACAGTACTGTACACATGTGTATATAGATCTGGTAGTGTATACAGTACTGTACATGTGTATATAGATCTGGTACTATATACAGTACTGTACATGTGTATATATAGATCTGGTAGTGTATACAGTACTGTACATGTGTGTATATAGATCTGGTAGTGTATACAGTACTGTACATGTGTATATAGATCTGGTAGTGTATACAGTACTGTACATGTGTGTATAGATCTGGTAGTATATACAGTACTGTACATGTATATATAGATCTGGTAGTGTATACAATACTGTAAATGTGTGTATATAGATCTGGTAGTGTATACAGTACTGTGCATGGGTGTATATATAGATCTGGTAGTGTATACAATACTGTGCATGGGTATATATATAGATCTGGTAGTGTATACAGTACTGTACATGTGTGTATATAGATCTGTTAGTGTATACAGTACTGTACATGGGTGTATATATAGATCTGGTAGTGTATACAGTACTGTACACATGTGTATATAGATCTGTTAGTGTATAGACTACTGTACATGTGTGTATATATAGATCTGGCAGTATATACAGTACTGTACACATGTGTATATAGATCTGTTAGTATATACAGTAATGTACAATTGTGTATATATAGATCTGGTAGTATCTATAGTACTGTACATGTGTATATGTATAGATCTGGTAGTGTATACAGTACTGTACATGTGTGTGTATATAGATCTAATAGTATATACAGTACTGTACACGTGTATATAGATCTGGTAGTATATACAGTACATACACAGTAGTCACACAATACATACCCAGTAGTTATACAGTACTGTACCCAGTAGTTATATAGTACTGTACACAGTAGTTATACAGTACTGTACACAGTAGTTACACGGTACATACACAGTAGTCACACGGTACATACCCAGTAGTCACACAGTACATACCCAGTAGTTATACAGTACTGTACCCAGTAGTCACACAGTACTGTACCCAGTAGTCACACAGCACATACCCAGTAGTTATACAGTACTGTACCCAGTAGTCACACAGTACTGTACCCAGTAGTCACACAGCACATACCCAGTAGTTATACAGTACTGTACCCAGGAGTCACACAGTACTGTACCCAGTAGTCACACAGCACATACCCAGTAGTCACACAGTACATACCCAGTAGTTATACAGTACTGTACCCAGTAGTTATACAGTACTGTACCCAGTTGTCACACAGTACATACACAGTAGTCACACAGCACATACCCAGTAGTCACACAGTACATACCCAGTAGTTACACAGTACATACCCAGTAGTCACACAGTACATACCCAGTACTTATACAGTACTGTACCCAGTAGTCACACAGTACTGTACCAGTAGTCACACAGTACTGTACCCAGTAGTCACACAGTACATACCCAGTAGGCACACAGTACCGTACCCAGTAGTCACACAGTACATACCCAGTAGTTATACAGTACTATACCCAGTAGTCACACAGTACATACCCAGTAGTTATACAGTACTGTACCCAGGAGTCACACAGTACTGTACCCAGTAGTCACACAGCACATACCCAGTAGTCACACAGTACATACCCAGTAGTCACACAGTACATACCCAGTAGTTATACAGTACTGTACCCAGTAGTTATACAGTACTGTACCCAGTAGTCACACAGTACATACACAGTAGTCACACAGTACATACCCAGTAGTTACACAGTACATACCCAGTAGTCACACAGTACATACCCAGTACTTATACAGTACTGTACCCAGTAGTCACACAGTACTGTACCAGTAGTCACACAGTACTGTACCCAGTAGTCACACAGTACATACCCAGTAGTCACACAGTACCGTACCCAGTAGTCACACAGTACATACCCAGTAGTTATACAGTACTGTACCCAGTATTCACATAGTACTGTACCCAGTAGTCACACAGTACATACCCAGTAGTTATACAGTACTGTACCCAGTGGTCACACAGTACATACCCAGTAGTTATACTGTACATACCCAGTAGTCACACAGTACATACCCAGTAGTTATACAGTACTGTACCCAGTAGTCACACAGTACATACCCAGTAGTTACACAGTACTGTACCCAGTAGTCACACAGCACATACCCAGTAGTTATACAGTACTGTACCCAGTAGTCACACAGTACATACCCAGTAGTCACACAGTACTGTACCCAGTAGTCACACAGCACATACCCAGTAGTTATACAGTACTGTACCCAGTAGTCACACAGTACATACCCAGTAGTCACACAGTACATACCCAGTAGTCACACAGTACATACCCAGTAGTTATACAGTACTGTACCCAGTAGTTATACAGTACTGTACCCAGTAGTCACACAGTACATACACAGTAGTCACACAGTACATACCCAGTAGTTACACAGTACATACCCAGTAGTCACACAGTACATACCCAGTACTTATACAGTACTGTACCCAGTAGTCACACAGTACTGTACCAGTAGTCACACAGTACTGTACCCAGTAGTCACACAGTACATACCCAGTAGTCACACAGTACCGTACCCAGTAGTCACACAGTACATACCCAGTAGTTATACAGTACTGTACCCAGTATTCACACAGTACTGTACCCAGTACTCACACAGTACATACCCAGTAGTTATACAGTACTGTACCCAGTGGTCACACAGTACATACCCAGTAGTTATACTGTACATACCCAGTAGTCACACAGTACATACCCAGTAGTTATACAGTACTGTACCCAGTGGTCACACAGTACATACCCAGTAGTTATACTGTACATACCCAGTAGTCACGCAGTACATACCCAGTAGTTATACAGTACTGTACCCAGTAGTCACGCAGTACATACCCAGTAGTCACACAGTACTGTACCCAGTAGTTATAAAGTACATACCCAGTAGTCACACAGTACATACCCAGCAGTCACACAGCACATACCCAGTAGTCACACAGTACATACCCAGTAGTTGTACAGTACTTTACCCAGTATATACACAGTACATACCCAGGAGTCACACAGTACATACCCAGTAGTTATACAGTACTGTACCCAGTATATACACAGTACTGTACCCAGGAGTCACACAGTACATACCCAGTAGTTATACAGTATTGTACCTAGTAGTCACACAGTACATACCCAGTAGATACACAGTACATACACAGTAGTCACACAGTACATACACAGTAGTTGCAGAGTGCACAGTATCACTGCTACTGATATATAAGAGGAACTTATTAGTTCTTACACTCTGCCCCCCCCCCCCCCTGTTTCTGGGATCATCAGCTGAGTCACTTCAGCCAATAAAAGAAGAGTATGGAAAAGCTGAGGGGGCGGACTCTGACCACTAGACTGACTTTCCATAAAGCTGAATGGATACAGAGATGTTAGTGTATACAGTTCTGTACCGTACGTGTGTGTATATATAGAGATGGTAGTATATACAGTACTGTACACGTGTGTATATAGATCTGGTAGTGTATACAGTACTGTACACGTGTGTATATAGATCCGGTAGTGTATACAGTACTGTACATGTGTATATATAGATCTGGTAGTGTATACAGTACTGTATATGTGTATATAGATCTGGTAGTGTATACAGTACTGTACATGTGTATATATATAGATCTGGTAGTGTATACAGTACTGTACATGTGTATATAGATCTGGTAGTGTATACAGTACTGTACATGTATATATAGATCCGGTAGTGTATACAGTACTGTACATGTGTATATATATAGATCCGGTAGTATATACAGTACTGTAAATGTGTATATAGATCTGGTAGTGTATACAGTACTGTACATGTGTATATATAGATCTGGTAGTGTATACAGTACTGTACATGTATATATAGATCTGGTAGTGTATACAGTACTGTACGTGTGTATATAGATCCGGTAGTGTATACAGTACTGTACATGTGTATATATATAGATCCGGTAGTATATACAGTACTGTACATGTGTATATAGATCCGGTAGTGTATACAGTACTGTACATGTATATATAGATCCGGTAGTGTATACAGTACTGTACATGTGTATATATATAGATCCGGTAGTATATACAGTACTGTACATGTGTATATAGATCTGGTAGTGTATACAGTACTGTACATGTGTATATATAGATCTGGTAGTGTATACAGTACTGTACATGTATATATAGATCTGGTAGTGTATACAGTACTGTACGTGTGTATATAGATCCGGTAGTGTATACAGTACTGTACATGTGTATATATATAGATCCGGTAGTATATACAGTACTGTACACGTGTATATAGATCTGGTAGTGTATACAGTACTGTACATGTGTATATATAGATCTGGTAGTGTATACAGTACTGGACGTGTATATATAGATCTGGTAGTGTATACAGTACTGTACGTGTGTATATAGATCCGGTAGTGTATACAGTACTGTACATGTGTATATATATATAGATCCGGTAGTATATACAGTACTGTACGTGTGTATATAGATCCGGTAGTGTATACAGTACTGTACATGTGTATATATAGATCTGGTAGTGTATACAGTACTGTACATGTGTATATAGATCCGGTAGTGTATACAGTACTGTACATGTGTTTATATAGATCTGTTAGTGTATATAGTACTGTACATGTGTGAATATATAGATCAGGTAGTATATACAGTACTGTACATGTGTGTATATAGATCTGTTAGTGTATACAGTACTGTACATGTATATATAGATCCGGTAGTGTATACAGTACTGTACGTGTGTATATAGATCCGGTAGTGTATACAGTACTGTACATGTGTGTATATAGATCTGGTAGTATATACAGTACTGTACATGTGTATATATAGATCTGGTAGTGTATACAGTACTGTACATGTGTGTATATAGATCTGGTAGTATATACAGTACTGTACATGTGTATATATAGATCTGGTAGTGTATACAGTACTGTACATGTGTATATAGATCCGGTAGTGTATACAGTACTGTACATGTATATATAGATCCGGTAGTGTATACAGTACTGTACATGTGTGTGTATAGATCTGGTAGTATATACAGTACTGTACATGTATATATAGATCTGGTAGTGTATACAGTACTGTACATGTGTATATATAGATCTGGTAGTGTATACAGTACTGTACATGTGTATATAGATCCAGTAGTATATACAGTACTGTACATGTGTGTATATAGATCTGGTAGTGTATACAGTACTGTACATGTGTGTATATAGATCCGGTAGTATATACAGTACATGTGTATATAGATCTGGTAGTGTATACAATACTGTACATGTGTATATAGATCTGGTAGTATATACAGTACTGTACATGTGTATATAGATCTGGTAGTATATACAGTACTGTACATGTGTATATAGATCTAGTAGTGTATACAGTATTGTACATGTTTCTATATAGATCTGGTAGTATATACAGTACTGTACATGTGTATATAGATCTGGTAGTGTATACAGTACTGTACATGTGTATATAGATCTGGTAGTATATACAGTACTGTACATGTATATATAGATCTGGTAGTGTATACAGTACTGTACATGTGTATATAGATCTGGTACTATATACAGTACTGTACATGTGTATATATAGATCTGGTAGTATATACAGTACTGTACATGTGTATATAGATCTGGTAGTATATACAGTACTGTACATGTATATATAGATCTGGTAGTGTATACAGTACTGTACATGTGTATATAGATCTGGTACTATATACAGTACTGTACATGTGTATATATAGATCTGGTAGTGTATACAGTACTGTACATGTGTATATAGATCTGGTAGTGTATACAGTACTGTACATGTATATATAGATCTGGTAGTGTATACAGTACTGTACATGTGTATATAGATCTGGTACTATATACAGTACTGTACATGTGTATATATAGATCTGGTAGTATATACAGTACTGTACATGTGTGTATATAGATCCGGTAGTATATACAGTACTGTACATGTGTATATAGATCCGGTAGTGTATACAGTACTGTACGTGTGTATATAGATCCGGTAGTGTATACAGTACTGTACATGTGTATATAGATCCGGTAGTGTATACAGTACTGTACATGTGTATATAGATCTGGTAGTGTATACAGTACTGTACATGTGTATATAGCTCTGGTAGTGTATACAGTACTGTACATGTGTATATATAGATCTGGTAGTATATACAGTACTGTACATGTGTATATAGATCTGGTAATGTATACAGTACTGTACATGTGTATATATAGATCTGGTAGTGTATACAGTACTGTATATGTGTATATAGATCTGGTAGTGTATACAGTACTGTACATGTGTATATATAGATCTGGTAGTGTATACAGTACTGTACATGTATATATAGATCCGGTAGTGTATACAGTACTGTACATGTGTATATATATATAGATCCGGTAGTATATACAGTACTGTACATGTGTATATAGATCCGGTAGTGTATACAGATCCGGTAGTGTATACAGTACTGTACGTGTGTGTATATAGATCCGGTAGTGTATACAGTACTGTACATGTGTGTATATAGATCCGGTAGTGTATACAGTACTGTACGTGTGTGTATAGATCTGGTAGTGCATACAATACTGTACATGTGTATATAGATCTGGTAGTATATACAGTACTGTACATGTGTGTATATAGATCTGGTAGTGTATACAGTACTGTACATGTGTGTATAGATCTGGTGGTGTATACAATACTGTACATGTGTATATAGATCCGGTAGTGTATACAGTACTGTACATGTGTGTATATAGATCCGGTAGTGTATACAGTACTGTACATGTGTATATAGATCTGGCTGTATATACAGTACTGTACGTGTGTATATAGATCCGGTAGTGTATACAGTACTGTACGTGTGTATATAGATCCGGTAGTGTATACAGTACTGTACATGTGTATATAGATCCGGTAGTGTATACAGTACTGTACATGTGTATATAGATCTGTTAGTGTATACAGTACTGTACGTGTGTGTATATAGATCCGGTAGTGTATACAGTACTGTACATGTGTGTATATAGATCCGGTAGTGTATACAGTACTGTACATGTGTGTATATAGATCCGGTAGTGTATACAGTACTGTACGTGTGTGTATAGATCTGGTAGTGCATACAATACTGTACATGTGTATATAGATCTGGTAGTATATACAGTACTGTACATGTGTGTATATAGATCTGGTAGTGTATACAGTACTGTACATGTGTGTATAGATCTGGTGGTGTATACAATACTGTACATGTGTATATAGATCCGGTAGTGTATACAGTACTGTACATGTGTGTATATAGATCTGGTAGTGTATACAGTACTGTACATGTGTATATAGATCTGGCTGTATATACAGTACTGTACATGTGTATATAGATCTGGTAATGTATACAGTACTGTACATGTGTGTATAGATCTGGTAGTGTATACAGTACTGTACATGTGTATATAGATCCGGTAGTGTATACAGTACTGTACATGTGTATATAGATCCGGTAGTGTATACAGTACTGTACATGTGTATATAGATCTGGTAGTATATACAGTACTGTACATGTATATATAGATCTGGTAGTGTATACAGTACTGTATATGTGTATATAGATCTGGTAGTGTATACAGTACTGTACATATATATATAGATCTGGTAGTGTATACAGTACTGTACATGTGTGTATATAGATCTGGTAGTGTATACAGTACTGTACATGTGTATATATAGATCTGGTAGTGTATACAGTACTGTACATGTGTATATAGATCTGGTAGTGTATACAGTACTGTACATGTATATATAGATCTGGTAGTGTATACAGTACTGTACATGTGTATATATAGATCTGGTAGTGTATACAGTACTGTACATGTATATATAGATCTGGTAGTGTATACAGTAGTGTACATGTGTCTATAGATCCGGTAGTGTATACAGTACTGTACATGTGTATATAGATCTGGCTGTATATACAGTACTGTACGTGTGTATATAGATCCGGTAGTGTATACAGTACTGTACGTGTGTATATAGATCCGGTAGTGTATACAGTACTGTACATGTGTATATAGATCCGGTAGTGTATACAGTACTGTACATGTGTATATAGATCTGTTAGTGTATACAGTACTGTACGTGTGTGTATATAGATCCGGTAGTGTATACAGTACTGTACATGTGTGTATATAGATCCGGTAGTGTATACAGTACTGTACATGTGTGTATATAGATCCGGTAGTGTATACAGTACTGTACGTGTGTGTATAGATCTGGTAGTGCATACAATACTGTACATGTGTATATAGATCTGGTAGTATATACAGTACTGTACATGTGTGTATATAGATCTGGTAGTGTATACAGTACTGTACATGTGTGTATAGATCTGGTGGTGTATACAATACTGTACATGTGTATATAGATCCGGTAGTGTATACAGTACTGTACATGTGTGTATATAGATCTGGTAGTGTATACAGTACTGTACATGTGTATATAGATCTGGCTGTATATACAGTACTGTTCATGTGTATATAGATCTGGTAATGTATACAGTACTGTACATGTGTGTATAGATCTGGTAGTGTATACAGTACTGTACATGTGTATATAGATCCGGTAGTGTATACAGTACTGTACATGTGTATATAGATCCGGTAGTGTATACAGTACTGTACATGTGTATATAGATCTGGTAGTATATACAGTACTGTACATGTATATATAGATCTGGTAGTGTATACAGTACTGTATATGTGTATATAGATCTGGTAGTGTATACAGTACTGTACATATATATATAGATCTGGTAGTGTATACAGTACTGTACATGTGTGTATATAGATCTGGTAGTGTATACAGTACTGTACATGTGTATATATAGATCTGGTAGTGTATACAGTACTGTACATGTGTATATAGATCTGGTAGTGTATACAGTACTGTACATGTATATATAGATCTGGTAGTGTATACAGTACTGTACATGTGTATATATAGATCTGGTAGTGTATACAGTACTGTACATGTATATATAGATCCGGTAGTGTATACAGTACTGTACATGTGTATATATAGATCTGGTAGTGTATACAGTACTGTACATGTGTATATAGATCTGGTAGTGTATACAGTACTGTACATGTGTATATATAGATCTGGTAGTGTATACAGTACTGTACATGTATATATAGATCTGGTAGTGTATACAGTACTGTACATGTGTATATAGATCTGGTAGTGTATACAGTACTGTACATGTGTATATATAGATCTGGTAGTGTATACAGTACTGTACATGTGTATATAGATCTGGTAGTGTATACAGTACTGTACATGTGTATATATAGATCTGGTAGTGTATACAGTACTGTACATGTGTATATAGATCCGGTAGTGTATACAGTACTGTACATGTGTATATAGATCCGGTAGTGTATACAGTACTGTACATGTGTATATAGATCCGGTAGTGTATACAGTACTGTACATGTGTATATATAGATCTGGTAGTGTATACAGTACTGTACATGTGTATATAGATCTGGTAGTGTATACAGTACTGTACATGTGTATATATAGATCTGGTAGTGTATACAGTACTGTACATGTGTATATAGATCCGGTAGTGTATACAGTACTGTACATGTGTATATAGATCCGGTAGTGTATACAGTACTGTACATGTGTATATAGATCCGGTAGTGTATACAGTACTGTACATGTGTGTATATAGATCTGGTAGTGTATACAGTACTGTACATGTGTGTATATAGATCTGGTAATATATACAGTACTGTACATGTGTGTATATAGATCTGGTAGTGTATACAGTACTGTACATGTGTATATAGATCTGGTAGTGTATACAGTACTGTACATGTGTATATAGATACACATATATACACACACACACACACACACATACAAATATATATACATATACACACACACAGATATACATACATCTATATATCTCTATATATCTATCTATATCTATCTATCTATATATATATATAAAAGAAGACTTCTGTGTGCCTGGCAAACACACCCAGGGGTGGTAATAAGGAGGAGTTACTGTTCCCATTGGCTGATTCAATGGGGGTGTGATTTTCATGCACGGATTTGCCCCACCCTCACTATCTAGCCCACCCACCACTATCCACGTAATGAGAAAAAAAAATGGCGGCCATTTGCTCTGAAACCACAGACACACACACAAGCCTCCCCACACAGACACACACCAGCCAGACACACAAGACACACACACACACAAAAGCCACACACATTTGCTCATATACCACAGACACACACACACACTCTGCTTCACATTGCGCTTCACCAGCACAGCTAAGCCACCTCTCATTGCGCAGCATTCAGTGAAGAGCCTCAAGTGTGTCACAGTTACAGTGGAGGGGATGCGGGTCTCCAGCACATCCCTCAGTATGAAGAGTCTGAAGCATGTCACAGTTATAGTGGTGGGGATGCGGGTCTCCAGCACATCCCTCAGTATGAAGAGTCTGAAGTGTGTCACAGTTATAGTGGTGGGGATGCGGGTCTCCAGCACATCCCTCAGTATGAAGAGTCTGAAGCATGTCACAGTTATAGTGGAGCAATGGCGGTAGTGGACACACAGCAAGAGTTGGCCTTCCAGCTGAACTCCAGCACGCGCAACATCCAAGCCACTGTGGAAGGGAAGCACACAACCACAGCAGCAACGAAGAGTCTGAAGTACCGCACAATCGCATATTTGCTTCACCTGCGATCTTACATTTGCCTTACCTTGATCGCAATGTTGCTGACCTCTGTCCCAGCCTCTCTCTCCACTTGTCTTCCTGCTCAGGAGCGTAGCACTAACAGAAGTGGAGAGAGAGGCCGGCCCAGCGCTCAGCAACATTGAGATCAGGGTAAGGCAAATCTTAAAAACATAACCTAAACTAATAAAAGAGCTAGAACAGGGTGAACAACCATGTGGTGACGCAGCAGCTCCTATTTTCAAATCCCTTGCACCACAGCCTGCAGGGGGACCTGGCTTGCAACACAGTGCGCTGTGTACACCTGCACGCCTTCCCCCTTAAGCCGGGACCTTGGACTACCTCAGTGTACAGGAGGTGGCGGCAGGGCAGGCGGCCACACACTCCAGGGAGCATGTGGGTACATCAGGGAGCGAGGGCTGGGACTACAGGAGGAGAGCAGGGAGTGAGGGCTGGGACTACAGGAGGAGAGCAGGGAGTGAGGCCTGGGACTACAGGAGGAGAGCAGGGAGTGAGGCCTGGGACTACAGGAGGAGAGCAGGGAGTAAGGGCTGGGACTACAGGAGGAGAGCAGGGAGTGAGGCCTGGGACTACAGGAGGAGAGCAGGGAGTGAGGTCTGGGACTACAGGAGGAGAGCAGGGAGTGAGGCCTGGGACTACAGGAGGAGAGCAGGGAGTGAGGGCTGGGACTACAGGAGGAGAGCAGGGAGTGAGGCCTGGAACTCCAGGAGAAGAGCAGGGAGTGAGGGCTGGGCCCCTCATAACACACACACCCTCATGGCTGACGTGTGTGTCTCGCTCTCTATATATATGTATGTGTGCGTGTGTCGCTGTCTTATTCTATGGATGTCAGTGCATGTGTGTGTTTGTGTGTGTATATGTGTGTATGCATGCCTGTTGTATGTGTGTTTCTCACCATCACTTTTGCATCACACACTTACACCCAACACCATATGTTTTCTAACATTCACTGCACACATATTACACATTTCCTATATAACATGACGAGCAACACCGTCCCACATTGCTAGTGTATATATATTTGTGTGTGTCTGTGTATATGTCTATATATATATATGTATGTATATTTGTACGTGTGTATGTGTGCGTATGTATGTACACATATGGGCGCATGTTGTATATAGGCCTGCATGCACATGCTGGATTGTTGGATGGCAATTCTAGCACTCTTAACATGTGCAAACTTTTTTTAATTCTCCCCACTCCACTACCATCTCCTGCATTTTTTCCCTCCCCTCCCCCCATCCTTACAAAAGGTATTTACGACCCTCTGCAAGAAAAGTGTAGATTCTCTTGTCTTATCTGTACTTATGTTTTCTTAACCCTACACACAGCTAAACTTTGAATTGTATGTGTTGTGTACCCTTGTTATGCCAGAGATCATTAAGGAATGTCCACAAATATGTGAGGTCAATGGAGCAGCAACATGCTGGCTCCGTTTATTAAGGAGTACACAAAAAACTGTTTGCTAACTGTAATACCTCCGGATGACCACCGGAGGCTTAGTGAGTCCTTGCTAGTTAAGTAGCTAGCCTTAACTGCACAGCGGCAGCGGGGGATCCTTCTGGAGCGGAGACTCGCTCCCAACTGAGACTTCCCGGTAAAGCATCTGCTTTATGACGCACCGGCTGCTGACGTCATCAACCGGCGCCTGCACTCCCGCATCAGCAACAGATCTGGATCACTCAACAACACTTCTCCCTTTCCTGAAAGAACAGAACACAAACAAACAACAAAAACACAGGGGTGGGAGAGAGATAGAGAGAGAGACTGGAACATCTTCATGGCCGCCGCCAACTTCTGAGAACCTCATCTGGTTCCCATCTCACCGGAGGACGGGATGCTCGTATTGGCCGTGCTCTTACTGTTGGTGGTGGTATTTCTCCTGGACTACTAGTAGCTGCACTAGTCGAAGGTAACTCTGAAGTACTCGATGGAGTCCCCTGACTTTCCGGCATAGGTGGCCCAGGTGTCAGAACAGGAGAGTCTACTGGCCAAGTGATATCATCATCAACTCCGGAGTCATCTGCTGAAACTGCCCCACGAGAACCTGGCCGCAACTGGTCCACATGCCTTTTCCACTGTAAACCTTGAGTGGTGCGGACTATATAAGTCCGAGAACCTAGCACCTTCAATATTTGGCCAGCCACCCATTTCCTTGAACCGTGGTAGTTGCGGGCCCACACCCTATCCCCGTTTGAAAAACAGGAGCCGGCAACCTCACCCCTGGAGCAGACCTGTGCTGAGAGCTATTGGGAATGGAGGCAGGCCGAAGAATGTCCAGTTTCGTCCGGAGAGGCCAGGCAAACATCAGAGAAACAGGAGAAACGCCTGTGGCAGCATGAGGAGTCGTCCGGTAGGAAGACAGAAACTCCAAAATGGTCAGCGAGAGGTCATCGGAGGGCGCAGCTGCAGACAGAGCAGCCTTGAAAGTCTGCACAACCGCTCCGCTAAACCATTAGTAGCAGGGTGATAAGGAGCAGAGGTGCAATGTTGAACACCAATGGAGGAAAGGTAAGTATGGAAAGCATACGCAGTAAACTGAGGGCCATTGTCTGTCACCAACACCTGGGGTAAGCCAAATACTGCAAAAATCTGTTGAAGGACTTTGATTGTCGCATCTGCAGTGGTTGAAGACATGGGCCAAACCTCCGGCCATTTCGAATAAGCATCCACTAGGACTAAATAGGACTTGCCCCGCACTGGCCCAGCAAAATCCAAATGCAAGCGTACCCATGGACCGGGTGGACGGGGCCAAGGAAGGACAGGAGCAGGACTACAATGTTTCCGAGTCTGAGCACAGCCAGCACACGCACTGACCCAGACATCAATATCCGCATCTAGGGAAGGCCACCACACAGAAGCACGGGCATTTTGCTTCATCCGAACCACTCCTGGATGACCTTCATGAAGAATGCGAAGACTGGTATCCCGTAAAGACACCGGAATGATGACCCTGGAGCCCCACAAAAGACACCCCTCCGATGTACTGAGTTCCAGCTTCCGATTCCAATAAGGGCGACACTCAGAGGGCACAGAGGAGGGCCAGCCATGAAGTAAGAACTCGTAAATCTGCCGTAAAACGACATCCGTCTTCGTGGCCTCTGCAATGGTTTGTGAGGTACATACAGTGGTATAACAAATGTGATGCTGATCAGACATCATGGAAACTGAAGAAGACGGGGTAGAGACCCCAAAAGGTGGCAGCGCTAGAGGCAGGCGAGACATAGCATCCGCATTGGCATGGTGGTGATGAGAGCGATACTGGATGGAATAATTGAAAGCGCCAAGGTACAGAACATAGCGCTGTAAACGGGCAGCCGCCGTTGGTGAAATACCCATTTTAAGGTTTAAAAATAGCCAGGAGCGGCTTATGATCCGTAATGAGAGTAAAGGTCCACCCGTAGATGTACAATGTAAACTTTTGCAGCGCCCACACTATGGCCACAGCTTCCTTATCAATTTGCGCATAGTTGCGCTCCGCTGGCGTCAAGGACCTGGAAGCAAACGCAACAGGCTGCTCAGACCCATCGGGCATAAGATGTGAGAGCACAGCTCCGAGGCCATATGGTGAGGACAAAATCATCTCTTTGGTATTCCTGAAGGGGGTCCCAAGGGATATTGGACTCCAGCAACCGGTGTAAAGGATGCAAGGTATGTGCCAAATTCGGCAAAAACCTGTGGTAGTAATTTAACAACCCCAAATATGAGCGTAATTGGGAGACATCCTTTGGAGCTGGAGCATTTACAAGAGCCTGCACCTTCTCACTGGAAGTATGTAAACCGTCCTTGTTAATCACATGACCACAGAAGGTCAAAGTAGGTTGAAAGAATTTACACTTCTCCAAATTTGCTTTTAATCCAAATTCTTGCAGCCTTTGGAGAACAGCTATGACATTGTTGCGATGGTCTTCATGCATTTTCCCCGTTATTAGCATGTCATCTAATAAACATTTAGTATTAGGAATCCCTTCCAGGATAGTGTCCATCCTTCTCTGCCAGATGGCTGGGGCAGAGGCTACGCCAAAGACCATCCTTTGGTACTGGTATAACCCTTTATGGGTATTGATCGTTAAATACTGACGACTATCCGGGTGCAGTTCTAATTGCAGGTACGCCTGTCGTAAGTCCAGTTTTGTAAACGTCTGGCCACCCGCCAAAAATGCGAACAACTCTTCAAGTCGTGGCAGGGGATACTGTTCGATATCCAGTTGGCTATTGATGGTCATTCTAAAATCTCCACACAGGCGAATTTCCCCTGTCTTTTTAATCACAGGAACAATCGGAGATGCCCAGTCACTGCATGGTACTTTTTTTATGACGCCTTGATCTTCCAAACGGAGCAACTCTCTTTCCACTCGAGCTCTGATAGCAAATGTCACAGTGCGGGACTTGCAGAAGCGCGGAATGGCTCCAGGTTTCATCTGTAACTGTGCCTGCATGCCTTTAACAGTCCCCAGAGTAGGGGCAAACACGTCAGCAAAAGTCTGTTGGAGCTCAGATACCCAATCCTGAGGGCAAGAAGCATGAACAGCCGGAACAGAGGAACGGCTACGCACAGTATCTGGCATTCCAATTGCTTAAATCCACGCTCTCCCAAATAGTGGAGGGCCACCCTCCTCCACAACATACAGCTGTACTCTATAGGTAGAGTCTCGGTAAGTCACTTTCACCCAAGCAAAACCTAATGGATGAACAATATGGCCAGTAGTTGTAGTTGTAGTTGTCTGTGGGTCATTAAGGACACTGCGGACCCAGTGTCCACATCCATAAGTACCTCCTTATCGTTAATCTTTACAGTCACTTGCATATTAACATCAGGACAATCCAAATTGTTGACAGTAAGATGACCCAAGCAGTCTCCATCCTCAAAAGGTTCCTCCGTGTCAACTGTCTGACGTAACATATTAGTCACAGTGCGCCTATTGCCCTCATCTGCGCCTCGTGGTGCACGGGCACTCCTGCAAACCTTGCTCAAATGTCCTTTCTTGGAACAGTGAAAACAAACTGTCTCTTTAAACCTACATTGATTGGCATCATGGCCACTGGCGCC
This sequence comes from Rhinophrynus dorsalis, assembly GCA_037306005.1. NCBI lineage: Eukaryota > Metazoa > Chordata > Amphibia > Anura > Rhinophrynidae > Rhinophrynus > Rhinophrynus dorsalis. Next base: position 1,227,555 of record CM074725.1, on the reverse strand, counting down.
ACAGCGAAAACATTTTCTCAGTGCTTGAGCATGCGGGATAGTTGGTTTAGATGGAGTTAGCTTCAAAACAGCGGTGGCCCCTTCCAGGGTAGGTGACACATGTTGAGCTTGTAAATGGGTTGCGTCACGGTCTGCCATCTCCATACCCACTGCAATATCTAGGGCAGATTGATCTGTTAACATTTTCTCTGACAGCAGACGCTTTTGGATGCTTTTATTTAATAGCCCACAAACGAACTGATCTCATAAAGCTCTCGGGAGATGAAGTCCAAAATTGCACGTGACCGCCAACCGTCGCCGTTCCACCATATATGCCTGCACAGATTCACCCTGATGCTGTTTCCGTGAGTAGAAGCGAAAACTCTCAGCAATTTCTAAAGGAGGAGGTTGATAATAATTGGTAAGCATGTCCAGCAACTCTTTCAGAGGTTTATCACCAGGCTTCAGTGGTGCTAAGAGATTCTGTAAAACTGCGTAAGGTTTCCTCCCCACCACAGTGATAAACACAGCAGTCTGTTTCGCAGCAGGAATATCATTTGCCTGATAAACTGGTCCAGCCTGTCAGCATAGGAGGACCATGTTTCCACCTCCTCATTAAACTCCTGCAAGGCGCCAAACACATGCGCCATCATGGTAGCGCTTCAGAACACAGCAAAATAGGAAAATAAGGAAAGCCCCAGGAATGTAGTAATAGGCTGCAACCAAAAGTAATCCCCCCCACACAGAAACAGAGGGTCTTGGATCCAGGAAGTTGTAATCCCCAAACTGGAATCTGCAATGTAAATGCAATTGTAGTCCACCAACAGTAACAGGAGCAGGGATCCAGGAAATTGTAATCCCCAAACAGGAATCTGCAGCAAAGTAAATGCAATTGTAGTCCACCAACAGCAACAGGAGCAGGGATCCAGGAAATTGTAATCCACAAACAGGAATCTGCAGCAATGTAAATGCAATTGTAGTCCACCAACAGCAACAGGAGCAGGGATCCAGGAAGTTGTAATCCACAAAGAGGAATCTTCTTGCAGGCAAGAGAGATTCAGGTGAGTCCAGGTATTATAATCCTCGTTGCCACTGTTGTGTACCCTTGTTATGCCAGAGATCATTAAGGAATGTCCACAAATATGTGCGGTCAATGGAGCAGCAACATGCTGGCTCCGTTTATTAAGGAGTACACAAAAAACTGTTTGCTAACTGTAATACCTCCGGATGACCACCGGAGGCTTAGTGAGTCCTTGCTAGTTAAGTAGCTAGCCTTAACTGCAGAGCGGCAGCAGGGGATCCTTCTGGAGCGGAGACTCGCGCCCAACTGAGACTTCCGGGTAAAGCATCTGCTTTATGACGCGCCGGCTGCTGACGTCATCAACCGGCACCTGCACTCCCGCATCAGCAACAGATCTGGTTCACTCGACAACAGTATGTATCACTGTGAATTCTGTGTCCTTTTAGTTAGAAATGCTTTAGACCTGAGAAAGGGAGTTTATCCCGAAAGCTTGTCAATCCAAAATTCTGTTAGTCCAATAAAAAAGGTATTACAAGATACTTATTTTGTTTGTTATTTTACATATATATATATATATATATATATAGATATAGATCTGGTAGTGTATACAGTACTGTACATGTGTGTATGTATAGATCTGATCGTGTATACAGTACTCTATGTGTATATATATAGAGCTTGTAGTGTCTATAGACATCTGTTGTTTGGTCTGGAACCCTTCACTAGTGTCTATATAAACCACCCACTCAGTGTCTATAGATGTCTAGTGTCTGGTCTGGAACCCTTCACTAGGGTCTATATAAACTACCCACTCTATGTCTATAGATGTTTAGTGTCTGGCCTGGAACCCTTCACTAGTGTCTATGTAGACTACCCACACAGTGTGTACAGGTACCTAGTGTCTGGCCTGGAACCCTTCACTAGTGTCTATGTAGACTACCCACACAGTGTGTACAGGTACCTAGTGTCTGGCCTGGAACCCTTCACTAGTGTCTATGTAGACTACCCACACAGTGTGTACAGGTACCTAGTGTCTGGCCTGGAACCCTTCACTAGGGTCTATGTAGACTACCCACACAGTGTGGTTGTTAGTCGTGGCGGGACGCAAGCTCTGACTAGAGATCAGGTATGTGGATAATTGCTCAAAATACTATAAATATATGGATATATGATAATTGTTGCATCCCCTGACGAAGTAAGCTGAGTTCTTACGAAACGCGTAGGGATATTTATATATTTTAATAAAGCATTTAACTTTTTATATAAAGTCACTTGGGTGACTCTTTGATTTACAAGCCAGGTCGGGCTTTTGACGTGTGCTACATATGGATCATCTGGTGAGTCTGCACATCGGAGGGGGCCACTAACGTGGGGTATATGATTATTCAGATACTCTCTCAGATGTAATAGATGAGAGTTGGTACCGTGTTAGCCGTAGAAATACAGGATGCAAAATTTTTTTGTAAAGTTGATACCTTTATTGGCTAACTAAACAGATTTAAAATGCAAGCTTTCAAGACTTCTTAGGTCTCTTCCTCAGGCATGTTATACAGATGAATATGAAAACTCCTCTCTTAAATACAAGTACACATTACATTGTTTATAATGGAAATCAGATAACAACGTTAATCCAGATACCAATTCCTTGATCAGTCAATGGTAGAGGATGTGATTTAAATAGCATTCTTCCTCTGGGTCCAGGTATTTATGATTCCAGAGGGACTGTCGTAAAAGTTAATTCACCATTAAGTACTGTGTCAGGAATTCCCTGTCCCTGTTCATGCCATAGGTCAAAGAGTCAAATTGTAACATTAATTTTACCTCCCATAATTTTCTGTCCCTCTGATTGCGAAATTGTCCCATTAGTACAGTCAATTTAATATCCCTGATACTGTGCCCACTTTGGCAAAAATGTCCTCCCACTGGTGTCTCTGTCTTTTTGTTGTTAATACTGGATCTGTGGGAATTAAACCTCTTATGTAATTTCTGTCCCGTTTCCCCCACATAAAGAGCTGTTGGGCATTTTGCACACATGATAAGGTATATTACATTGGATGATTTGCAGGTGAAATTACCATTGATCTTATGGTGTAACTGGGTGTTTGGGATGGGTATCTTGTCTGTGGTATAAATGTGTGCACAGGTTTTACACCTACTTTGTAGGCAGGGTAATGTGCCATTTTTTGTATTTTTGTTCAGGGCACTCCTTACCATCAGTTGCTTTAAATTGGGAGGCTGTCTGAAGGAGAGTAAGGGAGGCTGTGGAAATATGTTCTTAAGTCTTTCATCTGTGTGTAAGGTTGCTTGAAGTTCTCTTGATATTTTGCGCAGAGCTTCAACCTGGGGGTGGTAAGTGACAACAAGTGGCACACGGTTTCCCTTATGCTGTTCTCTGTAGCTCAACAGATCTTTTCTTGGTATGTGAGTAGCTTTCTGTATCTGACTGTCAATAATCCTTGCACTGTAACCCTGTTTTATAAAGTCTCCTCTGAGTTTCTGGAGGTGCTTGTCACGGTCCGCCATGTCAGAACAGATGGCATAGCAGCATGCCAAGAATATCTAGAAAGAAATAACACAGCCACGGAACCAATAACAAAACTCATACACTTTATACTCACCCACAATTACTTCAAATTTGGACAGGACCTCTACCTCCAGAAAATGGGGACTGCAATTGGTACCCGAATGGCACCACAATATGCCAACTTGTTCATGGCAAAGTTAGAAGAGGACTTCCTGTCCACCTGCCAGACAAAACCGCTGGTCTATCTCCGCTACATAGATGATGTTCTTATCATCTGGACAGCCAGTGAAGAGGAACTTCTCAAATTCCACAAAAATTACAATGCATTCCACCCCAGTATCAATCTAACACTCAGTCACTCACGCACAAACATTAACTTCCTAGACACGACTATCAGTATTCAGAACAACTCCATCCACACATCCTTGTACCGTAAACCAACAGACAGACCAACCTACCTGAGGAATGATAGCTTTCACCCAAAACACACAAAGAACTCCATCATATACAGCCAGGCCATCAGATATAATCGCATCTGTTCTGACATGATGGACCGTGACAAGCACCTCCAGAAACTCAGAGGAGACTTTGTAAGACAGGGTTACAGTGCAAGGATTATTGACAGTCAGATACAGAAAGCTACTCACATACCAAGAAAAGATCTGTTGAGCTACAAAGAACAGCATAAGGGAAACCGTGTACCACTTGTTGTCACTTACCACCCCCAGGTTGAAGCTCTGCGCAAAATATCAAGAGAACTTCAAGCAACCTTACACACAGATGAAAGACTTAAGAACATATTTCCACAGCCTCCCTTACTCTCCTTCAGACAGCCTCCCATTTTAAAGCAACTGATGGTAAGGAGTGCCCTGAACAAAAATACAAAAAATGGCACATTACCCTGCCTACAAAGTAGGTGTAAAACCTGTGCACACATTTATACCACAGACAAGATACCCATCCCAAACACCCAGTTACACCATAAGATCAATGGTAATTTCACCTGCAAATCATCCAATGTAATATACCTTATCATGTGTGCAAAATGCCCAACAGCTCTTTATGTGGGGGAAACGGGACAGAAATTACATAAGAGGTTTAATTCCCACAGATCCAGTATTAACAACAAAAAGACAGAGACACCAGTGGGAGAACATTTTTGCCAAAGTGGGCACAGTATCAGGGATATTAAATTGACTGTACTAATGGGACAATTTCGCAATCAGAGGGACAGAAAATTATGGGAGGTAAAATTAATGTTACAATTTGACTCTTTGACCTATGGCATGAACAGGGACAGGGAATTCCTGACACAGTACTTAATGGTGAATTAACTTTTACGACAGTCCCTCTGGAATCATAAATACCTGGACCCAGAGGAAGAACGCTATTTAAATCACATCCTCTACCATTGACTAATCAAGGAATTGGTATCTGGACTAACGTTGTTATCTGATTTCCATTATAAACAATGTAATGTGTACTTGTATTTAAGAGAGGAGTTTTCATATTCATCTGTATAACATGCCTGAGGAAGAGACCTAAGAAGTCTTGAAAGCTTGCATTTTAAATCTGTTTAGTTAGCCAATAAAGGTATCAACTTTACAAAAAAATTTTGCATCCTGTCTCTCAGATGTATGTTTATATCCAAACTTAGGACTCCCAGTGATCATAACGAATATAATCTTTGTATTGAGGAGAGTGTGGGAAATATCATACGCTTGTACTTCCCTGCAACTGTCGGAAGGCTCCACTATTAATTCCTTATTGGCTTCACTCGCAAGAATACATCTTGTGAGTAGATTTAAGTTTTTTATCTATACCACTTTCTAATATGGATTACTCTCAGATGGTGTGCGACTGTGTTTTTGTTTTCTAGTTTTTACCAAGGGTGAGAGATGCTACTGAGGACACCATACATAATGTGTCTGGCCTGGAACCCTTCACTAGGGTCTATGTAGACTACCCACACAGTGTGTACAGGTATCTAGTGTCTGGCCTGGAACCCTTCACTAGGGTCTATGTAGACTACCCACACAGTGTGTACAGGTATCTAGTGTCTGGCCTGGAAACCTTCACTAGGGTCGATGTAGACTACCCACACAGTGTACAGGTATCTAGTATCTGGCCTGGAAACCTTCACTAGGGTCGATGTAGACTACCCACACAGTGTACAGGTATCTAGTGTCTGGCCTGGAAACCTTCACTAGGGTCTATGTAGACTACCCACACAGTGTGTACAGGCAACTAGCGCCTGGCCTGGAACCCTTCACTTGGGTCTATACAAACTACCCACTCGGTGTCTATAGATGTCTAGTGTCTGGCCTGGAACCCTTCACTAGTGTCTATACAAACTACCCACTCGGTGTCTATAGACGTCTAGTGTCTGGCCTGGAACGCTTCACTAGGGTCGATGTAGACTACCCACACAGTGTGTGTACAGTTATCTAGTGTCTGGCCTGGAACCATACTAGGGTCTATGTAGACTACCTACACAGTGTGTATAGGCATCTAGTGTCTGGCCTGGAACCTTTCACTATGGTCTATGTAGACTACCCACACAGTGTACAGGCATGTAGTTATCTGTAGTTATGTACCTGGTACCCATCAATAGGATCTATGTAGACTAACCAAACAGAGTCTGTAAGCACCTATCTGGAGTCCTTTTCTACATTCTATGTAGACTACCCACACAGTGCCTGTAGACATCTACCAGGAACCCTTGACTAAGGTCTATGTAGATTACTTACACTGCATCTGTAGGCATCTACCTGGAATCCATCACTACGGTCTATGTAGACTACCCGCACACCTTCTGTAGGAATCTACCGGGAACCCATCACTAGGGTCTATATGTAGGCTACCTTCCCAATATATGTTAACATCTACCTGATACCCATCACTAGGGTCTATATGTAGACTACCTGGAAGATTTCATTAGGGCCTAAGTAGACTACCCGCACAGCACTGGTAGGCACCTACTGGTAACCCATCACTAAGGTCTATGTAGACTACCCGAACAGCATCTATATGCTGCTTCCTGGAACCCTTCTCTAGGGTAATGTCTATAGGCATCAACCTGGAACCCTGCACTAGGGTCTGTGTAGACTACCCACACAACATGTATAGGCACCTGGAACCCTTTAGTCAGTATTAATGTACGTATACTGTAATCCTCCCCTATGAGGTATGCACTTGTGTTAGAATCCTTTGCCTTGGTGTGGCACTGCCCTTGTGGTGGGGAAGTCCAGCTGCTGCTCCTCCCAGTGTCCCTCAGTCTACTGCGCCTTATTTGCTCTGCCTGTATGTTGTCTAGATCCTTACTCCATTCAGTCTCCGTTGTATCTGACCTAACCTTTGTCTGGACTGTCCTGTCTGCCACCTGCCCATGACCTTTGCTGCAGACTTGCACATTAGTAGTTTGCCACCTGCCCTGAGTTTCAGCCTGTACTCGGCGTGTTTCCATCCCAGCAGCTTATTGCTCATGTGCACTGCACAAGCAGTGAAAAGATGCCCAGCTCCTGCAGTTATTAACTTTTCACTGCTGATGTGTACCATCCTTCCCCATCTTCCTAGCTTGGTGGTCCCCCTGTAGCCAGCTGCCACCATGCTCTGGTCACCTGCTCCCACCCTACTTTATCTTCTTGCACCTCAGTCTTCTCTGTAGCATTACCAGATGCCACTGTCTTCATTCAGCAAGGTGAGGAGTTCTCTGGCTCCCCCTCTTGTCTACTGTTGGTACTACCACCTTCTCTTACTGCAATATAAGACATCAGCATTCTGTATTTCATTGTCTGTATTAATCCTCTGATTTTATGTCAAGACCCGGAGGCTCATATTATGCATTAATCTCCAACTTTACTTCTCAGCAGCAAAGCTTGAAAAACGTTAAAGTTAACAGAAGAAGAAAAAACTTGTTGGTCTGGTAACTCCACCCCTATATCAGACAACCAATCCCCTTGCTCCTCAGGTGTATAACCAGTAGAACAGGTAGTTCCTCATCCTCTTTCTTTGCTGCTCAGCAGATGAGTAACTACCTGTTTTGCCTTTTTTCCATTTAATATACTTGTATTTGTATTGTTTTTCTATATATAATTATATATTCACATAATTATATAAGTTTCTTTAACCTTTGTTTATTTTACATTGCTTAACGTTTGTCTCCTATTTGTCTATTATCAGTCACTCACTTCGTGCTAACCGTCGCTTTATAGAGGTTTACGCCTCTTCTTGTCTCACATTATTGAGCTTTAGCTGTTCCAGCCGTTCATATCACTCGGTTTCCAATTTGGATTTCCCCTTCTTATTTTCTCTCAGTATCTTTCCTACCGTTGGTTCTTTCGACGGGTGTTTATCTTATCTCAAGCTCGCGGCGGCCATCTTTGTTTTGGGCAGCCGCGTCTTCCGGTCTGCATCGGCGCATGCGCGCCTTTACACATATCGGAACCAGTTCTCTGGTTACCTCAGGAGCGACGAGTTGCCTCTTCTGTGTTCTCTTCACAAACCAAGCATTTCTGTGGTGAAATTGATCCACTTTATATATATTTTACGTCATATATATATGTATATTTTCCTTTTCACATACTGTTTAGTTTAAAACATATAATTATAGACCCTTCTTTAAATTCAATATAAATAATTTATATTTACTACAGCATATTACCTACTTAAAATTTTAATACATATGGCTCACAAAAGTGTTCCTTCTCCTCAGACCCCTTTAAAAGGGAATAAAGTTCCTTCACACTTTTTGAGAAGAGAGGATATTTCCCTCAGCTCTGACTCACAGGAGGAGATGGTAATGGTTAATGAATCTTCCGCTGAAAAACTTCAAAATATTTTAGATATATCAGTTAATCAAACGGTTTCCAAAGCCATCTCCTCCTGCATGTCACAGATGACGGACTCTCTTTCAAAATCCTTGGCTGAGGTATTTAATAAACAATCTTTGGCTCAGTCCAAAGTACATTCCTTTACATTGGAGGATTCTTCTTTGGAAAATCCTCTCATGAAGGACAAACCTCAACCTGTTTCAGGAGGAAAAAGGAAAAGAAAGTCGAAACATTGTAATCTTGAAAGAGAAATTTCATGTTCTCACAATGAATTGCCCAGTGACTCTGGTGCCCAGACACGTGGATTATCTCCACGAACAAGAACCTCTTCTCGGGAGGATAGATATCCGAGGAAAAGAAACAAGACTAGATCTAAGCCAGATTCCTTTTGTCTGGATTCGTCCACGGATGAATCAGACAGGGAACCTTCAGATCAGTCCTCTGATTCTGACTACCATCCTACTACGGATGATGCAGTATATTTGGACTTAGAGGAGAATTCTGAAAGAGATGATGTTATCCTAGATGAGCAGGGACTCCCCCTTTTTGATCCTGGTGCTATTAAACACCCTAGATCAGCGGAATGGATCCCTAAAGATCACGTTTCAAAATATATTTAATTTTGGATACGAAAATCCTTAGATTCCAAAGCTAGGAACAAATTGCGTTCTGAATGCCCCAGGCCCTCAATTAAAACCTGTGAAACGCCTTCTCTTGACCCTCAGATGGCACAGTACATGACCAAATCGGGCAGAGACCCGCGGAAAGGTGTTGAATGTTCTTTAAAACAGTGCCAGGACAAACTTTTGGACCTGGTTGGTCCTCTGGCCAAAATATTTAACATCATTGAGGACGCTATTTCTAACAACAAAAAAGTTGATCTTTCTGCCTTAAGAGGCTGGATCCAAAGATCCTTTTGCTTATTGGGAAATGCCAATACGGCTCTATCCACTGAACGTAGAAGGGTCATATTGCTTAGAATAGACCCAAAATTATCAGAAATGGCCAATTCAGAAACCGGTCCTGAGGCCAATGGTTTATTATTTGGCGACCCCTTCATTAAAAATCTTGGGAAGTTTGTTAATACCTTCACTGCCTTAGACAAGGCACAGACTTCGATGAGAAAGGTGTTTAACCGCAGTGTTTTCACCAGGGCCGGGAAGGGTAGAGGTCGACTTCCCGGCCGATCCTCAAATTCCCATAGAACACAATATAGGAATTCACAAGACCTCAACTATTCATCAAAAGAGAATTATACCAGGGAACATGGAACCCATTCTACCTTCTACCCACCACGGGGTAGAGTATGGAGATCCAAGAACCCAAGAGGTTACCCTCGGTCTCGACCTTTCACAGGTAAGTATATTTCCCACACATCAGGAGGAAAAAGTGGGTGGCAGACTCACCCATTTTTTCCACAACTGGTGTCAAATTACTTCAGACCAATGGGTTCTTCAAACAGTCAAAGGTTATCACATGGAGTTTTATTCCACTCCATACCAGCACAAAATTCCACATTCTATCCAATTTTCAAAAGAGGATTTCTCTCTTGTGGATTTAGAAATTTCGGAACTCCGAAAAAAGGGAGCAATTATACGAGCTCCAATGACAGAACCAGGTTTCATAAGCAACATCTTTCTGGTTCACAAAAAAGACTCCGGAGTCCGACCGGTCATAAACTTAAAAAATCTAAACTCCTTTATTCTTTATCGCCATTTCAAAATGGAAGGCATTCACTGCCTAAGAGATCTGATATTACCCCTAGATTGGATGGTGAAGTTGGATTTAAAAGACGCTTACCTCACTATCCCTGTCGCTCGACACCAACAGTCACTTCTCCAATTTATTTGGAAAGAGATAACATGGCAGTTCACCTGCCTTCCTTTCGGCCTATCATCGGCCCCATGGTGTTTCACAAAGATTATGAAACCCATAGTTTCTTTACTAAGAAGCAGAGGGGTCCGCTTGATCATTTACCTCGACGACATGTTAATCATGTCTCAAGACATTCACACCCTCGAGCAACATTTGCTTTTGACAGTTCAAATTCTCACCCAACTGGGTTTCCTCATAAACTGGAAAAAATCAATAATTCAACCCACTCAAACGATAGAGTTTTTGGGATTTGTGATAAATTCTGTGGAAACTACCCTTCGACTTCCGCGGAACAAATTAAAAAATATCCGCAGGGAGATCAAAACCACCTTGCAGAAAAATGTTATTTCCATTCGTTCGATCGCAAGGATAGTGGGCCTTTTATCCGCTTCTATCCAAGCCATTTTTCCAGCTCCACTTCACTACCGAGCTCTTCAAAGATTAAAAACCTTACACCTTCGCAGGGGCCTCGGCTACTCAGATCTGATCCCTTTATCCACCGAAGCACGGGACGAACTTCTATGGTGGCTAGATCACATGGAAGCGTGGAACGGGAGAGCAATCTTCGGAATGTCTCCAGAAATAGTAATCGAATCCGATGCGAGCAATTTAGGTTGGGGAGCTCGCTGTGGAAACATCACAACTGGGGGAAAATGGTCACCCATGGAAATGGACATGCACATAAATTGCTTAGAATTATTGGCAGGTTCTTTTGCCATCAAAAGTTTCACAAAAGACACCGCAAATTGCTGTATTCTCCTGAAGATGGACAACGTGTCTGCAGTGCGTTACATCAACCACTTAGGCGGCACAAGGTCCAAAACCTTAGCAATTCTTGCAAAGGAACTCTGGCACTTTTGCCTGGACAGGAACATTTTGATACAAGCGGAATATCTACCGGGCCTGTCCAATGTAATCGCAGACTGGAATTCCAGATTTTTAACGGATTCCAGCGATTGGACTCTTCACAATTCAACCTTTTCAATACTGAATTCAATCTGGGGTCCCTTTCACCTGGACCTTTTCGCCTCCAGACTGAACACTCGACTTCCCAGATTCTTCAGTTGGAGACCAGATCCAGAAGCAATAGCGATAGACGCGTTTCTCCAGAATTGGCCCATTCACGGTTGTTACGCCTTTCCGCCTTTCACCATGATCCCCAGGGTCATCATTCAGGTCAGAAAACAAAAGATCAATCTGACCATTGTCACCCCCTTCTGGCCAGCTCAACCCTGGTTTCCTCTTCTTTTAGAAATGTCAATAGATATTCCTCGTTACCTGACACCCTATCCTCAACTCTTGCTGGATCCGGCGGGCAATCCTCACAACCTTCTACTTCGCAATCAATTACACCTTTTAGCATGGCGAATATCAGGAATCGACGAATCTCCTGTGATCTTTCGGAAATGGCTCGCTTCCTCATTGCGGAAGCATGGGCCCCAGGTACCAAATCATGCTATAGATCCTGCTGGTCTGTCTGGGTACGTTGGTGCCTGGAACGGAATATGGATCCCTTTTCTTCAAATCTAGAGTCCATATTAAATTTCTTATCTTTCTGTTACCAACAAGGTAAAGCTTATAGGACTATAAACTGCTATAGATCCGCTGTCTCCGCATATCACGATTTTATCGACGGTTCTCCCTCGGGACAACATCCTTTGATTTGTAGATTAATGAAAGGGATCCGTTTATCTAGGCCTCCATCTTCCAAGTATTCGTCACTTTGGGACGTAAATCAAGTACTATCTTTTCTCGAATCTTGGCCCGCCAATGAGGAACTTTCCCTCAAACAACTGGCAGCCAAACTCACCATACTTCTCTGTCTAATATCGTTTCGGAGAGTCTCGGACGTTCATGCGTTAGATATCACCAACAGATCTTATGAGCCTAATGGTGTACGATTTCGGATTTCCAGAAGAACTAAATCCGCTTCCAGAGAAATCTTCTATCCTAATTTTCCACAAAACCCACAATTATGTGTAGTTCTTTGTTTAAAAACGTATGAATCTGTTACATCTTCCCTTAGAACCAAGGATAGTCACCAGTTATTAATTTCTATTGTTAAACCGTACTCACCTGTTTCGTCAGCTACTCTAGCCAGATGGGTTCGTTGGATCATGCTCTTGGCAGGCATTGATACTAATAGATTTGGTGCCCATTCTTCTCGTGGCGCTATGGCTTCCAAATCCTTTTTACACGGGAGTAGACTTGAGGACATTCTCAAAGCCGCAGATTGGTCCAATGAATCCACCTTCAAAACATTTTATTTTAAACCAATCGATCATGCTATTGGTAGTGTAGTGCAACAGCTTTGAACTTGCATAATATGAGCCTCCGGGTCTTGACATAAAATTCGTAGATTTTCCTAACTATGTGAAGGAAAGTCAGGATTTTATTAAAGACACGGAGGCGAGTATTATCCCCCCCTTATATTAACCCTTCCCTATTTCTTTGTCTTCCATTAGGTTAATGGCTATCGCTACAGTTCAAGATTAGGATGTTGTGATTTGATCTTCAATTCGGGAATATGTTCCAGACGGTTATATTTCGTTATCTTACCACCAAAGAAAGAGGATGAGGAACTACCTGTTCTACTGGTTATACACCTGAGGAGCAAGGATTTTGGTTGTCTGATATAGGGGTGGAGTTACCAGACCAACAAGTTTTTTCTTCTTCTGTTAACTTTAACGTTTTTCAAGCTTTGCTGCTGAGAAGTAAAGTTGGAGATTAATGCATAATACTCGCCTCCGTGTCTTTAATAAAATCCTGACTTTCCTTCACATAGTTAGGAAAATCTACGAATTTCTTTCCAGAGCCAGCACTCCATCCTGAATCTGCTCCTTGCTCCCAAGCTTCTCTATTAGTACAAGGATCTGCCCCCAAGGTTCTTTGGCTGTGCACATATCCAGCTCTGCCCAGCGGGTTAATTGTGACATTAATAGATCTGTTTATTCTGATTTCTTGAAAATCAAATCTAGTAATATTACTCGTTCCTCACTTTCTATACGCCGATCTAAAAATACGACTGTATTCATCAAAATTATATGTAAAACTGAAACCACGTATATTCAAATTAAAGGTATTTAACTGGACCATCAGCCTTTCTGCCTTCACAAAAAAATGAAAATATAATCAATGTAATGGTGACAGAACTGGGGTTTTCCCCATGGCTTGTCTCCTCAAACTTCTTTAGACTCCTAGAACCCCATGACTAAGCTGACATAGATGGAGCAGACCTGGAACCCATTTCTGTCCCACATAACTGAAGGTAAAACAAGACTGAGGAATAACAGCAATAAAAGTCAAAACATCCAGGTGACTAACTGATGTGTTTATCTTAGTACAAGGCTTGTTCCTTGTCAGCCAATAAGAGGACAAAGTAGAAGGAGCTCACATCACGTGATAAAACGCTGCTAATATGCATGGTCTTCAAGGTAATTTATCGTCCTCATGTATCCCTGCCATAGATGGCAGGTCATAGATTTATTTACAGGAAAACATTGGAAAAGGCGGATGGCAGATGTTCAAAGTGTGAATAGGTCCACTGGCCTCTTTAACTGAATCCATCTTATAAGGTTTCCATGTATGCATTTTTATTATTAATTGCAATACAGAATGTCACTGGGAATAGTCATTATATCCATGAAACGCAAGGTATAATCCATCAGCCTCCTCACTGCTCTTTACTCAAGTTCCAGACAGCCCTCCAATCATCAGAGTCCAGCATGTTCCGCTCAGTCACCCATCCCGAAGCAGGTAGACCTGATGGAGAGAGAGACAGGTAACTTAGAGACAACTGGGGACAGAGAGGGAGAGCGACAAGTAGTAAATGAGAGAGGGAGAGAGAGGAACAGAGAGACAGAGAAAGAAGTACAGAAAGAAACGGTCAGGAACTGAGAGAATGACAGCGACAAGTAGAGAGAACTACAGAGAGAAACCAGAACTGAGAGAATGACAGCGACAAGTAGAGAGAAGTACAGAGAGAAACGGTCAGGAACTGAGAGAATAACAGCGACAAGTAGAGAGAAGTACAGAGAGAAACCAGAACTGAGAGAATGACAGCAACAAGTAGAGAGAAGTACAGAGAGAAACGGTCAGGAACTGAGAGAATAACAGCGACAAGTAGAGAGAAGTACAGAGAGAAACGGTCAGGAACTGAGAGAATGACAGCAACAAGTAGAGAGAAGTACAGAGAGAAACCAGAACTGAGAGAATGACAGCAACAAGTAGAGAGAAGTACAGAGAGAAACGGTCAGGAACTGAGATAATGACAGTGACTAGTAGAGAGAAACCAGAACTGAGAGAATGACAGCGACAAGTAGAGAGAAGAGAATGGAGAGAATGACAGCGACAAGTAGAGAGAAGAGAATGGAGAGAATGACAGTGAGAAGTAGAGAGAAGAGAACTGAGAGAATGACAGTGAGAAGTAGAGAGAAGAGAATGGAGAGAATGACAGTGAGAAGTAGAGAGAAGAGAAAGGAGAGAATGACAGTGAGAAGTAGAGAGAAGAGAACTGAGAGAATGACAGTGAGAAGTAGAGAGAAGAGAATGGAGAGAATGACAGTGAGAAGTAGAGAGAAGAGAAAGGAGATAATGACAGTGAGAAGTAGAGAGAAGAGAAAGGAGAGAATGACAGTGAGAAGTAGAGAGAAGACAAAGGAGAGAATGACAGTGACAAGTAGAGAGAAGAGAAAGGAGATAATGACAGTGAGAAGTAGAGAGAAGAGAATGGAGAGAATGACAGTGAGAAGTAGAGAGAAGAGAAAGGAGAGAATGACAGCGAGAAGTAGAGAGAAGAGAAAGGAGATAATGACAGTGAGAAGTAGAGAGAAGAGAAAGGAGAGAATGACAGTGAGAAGTAGAGAGAAGAGAAAGGAGAGAATGACAGTGAGAAGTAGAGAGAAGAGAATGGAGATAATGACAGTGAGAAGTAGAGAGAAGAGAAAGGAGAGAATGACAGTGAGAAGTAGAGAGAAGAGAAAGGAGATAATGACAGTGAGAAGTAGAGAGAAGAGAATGGAGAGAATGACAGTGAGAAGTAGAGAGAAGACAATGACAGCGAGAAGTAGAGAGAAGACAATGACAGTGACAAGTAGAGAGAAGAGAATGACAGCGAGAAGTAGAGAGAAGACAATGACAGTGACAAGTAGAGAGAAGACAATGACAGCGAGAAGTAGAGAGAAGACAATGACAGCGAGAAGTAGAGAGAAGACAATGACAGTGACAAGTAGAGAGAAGAGAATGGAGAGAATGACAGTGAGAAGTAGAGAGAAGAGAAAGGAGATAATGACAGTGAGAAGTAGAGAGAAGAGAATGGAGAGAATGACAGTGAGAAGTAGAGAGAAGAGAAAGGAGAGAATGACAGCGAGAAGTAGAGAGAAGAGAAAGGAGATAATGACAGTGAGAAGTAGAGAGAAGAGAAAGGAGAGAATGACAGTGAGAAGTAGAGAGAAGAGAAAGGAGATAATGACAGTGAGAAGTAGAGAGAAGAGAAAGGAGATAATGACAGTGAGAAGTAGAGAGAAGAGAAAGGAGAGAATGACAGTGAGAAGTAGAGAGAAGAGAAAGGAGATAATGACAGTGAGAAGTAGAGAGAAGAGAAAGGAGATAATGACAGTGAGAAGTAGAGAGAAGAGAAAGGAGATAATGACAGTGAGAAGTAGAGAGAAGAGAATGGAGAGAATGACAGTGAGAAGTAGAGAGAAGACAATGACAGCGAGAAGTAGAGAGAAGACAATGACAGTGACAAGTAGAGAGAAGAGAATGACAGCGAGAAGTAGAGAGAAGACAATGACAGTGACAAGTAGAGAGAAGACAATGACAGCGAGAAGTAGAGAGAAGACAATGACAGCGAGAAGTAGAGAGAAGACAATGACAGTGACAAGTAGAGAGAAGACAATGACAGTGACAAGTAGAGAGAAGAGAATGACAGCGAGAAGTAGAGAGAAGACAATGACAGTGACAAGTAGAGAGAAGACAATGACAGCGAGAAGTAGAGAGAAGACAATGACAGTGACAAGTAGAGAGAAGACAATGACAGTGACAAGTAGAGAGAAGACAATGACAGCGAGAAGTAGAGAGAAGACAATGACAGCGAGAAGTAGAGAGAAGACAATGACAGCGAGAAGTAGAGAGAAGAGAATGACAGCGAGAAGTAGAGAGAAGACAATGACAGTGACAAGTAGAGAGAAGACAATGACAGCGAGAAGTAGAGAGAAGACAATGACAGTGACAAGTAGAGAGAAGACAATGACAGTGACAAGTAGAGAGAAGACAATGACAGCGAGAAGTAGAGAGAAGACAATGACAGTGACGGGTAGGAATTAATTCATCGGTAATAGAAGTATATTGGCCAGATATAAGAATACACAGATATAAGAATACACAGATATAAGAATACACAGATATAAGTATACACAGATATAAGAATACACAGATATAAGAATACACAGATATAAGAATACAAAGATATAAGAATACACAGATATAAGTACTTGTTAGGTGGTGAGACTTTTTTATTTGGAATAACAGTTTATATTTACTTTCAGGAGATCAATTCTCTTTGTCAGGCGAAACAATACTGAATCACAGTCTGTCTGTCCGCAGCCTGTCTGTCTGCAGTCTGTCCAGTCACACAGTGTTGGATGACAGTGTAGGATGATTATGGGGAAAGCTTGGAGAGGATACAAACGTGATATCTATGGAACTGGAGGGGGCAGTAAGTAAAGGTGTCTGAGCCGTGGTTTTGATGCAGAGCAGATACACGATGGGGGGGGGGACATGGGAAAACTACAGAGGAGGCACTGGTTATATACATTACTGGTAGTGAGAGAAGAATCCTAGATCTTTACTGAGTCCTGTTTAATATGGTTTAAAGAGAACTATCATCCTTAGTTTAAATGCATTTCTTTCTTGGATGCTTTTAACATTAACTTTAAGGATCCTGTTTGTAAGATTATTCATTAAGTGATCTGGCTGAGAAAAATGGTTTCCACCTGTTCTACAGTAATTGTCTTTATTACGAGGTGTTGTTGTGTGGCTGGGATTGTTCATATGGGCTTGTGATGTGTGGCATGTTTCTCCAATGTAATCAGGTCCTTGCTGGTCCTTTTTGCACTCAGTCACAGATATATATGTATATATTATAGTGCTGGATGTGTTGCAGTATAATCCTGTCCTAGTGAAGGTCTCCGTGGTTTGGATGGATATGTTGGGTTTGTTTCTATTTGCACAGTGAGTGACATTGTGTGTTTGTTTCATGTATAAATCAGTGTCAGTGGGGAGTGTCCTGCTTATTAACGTCTGATTGAGGTTCCTGGGATGCCGGCAGGTGAGGATTGGAAGTTCAGGGAATATTTCTTTTGCATCACGTGTCCTAAGAGGATGTAAATCTCTGATCATTCTTTGCATCCCTCCTAGTACTGGGTCGTATGTAGATAATAGTGGTAAACGTGGATTTGTTTTTTCTCCTTATAATATATATTATACACAGCAGGCGTCCTGTGGTGTTCTAAGTGCAGAACGGATTGCTCTGTTAATGGTCTTTGACTTGTAACCCTTTTCTTTGAATGATTTTGCTAGGGATTTACCATTCTTATTTCAGCCCTCATTGTCAGAACATAGTTGGTGGTGTCTGGTTGCCTGGTTGTATAGGATGGTCTTCTTAGTATGTGATGGATGAACGCATGAGTTGTGAAGGTAGTTCCATGGTTCTGTGGGTGCTTTGTGTAGTAGCTAGAAAGTTTACAGTGTCTGCAGAATAATCCATTTTTATTTGACTGATGGGTGAAATTAATTGAATGACCTAGGAAAATACCAGAAATGCTTCCAGAGAAGCAACTGGCACTCAGTTCTGCATGTTCTTTGACAAAGAAACCACACAGAAAAATAAATAGTCCTGGGCAAGATAAATAAAAGACACAGAGGAGGTGTCAAGTAAAACAGACAATGCCCTTCCAAAAGCACCCCAAAACATCCACTGGTCAGCCACACACAGAGTCCACATATGGAAAGAGGAACCCTGATGACTCTGGATTTTCCAAGGCATACCAGAAACTTGCAAGTTTTCCAGAGGTAGACCTGTCAGGTGACAGTCTCCCGGAGGCCAATCGTGACCTGCTTGGGTGACCGGGAAGTGTGTGCCTGGCTAAAGTAGACTCCCTGGTCGAAAACACACCGGTAGGAGAAACGGGAACTACCCACTGTCCTATCACAAATGGGAGGTTTGGAGGAAAGTAGAGGCAAGAGAGAAGTCCTGCCCCCAGACTGGTAAAGAACCTTCCAAAAGTTGGGCCAAACAGACACGAGTCCACAAACAGAAGAAAGACCAGAGGCTGGTTAGCGGACTTGACTGCTGGCCACCTTTGAACCCAAACAATCCAGCTTGTTGTAACCAAGAATGTTAAGGCCTTCCTAGAGAGCCTAAAGTCACATCAAAAAGATACTCTAGTCTCTAGGATTCTAGATGCAGCAAGGACAACATGCTGTCTAGATGAATCAGGAGTTACCCCCTCCCCAACAGTAATGGCTCCGTAACCGAACCAGTAGCAAAGGCTGGGAGGAAGGCAGCGCCACAGGCTGGGAAATGTGCCTTAAGGAGATATTCCAGCTGCCTGATTCATAAGTGGAATATGTCACAAAATTAGGTTATCTACCCTTGATGAGCGGCAGTCCAATACTGGAGGGCAACGTGAGAGAAAGGAAAATGGAAAAACATATGGAAACAATGAATTTCTTATGAGGAACTTCCCATCCCTTCTGAACCACCCAGTCTAAAGAATGAAAAGGAGTAAAACACAGTCCCTCTGTATGGGAAGAAGCCTCAGACAAGGTCTCCAAATTAGCACTGAGAAAATCAAACAAGGACCCAGAGTCTTCCCTGGAGGTAAACCTCAGAGAAAAGGACGAAACCACAGTAGAGACGTCCTCCCCACAAAGAGCCTTCTTTCTCAGAGAGCAAACTGGACCCCGACACAACTAATATGTATGGGGGGGACAGAAAGACCCTGACGCCAGGTTCCAAAAATAATGGGAGGAGAAATCAAAGGGTTTCCATCTGAACAGGCCCAGAAGAATGAGAGGGGCCCAGCAGAGTCTACAGAACTACATGAACCTTAAGCCCTCCTCAATTCATGAAAGTCCTTAGCAATACTAGGAGAGTAAAAGGTCAAAGAGTAGACCACTGAAGTGTTGGTGGAATCAGATTCACAAATGTCTCCTTTCTGCTCAGATGTAGCCGGGAGACCCCCAAGTAAAGAAAAATGGACAGAAATGTAATAGGAAAAATTGCCTGAAGTGGTTAAAACAGAATGCACATAGGGAGAGTCCAACCTCGTTTGTCAGAGGCTGAAGGCAGAGGAGGAGAACCTCCGCTTCCTACTCCCTGAGGCCCAGAACCAGACAGCCTTATGGGAAATGTAGTTTTTTTCCCCCTAAAAAAAATGATGTGGTAGCTCTCCTGACACTGAACAATAATGCCACCCCGTAGGGGGTGGGGGTGGGTGGCAAGGGCATCGAACAACTGTAATAATAATGAGAAGCTGAATAGGCTCTGTTTCCTCCACCAAAATTCACCTGGTGGGGCAGAAAACACAACAACATTACTGCCTGTATCCCTTTAAATGTGGCTGCCACACGTTCCCATTCTTAAACACCCCATGGACCCTTGAGGAAGATATACTAAACAGAGGTACAGTAAAGGTTTAAAACAAGTATCCTTCTTAGAGGCAGCATATGGGACAGATAGAAAGGGAGATCAGAGTGCACATCTAGAGACCTTACCACAACGTAGCCGCTAGAAAGACAGGGACATAGTCCCAGGACCTCTGAGTACTAGAGACACTGATTCCTCTTCAGGCTGCTATGTATATATGGATGTCCTGCTCAGGGAAGCCAAGCAGAAACGAGAGGAGAAAGGCTGACAGAGCCATCCTCTAGCAGACCCAGGTCCTGTACAGTCACACCGACAAGGAGGTCATTGACAGGGGACTGTCTAATGGGGGATTACACAGCCTCATATGAGCTAAAGAAAAAACGAAAAAAAGGAGAAGGTGATATTTTCCCTGATGCACCATTTGTTTGCCCCCAGAGACCCTTTTATGGCAAGTGCCCTGCCCTCTTGGCTGTATGATACTTTACCCCACGCTTCCTGTGCTCCACACTGTACAAAAGAGAACAGAAAAAATAGACACCACCAGAAACAGAGAGAAACAGTCAGAAACAGAGAGACACAAACAGAGACAGAGAGACACAAACAGCCAGAAATTGAGACACAAACAGTCAAAAACTGGCAGACAGAAAGACAAAGAGTACAGCTCTATACACTGCAGTGAGATTGACAAGACAGCCAGGACCTGAAGAAGAGCAGAGCAGTAATATCAATGTCAAGGTATTAGAACACTTAGCTGGGTTTGCCTGAGCAACGATGTAGGACTATCTGAGGAACGTTCTGATTATATAACACAACGATGTAGGACTATCTGAGGAACGTTCTGATTATATAACACAACGATGTAGGACTATCTGAGGAACGTTCTGATTATATAACACAACGATGTAGGACTATCTGAGGAACGTTCTGATTATATAACACAATGATGTAGGACTATCTGAGAAACATTCTGATTATATAACACAACGATGTAGGACTATCTGAGGAACGTTCTGATTATATAACACAATGATGTAGGACTATCAGAGGAACGTTCTGATTATATAACACAATGATGTAGGACTATCTGAGAAACATTCTGATTATATAACACAACGATGTAGGACTATCTGAGGAACGTTCTGATTATATAACACAGCGATGTAGGACTATCTGAGGAACATTCTGATTATATAACACAAAGATGTAGGACTATCAGAGAAACGTTCTGATTATATAACACAACGATTTAGGACTATCTGAGGAACGTTCTGATTATATAACACAAAGATGTAGGACTATCTGAGGAACGTTCTGATTATATAACACAACGATGTAGGACTATCAGAGAAACATTCTGATTATATAACACAACGATGTAGGACTATCTGAGGAACGTTCTGATTATATAACACAAAGATGTAGGACTATCTGAGGAACGTTCTGATTATATAACACAACGATGTAGGACTATCAGAGAAACATTCTGATTATATAACACAGCGATGTAGGACTATCTGAGGAACATTCTGATTATATAACACAACGATGTAGGACTATCAGAGGAACGTTCTGATTATATAACACAACGATGTAGGACTATCAGAGAAACATTCTGATTATATAACACAACGATGTAGGACTATCTGAGGACCATTCTGATTATATAACACAAAGATGTAGGACTATCTGAGGAACGTTCTGATTATATAACACAACGATGTAGGACTATCAGAGGAACATTCTGATTATATAACACAAAGATGTAGGACTATCTGAGGACCATTCTGATTATATAACACAAAGATGTAGGACTATCAGAGAAACATTCTGATTATATAACACAATGATGTAGGACTATCTGAGGACCATTATGATTATATAACACAAAGATGTAGGACTATCTGAGGACCATTATGATTATATAACACAAAGATGTAGGACTATCTGAGGACCATTATGATTATATAACACAAAGATGTAGGACTATCTGAGGAACGTTCTGATTATATAACACAAAGATGTAGGACTATCTGAGGACCATTCTGATTATATAACACAATGATGTAGGACTATCTGAGGACCATTATGATTATATAACACAAAGATGTAGGACTATCTGAGGAACGTTCTGATTATATAACACAAAGATGTAGGACTATCAGAGAAACATTCTGATTATATAACACAACGATGTAGGACTATCTGAGGACCATTATGGTTATATAACACAATGATGTAGGACTATCTGAGAAACATTCTGATTATATAACACAATGATGTAGGACTATCTGAGGAACGTTCTGATTATATAACACAACGATGTAGGACTATCTGAGGAACGTTCTGATTATATAACACAACGATGTAGGACTATCTGAGGACCATTATGATTATATAACACAATGATGTAGGACTATCTGAGGAACATTCTGATTATGTAACACAACGATGTAGGACTATCTGAGGAACGTTCTGATTATATAACACAACGATGTAGGACTATCTGAGGACCATTATGATTATATAACACAAAGATGTAGGACTATCTGAGGAACGTTCTGATTATATAACACAACGATGTAGGACTATCTAAGGAACGTTCCGATTATATAAATCAATGATGTAGATCTGTCTGAGGAACGTTCTGATTATATAACACAACGATGTAGGACTATCTGAGAAACATTCTGATTATATAACACAACGATGTAGGACTATCTGAGGAACGTTTTGATTATATAACACAACGATGTAGAACTGTCTGAGGAACGTTCTGATTATATAACACAACGATGTAGAACTATCTGAGGAAAGTTCTGATTATATAACACAACGATGTAGGACTATCTGAGGAACGTTCTGATTATATAACACAACGTTGTAGGACTATCAGAGGAACGTTCTGACTATATAACACAATGATGTAGGACTATCTGAGGAACGTTCTGATTATATAACACAATGATGTAGGACTATCAGAGGAACGTTCTGATTATATAACACAAAGATGTAGGACTATCTGAGGAATGTTATGATTGTATAACACAACGATGTAGGACTATCTGATCTGAGGAACGTTATGATTATGTAATACAATAAGGTAAGACTTTGTAAGGAATGTTATGATAATTTAACATTATGGTGTAGGGCTCTGTGAGAAATGTCATGCTAATATGAAAAATGATGAAATCTGGGACTTAAAGGAACTTCACTCTCACGCTACACTTCACCTTTAACCCAATTTTCTCCATGCTCCTTTCTGGCCTTATTTGGCCCCCCTCCACATCCCCACCCAATATTTCACTCATCACCCTCCCTCCAATACCATGGAGAAAGTCGGAGAACCATCGGTTGAGTTGATTGTGAGTCTCTGACAGGATGCTGAAGCGACCAGGATCTGAGAAAGATAAAAACAATAAATGTTCTCTTTGAAAAAACTGGGTTTGTCCAAGTCAGTGTAAATGGGGGCTGGTGTAGGTCATTTGTATGGATTGTATAGTAGGCTTAGTACTAGTTAGGGATGTTCACTTAGAAAAGGCTTAGACTGATTAGGAGAGCGCATGTAGCTATATTGCACAGTGGTAATTAGTCTTAGGACTGGTAAAGAAGGCCTAGAAAGAATGATTTATTAGGCTACAGATAAGTGAGGAGAATCCCGTTAGCTATGTTGGTGGGGATTAGAGTAGGTTTATGAATAACAAACAAAGAAAGGAAATAAGTGCTTAGATCTAAAAATATGAATAAAAAAATATATCTAAAATATAAATGGCACAAAGATATAAGCTAAATATATTTATTCTAAACAATAAAAAATTGTAAAATAGTTATAAACTACACACAATAAGTATACAATATTGAATGTACAGTACAGATAATGTTAAGATTAGAAAAATCCTCAAACGACACTGGCCAATCCTTCTTCAAGATACAAATCTAAAAGAATATATAGACACTTCTAATATCATTTTTACAAAGAATAAGGATTTAAAAAATATACTTATGAAAAATAAAACACAAAAGAAAAAGAGTATCCCTCTGGGTATTAGGGGTAGTCATAAATGTGGGTCTACAAGGTATATTACTTGTGAATATTTAGTGGAAACAAAAGTAAAAGATAAGAATAATAAGAGTTTACCCATTAAACACCATATAAACTGTAAAACTAGTTTTGTGGTATATAGTATAATATGCCCATGCCAAAAAATATACGTAGGGAGAACTAAACGTAATCTAAAAGATCGTTTTCTGGAGCGCCGTAGATCCATCCTGTCAGCCGATAACAAATATCCCCTAAGTCGACATTACAGCAAATATCATAAACATGAGATTAAGGGAACCATATTGCAGCCTCTGGAACGTGTACCCAGTGACATTCCTTGTGGGGACAGATTTAGACTATTGACCCAGAAGGAGAGTTACTGGATATATAAGCTAGAGGCTTTATAACCTAAGGGCTTAAATGATAAATTGGGTACCATTACTTTTATTTAATAATGAGTTGAGTTCTAGTTTGTGTATTCTCTATTAACAGAGGTCCTAGAGTGTAATATTTTAGGATATAAATTACATCCATACAGTTTTTCAGTATCAACTATCCCTTTAATATTTTGGGTCATCCCTTTAAATCATTTCATATTAATTTTTTTTTAAATCGTTTTTTATATTTTCTTCTACATATTATTATACCTAGTTTAAAATAGCTATCACTACAGATATATTGGGTATATTGATTGTAGTGTTTATTTTTATAGAGTACCTTTTTTTGGTGCCATTTACATTATATTATATCTCTCTCTCTCAACATGGTAAAGAAAGGGTTAATCTTGACGGTTTAACCATTCACACATGTTTTAATTAGCTCTATACTGTGATAGGAAGAAATCATTAGGTCTGAGGCTTTATAACACAGATAGCATTATGTCTTTGACATTCTCTGAAGAAGTGCTCATAGTTCTAGCACGAAACACGTCAGAATTTTATCCTGTATATTACTGTACCAGCAAGTGACTTTTTATTATCATTGTCCCTACGAGGATAGAAGGATATTTGTGCAGCTCTAAAAGCTTTAATAGCTTGTAAGTGAGTTTCTATATAGGGATTAAGCCTACATCTATCTTAAGGAAAGGATCAACACCTGCTACCTGAGCAGGTTACATCACCAGATCGCTTCAGTATACCTGGAAATAGAGAGAAAGATCTTATAAGGACCTCACAAGCACCCGCTCATAGACGGGGGGAACAGAGATACCTGCCCGTGTAAAAGGAGTGGAGGGGGAAGAGTCGAGAGGATCATAAACCCGGCAAGTACACAAATTTGATACCGGGAAATCCGCTACCTGCTTGCGCCCTGACAGTGAGTCCGCAACAGAAGGGTTTGAAGCGTTTACTGTTTGTATTGAATTAACCATATGTTGCCCTTACCTTCATCTGCTTAATCATTGTATACAACAAAGGAACTGGTTCAGAAGTAATTCACACCAGATATCCAGCTGCAGGTTATCCTTCTCTTTATTATCAGTCTGAAGAGAGATCTGGATTCTTTTGGGACTTTTTATTACTGTCTAGACATTATTGTCTAGATATTTCTGGTATATTTGCATTCAATACTGTATACTTATTATGTGTAGTTTATAACTATTTTACAATTTTTTATTGTTTATAATAAATATATTTAGCTTATATCTTTGTGCCATTTATATTTTATATATATTTTTATTCATAGTATTAGATCTAAGCGCTTATTTCCTTTCTTTCTTTGTTTTTGCTGTTTGACAGTGACTATTGGCTCCTTGGTCACAGTGAAATAGAGCAGCTGGATGTCATTTTATAATAGTGTACAGACAGAGCGCCATTCATCACCATATTTTTTGCATTAGGTTTAGGAATAGTTAGGGGAGCGCAGGTAGCCATGATGTGCCCAGGTAGCTTAGTAACTGGTTCAGTTGGCGGGAAGGACATATTACCAGTGCTCGTCGTCTTCTGGTGAAGAATCTCTGCATGAACACTGGCTCTGATTACGTCCGCACTACTGGCACGTTCATGTAAGACCACAGCCAGACTGCCTGGAAGTCAGAGGTTACAATGCTTTATGTTATAATGTCACATTTAAGCACACATTCAATGTGTGAAGAAAAATAATTGCATAAAGAGCTAGCACACCACACAAATGAAATTAAAAAAAATCAGAGAATATACAAAGAATACCTTGCGCATTTCGCTTTACCCATGCAGTCTTCATTTATAAAGAAGTCTGTACATTTCACTTTATCCATATAGGCTGCATTCACAAAGACCCTGTGCAATTTACAATACAGTCTACATCTATGACGACCCTGTGCATTCTTCTGTGCCCATAGTTTAGGCATCTACAAAATAAGACCCTATGCATTTTGTTTTACCCATACTGTGTGCATGCAAAGATCTTGTCAGTTTCACTTTGCCTATAGAGTCTGTTTAAAAAAAAAAAATGAAGTAATTTTTCTTTAGCAAAACAGCATTTTGAATGATCCAGCTCATCGTCCATATCATTGTAGTCTATGTTTACATAATCACAGTTCTCCCAGATTCTAGTGTGTATAACACATATACATTATCTGTAGTGTTAGTATGTATTATACACATACCTTCTCAGTTACACACAGTTTCCCTGTAGTGGTTATTGCAAATTCTATAAACTCTCCAGAACATAAAGTGGCACAGTATTATTATCTGACTAGCAATGTGGGACGGCGTTGCCCGTCATGTTATGTAGGAAATGTGTAATATGTGTGCAGTGAATGTTAGAAAACATATGGTGTTGGGTGTAAGTGTTTGATGCAACAGTGATGGCGAGAAACACACATGCAACATGCATGCATACACACATATACACACACAAACACACACATGCACTGACATCCATAGAATGAGACAGCGACACACACACATACATATATATAGAGAGAGAGACACACACGTGAGCCATGCGGGTGTGTGTTATGAGGGGCCCAGCCCTCACTCCCTGCTCTCCTCCTGGAGTCCCAGGCCTCACTCCCTGCTCTCCTCCTGGAGTCCCAGGCCTCACTCCCTGCTCTCCTCCTGGAGTCCCAGGCCTCACTCCCTGCTCTCCTCCTGGAGTCCCAGGCCTCACTCCCTGCTCTCCTCCTGGAGTCCCAGGCCTCACTCCCTGCTCTCCTCCTGGAGTCCCAGGCCTCACTCCCTGCTCTCCTCCTGGAGTCCCAGGCCTCACTCCCTGCTCTCCTCCTGGAGTCCCAGGCCTCACTCCCTGCTCTCCTCCTGGAGTCCCAGGCCTCACTCCCTGCTCTCCTCCTGGAGTCCCAGGCCTCACTCCCTGCTCTCCTCCTGGAGTCCCAGGCCTCACTCCCTGCTCTCCTCCTGGAGTCCCAGGCCTCACTCCCTGCTCTCCTCCTGGAGTCCCAGGCCTCACTCCCTGCTCTCCTCCTGGAGTCCCAGGCCTCACTCCCTGCTCTCCTCCTGGAGTCCCAGGCCTCACTCCCTGCTCTCCTCCTGGAGTCCCAGGCCTCACTCCCTGCTCTCCTCCTGGAGTCCCAGGCCTCACTCCCTGCTCTCCTCCTGGAGTCCCAGGCCTCACTCCCTGCTCTCCTCCTGGAGTCCCAGGCCTCACTCCCTGCTCTCCTCCTGGAGTCCCAGGCCTCACTCCCTGCTCTCCTCCTGGAGTCCCAGGCCTCACTCCCTGCTCTCCTCCTGGAGTCCCAGGCCTCACTCCCTGCTCTCCTCCTGGAGTCCCAGGCCTCACTCCCTGCTCTCCTCCTGGAGTCCCAGGCCTCACTCCCTGCTCTCCTCCTGGAGTCCCAGGCCTCACTCTCTGCTCTCCTCCTGGAGTCCCAGGCCTCACTCTCTGCTCTCCTCCTGTAGTCCCAGCCCTCGCTCCCTGATGTCCCCTCTGTGATCCCATTCCTCAGCGGCTGCTTCCCCTTTCCCATAGTATTAACTTAACTGTTTATAACTGTAGTAGAGGTTATATATTGAAGGATTGTGCCCTTTTCACTAATAGTGGTTATTAGGCTTTAACCCTTTTGCGTACCCCTGTGCGATCTAAAAGGTTAAACAGTCCTCAAAACAATCCTTTGGCCTTGGGACAGTGACCCCATATCCCCACTGAGCTCACTCTCCCTGGTTTTGCCATACCGGTAAGCTTAAAAACAGTATAGTACAAGACCAAGGTTTAAGAAGTAATGTCCTACAACCAGTCACTGCCTTGGCCAACGAGAAGTGAAGTTGCATTTAAATGGTAAACTCTGCAGCTTGTGCTAATGGAAGATGATCATTATCCCAGAGTTTAGGTATCAGTACAGGGGTGCACATACACAGCTATGTATCACTATCCCAGAGTTTAGGTACCAGTACAGGGGTGCACACACACAGCTATGTATCACTATCCCACAGTTTAGGTATCAGTACAGGGGTGCACATACACAGCTATGTATCACTATCCCAGAGTTTAGGTACCAGTACAGGGGTGCACACACACAGATCTATATCACTATCCCACAGTTTAGGTATCAGTACAGGGGTGCACACACACACACACAGATATGTATCACTATCCCACAGTTTAGGTACCAGTACAGGGGTGCACACACACAGATCTGTATCACTATCCCACAGTTTAGGTACCAGTACAGGGATGCACACACACAGATATGTATCACTATCCCACAGTTTAGGTACCAGTACAGGGGTGCACACACACAGATCTGTATCACTATCCCACAGTTTAGGTACCAATACAGGGGTGCACACACACAGATCTGTATCACTATCCCACAGTTTAGGTATCAGTACAGGGGTGCACACACACAGATATGTATCACTATCCCACAGTTTAGGTACCAGTACAGGGGTGCACACACACAGATCTGTATCACTATCCCACAGTTTAGGTACCAGTACAGGGGTGCACACACACAGATCTGTATCACTATCCCACAGTTTAGGTATCAGTACAGGGGTGCACACACACACACACACAGATCTGTATCACTATCCCACAGTTTAGGTACCAGTACAGGGGTGCACACACACAGATCTGTATCACTATCCCACAGTTTAGGTATCAGTACAGGGGTGCACACACACAGATCTGTATCACTATCCCACAGTTTAGGTATCAGTACAGGGGTGCACGCACACATATATGTATCACTATCCCACAGTTTAGGTACCAGTACAGGGGTGCACACACACAGATCTGTATCACTATCCCACAGTTTAGGTACCAGTACAGGGGTGCACACACACAGATATGTATCACTATCCCACAGTTTAGGTACCAGTACAGGGGTGCACACACACAGATCTGTATCACTATCCCACAGTTTAGGTACCAGTACAGGGGTGCACACACACAGATCTGTATCACTATCCCACGGTTTAGGTACCAGTACAGGGGTGCACACACACACACACATCTGTATCACTATCCCACAGTTTAGGTATCAGTACAGGGGTGCACACACACAGATATGCATCACTATCCCACAGTTTAGGTACCAGTACAGGGGTGCACACACACACACAGATCTGTATCACTATCCCACAGTTTAGGTATCAGTACAGGGGTGCACACACACAGATATGTATCACTATCCCACAGTTTAGGTACCAGTACAGGGATGCACACACACAGATCTGTATCACTATCCCACAGTTTAGGTACCAGTACAGGGGTGCACACACACACACAGATCTGTATCACTATCCCACAGTTTAGGTACCAGTACAGGGGTGCACACACACAGATATGTATCACTATCCCACAGTTTAGGTACCAGTACAGGGGTGCACACACACAGATATGTATCACTATCCCACAGTTTAGGTACCAGTACAGGGGTGCACACACAGATCTGTATCACTATCCTACAGTTTAGGTACCAGTACAGGGGTGCACACACACACAGATATGTATCACTATCCCACAGTTTAGGTACCAGTACAGGGGTGCACACACACAGATCTGTATCACTATCCCACAGTTTAGGTACCAGTACAGGGGTGCACACACACAGATATGTATCACTATCCCACAGTTTAGGTACCAGTACAGGGGTGCACACACACAGATATGTATCACTATCCCACAGTTTAGGTACCAGTACAGGGATGCACACACAGATATGTATCACTATCCCACAGTTTGGGTACCAGTACAGGGGTGCACACACACAGATATGTATCACTATCCCACAGTTTAGGTACCAGTACAGGGGTGCACACACAGATCTGTATCACTATCCCACAGTTTAGGTACCAGTACAGGGGTGCACACACACAGATATGTATCACTATCCCACAGTTTAGGTACCAGTACAGGGGTGCACACACACAGATATGTATCACTATCCCACAGTTTAGGTACCAGTACAGGGGTGCACACACACAGATATGTATCACTATCCCACAGTTTAGGTACCAGTACAGGGATGCACACACAGATATGTATCACTATCCCACAGTTTGGGTACCAGTACAGGGGTGCACACACACAGATATGTATCACTATCCCACAGTTTAGGTACCAGTACAGGGGTGCACACACAGATCTGTATCACTATCCCACAGTTTAGGTACCAGTACAGGGGTGCACACACAGATCTGTATCACTATCCCACAGTTTAGGTACCAGTACAGGGGTGCACACACACAGATATGTATCACTGTCCCACAGTTTAGGTATCAGTACAGGGGTGCACACACACACACAGATCTGTATCACTATCCCACAGTTTAGGTATCAGTACAGGGGTGCACACACACACACAGATCTGTATCACTATCCCACAGTTTAGGTACCAGTACAGGGGTGCACACACACAGATCTGTATCACTATCCCACAGTTTAGGTACCAGTACAGGGGTGCACACACACAGATCTGTATCACTATCCCACAGTTTAGGTACCAGTACAGGGGTGCACACACACACAGATCTGTATCACTATCCCACAGTTTAGGTACCAGTACAGGGGTGTACACACAGATCTGTATCACTATCCCACAGTTTAGGTATCAGTACAGGGGTGCACACACACAGATATGTATCACTATCCCACAGTTTAGGTACCAGTACAGGGGTGCACACACACAGATCTGTATCACTATCCCACAGTTTAGGTACCAGTACAGGGGTGCACACACAGATCTGTATCACTATCCCACAGTTTAGGTATCAGTACAGGGATGCACACACACACAGATCTGTATCACTATCCCACAGTTTAGGTACCAGTACAGGGGTGCACACACACAGATCTGTATCACTATCCCACAGTTTAGGTACCAGTACAGGGGTGCACACACACAGCTATGTATCACTATCCCACAGTTTAGGTACCAGTACAGGGGTGCACACACACACACACAGATCTGTATCACTATCCCACAGTTTAGGTACCAGTACAGGGGTGCACACACACACACAGATCTGTATCACTATCCCACAGTTTAGGTACCAGTACAGGGGTGCACACACACAGATCTGTATCACTATCCCACAGTTTAGGTATCAGTACAGGGGTGCACACACACAGATCTGTATCACTATCCCACAGTTTAGGTACCAGTACAGGGGTGCACACACACAGATCTGTATCACTATCCCACAGTTTAGGTACCAGTACAGGGGTGTACACACAGATCTGTATCACTATCCCACAGTTTAGGTACCAGTACAGGGGTGCACACACACACACAGATCTGTATCACTATCCCACAGTTTAGGTATCAGTACAGGGGTGCACACACACAGATATGTATCACTATCCCACAGTTTAGGTACCAGTACAGGGGTGCACACACACACACAGATCTGTATCACTATCCCACAGTTTAGGTACCAGTACAGGGGTGCACACACACACACAGATCTGTATCACTATCCCACAGTTTAGGTACCAGTACAGGGGTGCACACACACAGATCTGTATCACTATCCCACAGTTTAGGTACCAGTACAGGGGTGTACACACAGATCTGTATCACTATCCCACAGTTTAGGTACCAGTACAGGGGTGCACACACACACACAGATCTGTATCACTATCCCACAGTTTAGGTATCAGTACAGGGGTGCACACACACAGATATGTATCACTATCCCACAGTTTAGGTACCAGTACAGGGGTGCACACACACACACAGATCTGTATCACTATCCCACAGTTTAGGTACCAGTACAGGGGTGCACACACACACACAGATCTGTATCACTATCCCACAGTTTAGGTACCAGTACAGGGGTGCACACACACAGATCTGTATCACTATCCCACAGTTTAGGTACCAGTACAGGGGTGCACACACACACACACACACACACACAGATATGTATCACTATCCCACAGTTTAGGTATCAGTACAGGGGTGCACACACACACAGATCTGTATCACTATCCCACAGTTTAGGTATCAGTACAGGGGTGCACACACACACACAGATCTGTATCACTATCCCACAGTTTAGGTATCAGTACAGGGGTGCACACACACACACAGATCTGTATCACTATCCCACAGTTTAGGTACCAGTACAGGGGTGCACACACACAGATCTGTATCACTATCCCACAGTTTAGGTACCAGTACAGGGGTGCACACACACAGATCTGTATCACTATCCCACAGTTTAGGTACCAGTACAGGGGTGCACACACACACAGATATGTATCACTATCCCACAGTTTAGGTACCAGTACAGGGGTGCACACACACAGATCTGTATCACTATCCCACAGTTTAGGTACCAGTACAGGGGTGCACACACACAGATATGTATCACTATCCCACAGTTTAGGTACCAGTACAGGGGTGCACACACACACACAGATCTGTATCACTATCCCACAGTTTAGGTACCAGTACAGGGGTGCACACACACAGATCTGTATCACTATCCCACAGTTTAGGTACCAGTACAGGGGTGCACACACACAGATCTGTATCACTATCCCACAGTTTAGGTACCAGTACAGGGGTGTACACACAGATCTGTATCACTATCCCACAGTTTAGGTATCAGTACAGGGGTGCACACACACAGATATGTATCACTATCCCACAGTTTAGGTACCAGTACAGGGGTGCACACACACAGATCTGTATCACTATCCCACAGTTTAGGTACCAGTACAGGGGTGCACACACAGATCTGTATCACTATCCCACAGTTTAGGTATCAGTACAGGGATGCACACACACACAGATCTGTATCACTATCCCACAGTTTAGGTACCAGTACAGGGGTGCACACACACAGATCTGTATCACTATCCCACAGTTTAGGTACCAGTACAGGGGTGCACACACACAGCTATGTATCACTATCCCACAGTTTAGGTACCAGTACAGGGGTGCACACACACACACACACAGATCTGTATCACTATCCCACAGTTTAGGTACCAGTACAGGGGTGCACACACACACACAGATCTGTATCACTATCCCACAGTTTAGGTACCAGTACAGGGGTGCACACACACAGATCTGTATCACTATCCCACAGTTTAGGTATCAGTACAGGGGTGCACACACACAGATCTGTATCACTATCCCACAGTTTAGGTACCAGTACAGGGGTGCACACACACAGATCTGTATCACTATCCCACAGTTTAGGTACCAGTACAGGGGTGTACACACAGATCTGTATCACTATCCCACAGTTTAGGTACCAGTACAGGGGTGCACACACACACACAGATCTGTATCACTATCCCACAGTTTAGGTATCAGTACAGGGGTGCACACACACAGATATGTATCACTACCCCACAGTTTAGGTACCAGTACAGGGGTGCACACACACACACAGATCTGTATCACTATCCCACAGTTTAGGTACCAGTACAGGGGTGCACACACACACACAGATCTGTATCACTATCCCACAGTTTA
The DNA here is from genome assembly GCA_037306005.1 of Rhinophrynus dorsalis. Lineage (NCBI taxonomy): Eukaryota > Metazoa > Chordata > Amphibia > Anura > Rhinophrynidae > Rhinophrynus > Rhinophrynus dorsalis. Next base: position 1,193,756 of record CM074725.1, on the reverse strand, counting down.
GGTACCAGTACAGGGGTGCACACACACAGATCTGTATCACTATCCCACAGTTTAGGTACCAGTACAGGGGTGCACACACACAGATCTGTATCACTATCCCACAGTTTAGGTACCAGTACAGGGGTGCACACACACAGATCTGTATCACTATCCCACAGTTTAGGTACCAGTACAGGGGTGCACACACACACACAGATCTGTATCACTATCCCACAGTTTAGGTACCAGTACAGGGGTGCACACACACACACAGATCTGTATCACTATCCCACAGTTTAGGTACCAGTACAGGGGTGCACACACACACACAGATCTGTATCACTATCCCACAGTTTAGGTACCAGTACAGGGGTGCACACACACAGATCTGTATCACTATCCCACAGTTTAGGTACCAGTACAGGGGTGCACACACACACACACACACAGATATGTATCACTATCCCACAGTTTAGGTATCAGTACAGGGGTGCACACACACACAGATCTGTATCACTATCCCACAGTTTAGGTACCAGTACAGGGGTGCACACACACAGATCTGTATCACTATCCCACAGTTTAGGTACCAGTACAGGGATGCACAGACACAGATCTGTATCACTATCCCACAGTTTAGGTACCAGTACAGGGGTGCACACACACGGATCTGTATCACTATCCCACAGTTTAGGTACCAGTACAGGGGTGCACACACACAGATATGTATCACTATCCCACAGTTTAGGTACCAGTACAGGGGTGCACACACAGATCTGTATCACTATCCCACAGTTTAGGTACCAGTACAGGGGTGCACACACACAGATCTGTATCACTATCCCACAGTTTAGGTACCAGTACAGGGGTGCACACACAGATCTGTATCACTATCCCACAGTTTAGGTACCAGTACAGGGGTGCACACACACACACAGATCTGTATCACTATCCCACAGTTTAGGTACCAGTACAGGGGTGCACACACACAGATCTGTATCACTATCCCACAGTTTAGGTACCAGTACAGGGGTGCACACACACAGATCTGTATCACTATCCCACAGTTTAGGTACCAGTACAGGAGTGCACACACAGATCTGTATCACTATACCACAGTTTAGGTACCAGTACAGGGGTGCACACACACAGATCTGTATCACTATCCCACAGTTTAGGTACCAGTACAGGGGTGCACACACACAGATCTGTATCACTATCCCACAGTTTAGGAATCAGAAGTGGAGGGTCTCAGACTCTGGGATTTTTCCACACCCGGTGCTGCTGTTGGTTTAGCTGCTTTTTCAGCCTGGATTTCAGGGCGGCCACTGCTGTGCCAACCTCCTGTTTATAGTGGACTACACAGGTAAACAACTCCTACCCGGCCAGTGTTGCAATGCAGAATATTGACAGAACAGCGCGTCCTCTGACAGCCAGACAGACAGAACATCCACACAAGGTAGTGAACAGGAATAACTAATTTAGTAAACTTTGTTATAATGGAAAATGTGGATTATCCTGTAAAATTCCACGAGACAACAATATTAAGACTGACATAACCCACCTGTATGTGGACTTCTAGGGCCTGTGGTCAAAACAACAGGAGGCTAATTCTACAGAAATCCATCAAATAAACATTCCTATTCATTTAAACAAACCTTTTAACTTCCTGAATGCCACAGAGGGGTTAAAACTGACAATTAAATCCCTATTTATATATTTCCCCTATGGTGCAAATGATTCCTGTGTCCATGGAATAAAAGAGTGCAGTCCATTAGAGCTCTGTGTCAGAGGCTCGTTCCCCCAATAGAGCAGCCTGTCTCCCCTGATCTGGGTACATTGGTGGATCTCTATCCTATGACTGTGATACATCTTCCTCCAGGTGAGTGGTACATTGGTGGATCTCTATCCTGTGACTGTGGTACATCTTCCTCCAGGTGAGTGGTACAATGGTGGATCTCTATCCTGTGACTGTGGTACATCTTCCTCCAGGTGAGAGGTACATTGGTGGATCTCTATCCTATGACTGTAGTACATCTTCCTCCAGGTGTGTGGTACATTGGTGGATCTCTATCCTATGACTGTGGTACATCTTCCTCCAGGTGAGTGGTACATTGGTGGATCTCTATCCTATGACTGTGGTACATCTTCCTCCAGGTGAGTGGTACATTGGTGGATCTCTATCCTATGACTGTGGTACATCTTCCTCCAGGTGAGTGGTGCATTGGTGGATCTCTATCCTGTGACTGTGGTACATCTTTCTTCAGGCGAGTGGTACATTGGAGGATCTCTATCCTATGACTGTGATACATCTTTCTTCAGGCGAGTGGTACATTGGTGGATCTCTGTCCTATGACTGTGGTACATCTTCCTCCAGGTGAGTGGTACATTGGTGGATCTCTATCCTATGACTGTGATACATCTTTCTTCAGGTGAGTGGTACATTGGTGGATCTCTATCCTATGACTGTGATACATCTTCCTCCAGGTGAGTGGTACAATGGTGGATCTATCCTATGACTTTGGTAAATCTTCATCCAGGCGAGTGGTACATTGGTGGATCTCTATCCTATGACTGTGGTACATCTTCCAGGCAAGTGGTACACTGGTGGATCTCTACCCTATGACTGTGGTACATCTTCCTCCAGGTGAGTGGTACATTGGTGGATCTCTATCATGTGACTGTGGTACATCTTCCTCCAGGTGAATGGTACATTGGTGGATCTCTATCCTGTGACTGTGGTACATCTTCCTCCAGGTGAGTGGTACAATGGTGGATCTCTATCCTATGACTGTGGTACATCTTCCTCCAGGTGAGTGCTAGATTAGTGGATCTCTATCCTATGACTGTGGTACATCTTCCTCCAGGTGAGTGGTACATTGGTGGATCTCTATCCTATGACTGTGGTACATCTTCCTCCAGGTGAGTGGTACATTGGTGGATCTCTATCCTATGACTGTGGTACATCTTCCTCCAGGTGAGTGGTACATTGGAAGATCTCTATCCTATGACTGTGGTACATCTTCCTCCAGGTGAGTGGTACATTGGAGGATCTCTATCCTATGACTGTGGTACATCTTCCTCCAGGTGAGTGGTACATTGGAGGATCTCTATCCTATGACTGTGGTACATCTTCCTCCAGGTGAGTGGTACATTGGTGGATCTCTATCCTATGACTGTGGTACATCTTCCTCCAGGCGAATGGTACAATGGTGGATCTAACCTATGACTGTGGTACATCTTCTTCCAGGTGAGTGCTAGATTAGTGGATCTCTATCCTATGACTGTGGTACATCTTCCTTCAGGTGAGTGGTACATTGGTGGATCTCTATCCTATGACTGTGGTACATCTTCCTTCAGGTGAGTGGTACATTGGTGGATCTCTATCCTATGACTGTGGTACATCTTCCTTCAGGTGAGTGGTACATTGGTGGATCTCTATCCTATGACTGTGGTACATCTTCCTCCAGGTGAGTGGTACAATGATGATCTCTATCCTATGACTGTGGTACATCTTCCTTCAGGCGAGTGGTACATTGGTGGATCTCTATCCTATGACTGTGGTACATCTTCCTCCAGGTGAGTGGTACATTGGTGGATCTCTATCCTATGACTGTGGTACATCTTCCTCCAGGTGAGTGGTACAATGGTGGATCTCTATCCTGTGACTGTGGTACATTTTCCTCCAGGTGAATGGTACATTGGTGGATCTCTATCCTGTGACTGTGGTACATCTTCCTCCAGGTGAGTGGTACAGTGGTGGATCTCTATCCTGTGACTGTGGTACATTTTCCTCCAGGTGAATGGTACAATGGTGGATCTCTATCCTGTGACTGTGGTACATCTTCCTCCAGGTGAGTGGTACATTGGTGGATCTCTATCCTGTGACTGTGGTACATCTTCCTCCAGGAGAGTGGTACATTGGTGGATCTCTATCCTATGACTGTGGTACATCTTCCTCCAGGTGAGTGGTACATTGGTGGATCTCTATCCTATGACTGTGGTACATCTTCCTCCAGGTGAGTGGTACAATGGTGGATCTCTATCCTATGACTGTGGTACATTTTCCTCCAGGTGAATGGTACAATGGTGGATCTCTATCCTGTGACTGTGGTACATCTTCCTCCAGGTGAGTGGTACATTGGTGGATCTCTATCCTGTGACTGTGGTACATCTTCCTCCAGGTGAGTGGTACATTGGTGGATCTCTATCCTATGACTGTGGTACATCTTCCTCCAGGTGAGTGGTACATTGGTGGATCTCTATCCTATGACTATAGTACATCTTCCTCCAGGTGAGTGGTACAATGGTGGATCTCTATCCTATGACTGTAGTACATCTTCCTCCAGGTGAGTGGTACATTGGTGGATCTCTATCCTATGACTGTGGTACATCTTCCTCCAGGTGAGTGGTACATTGGTGGATCTCTATCCTATGACTATAGTACATCTTCCTCCAGGTGAGTGGTACAATGGTGGATCTCTATCCTATGACTGTAGTACATCTTCCTCCAGGTGAGTGGTACATTGGTGGATCTCTATCATGTGACTGTGGTACATCTTCCTCCAGGTGAATGGTACATTGGTGGATCTCTATCCTGTGACTGTGGTACATCTTCCAGGCAAGTGGTACACTGGTGGATCTCTACCCTATGACTGTGGTACATCTTCCTCCAGGTGAGTGGTACATTGGTGGATCTCTATCATGTGACTGTGGTACATCTTCCTCCAGGTGAGTGGTACATTGGTGGATCTCTATCCTATGACTGTGGTACATCTTCCTCCAGGTGAGTGGTACATTGGTGGATCTCTATCCTATGACTGTGGTACATCTTCCTCCAGGTGAGTGGTACATTGGAGGATCTCTATCCTATGACTGTGGTACATCTTCCTCCAGGTGAGTGGTACATTGGAGGATCTCTATCCTATGACTGTGGTACATCTTCCTCCAGGTGAGTGGTACATTGGAGGATCTCTATCCTATGACTGTGGTACATCTTCCTCCAGGTGAGTGGTACATTGGTGGATCTCTATCCTATGACTGTGGTACATCTTCCTCCAGGCGAATGGTACAATGGTGGATCTAACCTATGACTGTGGTACATCTTCTTCCAGGTGAGTGCTAGATTAGTGGATCTCTATCCTATGACTGTGGTACATCTTCCTTCAGGTGAGTGGTACATTGGTGGATCTCTATCCTATGACTGTGGTACATCTTCCTTCAGGTGAGTGGTACATTGGTGGATCTCTATCCTATGACTGTGGTACATCTTCCTTCAGGTGAGTGGTACATTGGTGGATCTCTATCCTATGACTGTGGTACATCTTCCTCCAGGTGAGTGGTACAATGATGATCTCTATCCTATGACTGTGGTACATCTTCCTTCAGGCGAGTGGTACATTGGTGGATCTCTATCCTATGACTGTGGTACATCTTCCTCCAGGTGAGTGGTACATTGGTGGATCTCTATCCTATGACTGTGGTACATCTTCCTCCAGGTGAGTGGTACAATGGTGGATCTCTATCCTGTGACTGTGGTACATTTTCCTCCAGGTGAATGGTACATTGGTGGATCTCTATCCTGTGACTGTGGTACATCTTCCTCCAGGTGAGTGGTACAGTGGTGGATCTCTATCCTGTGACTGTGGTACATTTTCCTCCAGGTGAATGGTACAATGGTGGATCTCTATCCTGTGACTGTGGTACATCTTCCTCCAGGTGAGTGGTACATTGGTGGATCTCTATCCTGTGACTGTGGTACATCTTCCTCCAGGTGAGTGGTACATTGGTGGATCTCTATCCTATGACTGTGGTACATCTTCCTCCAGGTGAGTGGTACATTGGTGGATCTCTATCCTATGACTGTGGTACATCTTCCTCCAGGTGAGTGGTACAATGGTGGATCTCTATCCTATGACTGTGGTACATTTTCCTCCAGGTGAATGGTACAATGGTGGATCTCTATCCTGTGACTGTGGTACATCTTCCTCCAGGTGAGTGGTACATTGGTGGATCTCTATCCTGTGACTGTGGTACATCTTCCTCCAGGCGAGTGGTACAGTGGTGGATCTCTATCCTGTGACTGTGGTACATCTTCCTCCAGGTGAGTGGTACATTGGTGGATCTCTATCCTGTGACTGTGGTACATCTTCCTCCAGGTGAGTGGTACATTGGTGGATCTCTATCCTATGACTGTGGTACATCTTCCTCCAGGTGAGTGGTACATTGGTGGATCTCTATCCTATGACTATAGTACATCTTCCTCCAGGTGAGTGGTACAATGGTGGATCTCTATCCTATGACTGTAGTACATCTTCCTCCAGGTGAGTGGTACATTGGTGGATCTCTATCCTATGACTGTGGTACATCTTCCTCCAGGTGAGTGGTACATTGGTGGATCTCTATCCTATGACTATAGTACATCTTCCTCCAGGTGAGTGGTACAATGGTGGATCTCTATCCTATGACTGTAGTACATCTTCCTCCAGGTGAGTGGTACATTGGTGGATCTCTATCCTGTGACTGTGGTACATCTTCCTCCAGGTGAGTGGTACATTGGTGGATCTCTATCCTATGACTATAGTACATCTTCCGCCAGGCGAGTGGTACAATGGTGGATCTCTATCCTGTGACTGTGGTACATCTTCCTCCAGGTGAGTGGTACATTGGTGGATCTCTATCCTGTGTCTGTGGTACATCTTCCTCCAGGTGAGTGGTACAATGGTGGATCTCTATCCTATGACTGTGGTACATCTTCCTCCAGGTGAGTGGTACAATGGTGGATCTCTATCCTATGACTGTGGTAAATCTTCCTCCAGGTGAGTGGTACAATGGTGGATCTCTATCCTGTGACTGTGGTACATCTTCCTCCAGGTGAGTGGTACAATGGTGGATCTCTATCATATGACTGTGGTACATCTTCCTCCAGGTGAGTGGTACATTGGTGGATCTCTATCCTATGACTGTGGTACATCTTCCTCCAGGTGAGTGGTACATTGGTGGATCTCTATCCTATGACTGTGGTACATCTTCCTCCAGGTGAGTGGTACATTGGTGGATCTCTATCCTGTGACTGTGGTACATCTTCCTCCAGGTGAGTGGTACAATGGTGGATCTCTATCCTATGACTGTGGTACATCTTCCTCCAGGTGAGTGGTACAATGGTGGATCTCTATCCTATGACTGTGGTAAATCTTCCTCCAGGTGAGTGGTACATTGGTGGATCTCTATCCTATGACTATAGTACATCTTCCTCCAGGTGAGTGGTACATTGGTGGATCTCTATCCTGTGACTGTGATACATCTTCCTCCAGGCGAGTGGTACATTGGTGGATCTCTATCATGTGACTGTGGTACATCTTCCTCCAGGTGAGTGGTACATTGGTGGATCTCTATCCTATGACTGTGATACATCTTCCTCCAGGCGAGTGGTACAATGGTGGATCTCTATCCTATGACTGTGATACATCTTCCTCCAGGCGAGTGGTACATTGGTGGATCTCTATCATATGACTGTGATACATCTTCCTCCAGGTGAGTGGTACAATGGTGACTGTATCCTATGACTGTGATACATCTTCCTCCAGGTGAGTGGTACAATGGTGACGTCTATCCTGTGACTGTAGTACATCTTCCTCAAGGTGAGAGGTACATTGGTGGATCTCTATCCTATGACTGTGGTACATCTTCCTCCAGGTGAGTGGTACAGTGGTGGATCTCTATCCTATGACTGTGATACATCTTCCTCCAGGCGAGTGGTACATTGGTGGATCTCTATCATATGACTGTGATACATCTTCCTCCAGGTGAGTGGTACAATGGTGACTGTATCCTATGACTGTGGTACATCTTCCTCCAGGTGAGTGGTACAATGGTGACGTCTATCCTGTGACTGTAGTACATCTTCCTCCAGGTGAGTGGTACATTGGTGGATCTCTATCATGTGATTGTGGTACATCTTCCTCCAGGTGAGTGGTACAGTGGTGGATCTCTATCCTATGACTGTGATACATCTTCCTCCAGGCGAGTGGTACATTGGTGGATCTCTATCATATGACTGTGATACATCTTCCTCCAGGTGAGTGGTACAATGGTGACTGTATCCTATGACTGTGGTACATCTTCCTCCAGGTGAGTGGTACAATGGTGGATCTCTATCCTGTGACTGTGGTACATCTTCCTCCAGGTGAATGGTACAATAGTGACTCTATCCTGTGACTGTGGTACATCTTCCTCCAGGCGAGTGGTACATTGGTGGATCTCTATCCTATGACTGTGATACATCTTCCTCCAGGCGAGTGGTACATTGGTGGATCTCTATCATATGACTGTGATACATCTTCCTCCAGGTGAGTGGTACAATGGTGACTGTATCCTATGACTGTGGTACATCTTCCTCCAGGTGAGTGGTACAATGGTGGATCTCTATCCTGTGACTGTGGTACATCTTCCTCCAGGTGAATGGTACAATAGTGACTCTATCCTGTGACTGTGGTACATCTTCCTCCAGGTGAGTGGTACAGTGGTGGATCTCTATCCTATGACTATGGTACATCTTCCTCCAGGTGAGTGGTACATTGGTGGATCTCTATCCTGTGACTGTGGTACATCTTCCTCCAGGTGAGTGGTACATTGGTGGATCTCTATCCTGTGACTGTGGTACATCTTCCTCCAGGTGAGTGCTACAATGGTGGATCTCTATCCTATGACTGTGGTACATCTTCCTCCAGGTGAGTGGTACATTGGTGGATCTCTGTCCTATGACTGTGGTACATCTTCCTCCAGGTGAGTGGTACATTGGTGGATCTCTATCCTATGACTGTGGTACATCTTCCTCCAGGTGAGTGGTACAATGATGGATCTCTATCCTATGACTGTGGTACATCTTCCTCCAGGTGTGTGGTACATTGGTGGATCTCTATCCTATGACTATGGTACATCTTCCTCCAGGCGAGTGGTACATTGGTGGATCTCTATCCTATGACTGTGGTACATCTTCCTCTAGGCGAGTGGTACAGTGGTGGATCTCTATCTTATGACTGTGATACATCTTCCTCCAGGTGAGTGGTACAATGGTGGATCTCTATCCTATGACTGTGGTACATCTTCCTCCAGGTGAGTGGTACATTGGTGGATCTCTATCATATGACTGTGATACATCTTCCTCCAGGTGAGTGGTACATTGGTGGATCTCTATCCTATGACTGTGATACATCTTCCTCCAGGTGAGTGGTACATTGGTGGATCTCTATCCTATGACTGTGGTACATCTTCCTCCAGGTGAGTGGTACATTGGTGGATCTCTATCCTATGACTGTGGTACATCTTCCTCCAGGCGAGTGGTACATTGGTGGATCTCTATCCTATGACTATGATACATCTTCCTCCAGGTGAGTGGTACATTGGTGGATCTCTATCCTATGACTGTGGTACATCTTCCTCCAGGCGAGTGGTACATTGGTGGATCTCTATCCTGTGACTGTGGTACATCTTCCTCCAGGTGAGTGGTACATTGGTGGATCTCTATCCTATGACTGTGGTACATCTTCCTCCAGGTGAGTGGTACATTGGTGGATCTCTATCCTGTGACTGTGGTACATCTTCCTCCAGGTGAGTGGTACATTGGTGGATCTCTATCCTATGACTGTGGTACATCTTCCTCCAGGTGAGTGGTACATTGGTGGATCTCTATCCTGTGACTGTGGTACATCTTCCTCCAGGTGAGTGGTACATTGGTGGATCTCTATCCTGTGACTGTGGTACATCTTCCTCCAGGTGAGTGGTACATTGGTGGATCTCTATCCTGTGACTGTGGTAAATCTTCCTCCAGGCAAGTGGTACATTGGTGGATCTCTATCCTATGACTGTGATACATCTTCCTTCAGGCGAGTGGTACAATGGTGGATCTCTATCATATGACTGTGGTACATCTTCCTCCAGGTGAGTGGTACATTAGTGGATCTCTATCCTATGACTGTGGTACATCTTCCTCCAGGCGAGTGGTACAATGGTGGATCTCTATCCTATGACTGTGGTACATCTTCCCCCAGGTGAGTGGTACATTGGTGGATCTCTATCCTGTGACTGTGGTACATCTTCCTCCAGGCGATTGGTACATTGGTGGATCTCTATCCTATGACTGTGGTACATCTTCCTCCAGGTGAGTGGTACAATGGTCGATCTCTATCATGTGACTGTGGTACATCTTCTTCCAGGTGAGTGGTACAATGGTGGATCTCTATCCTGTGACTGTAGTACATCTTCCTCCAGGTGAGTGGTACAATGATGATCTCTATCCTGTGACTGTAGTACATCTTCCTGCAGGTGAGTGGTACAATGATGGATCTCTATCTTATGACTGTGGTACGTCTTCCACCAGGCGAGTGGTACAATGACGGATCTCTATCCTAAGACTGTGGTACATCTTCCTCCAGGTGAGTGGTACATTGGTGGATCTCTGTCCTGTGACTGTGGTACATCTTCCTCCAGGTGAGTGGTACAATGGTGGATCTCTATCCTATGACTGTAGTACATCTTCCTCCAGGTGAGTGGTACAATGGTGGATCTCTATCCTGTGACTGTAGTACATCTTCCTCCAGGTGAGCGGTACAATGGTGGATCTCTATCCTATGACTGTAGTACATCTTCCTCCAGGTGAGTGGTACAATGGTGGATCTCTATCCTATGACTGTAGTACATCTTCCTCCAGGTGAGTGGTACAATGGTGGATCTCTATCCTATGACTGTAGTACATCTTCCTCCAGGTGAGTGGTACAATGGTGGATTGTAACGGACCCTAGGCCGTTAGTTGGGTCCTTGACTGGACCTCAAACACTTTTTGCAAAGACTAGGGGCCTGTGGCCTTATTTGAACTTTAATAGGGGTTTCCCTATCTTTATGTTAAAAGGTTTTATGTATTGTCAAAATATTGTATGTGTTTAATTGTACTTGTCCAATTCAGAGGTTTGTGCAATCACCAACTACCAGGTATGCAAATATCTTCCATAGCCTAACATGGGGAATGGTAGGCAGTTCAGTGATTGGTCAAGGGTGGAGCAGGCCATTCAAAATAGTCAAACAAAGGCTCCAGCCATTTGACTATTTGTACTGTAGCTAGACCTCCTGCTGTGTTTTAATTAAGCCAATGTGAACTGCAGTCAGACCCCTGGCCTAGTCTCCTAATTGTGCATTCCCTCTACTCAAGTCTTTGTCCTTGTCTAGAATTAATCAGATATGTTTGTACTACCCTGAGCAGTATTGGGTTTGTGAGGTCACTTGCCATTGGCCCCTTTCCCTTAACTGCTATTGGTCTTTTGTTACCCTCTGCCATTGGCCCATTGTCTCCAGTTACCATTGGTCTTTTGTTCCCTGTGTCATATGCCCATTGTGTCTGATTGGTCCCTGGGCCAAGCCTGTATTAGAATACCTGGCCCTTCCCCTCCCTATTGTACTGTATAAAAGATGTGTGGTGTGTTCAATAAAGTGTTCAAGTTTGGGAGTAAACTGTCTCTGAGTTTACTTTCTGACTGGGATGGTCTAAAGAGTCCTCTTTGACTCCCATCCCTCCCTTGCAATTGAGCCATTCACTACCCGAAGATCGAAGGCGTCGACGTCGAACGAATCCGACCTCCTGGAAGTACCACCGGACCGGGACATCAGACGCAGCTCAGCCGACCTCGAAGGCGAGATTTCGGGAACGACGGCCCAGCCCATACCGGTGGCTAGGGTTACCGTTATATGGATCTCTATCCTATGACTGTAGTACATCTTCCTCCAGGTGAGTGGTACAGTGGTGGATCTCTATCCTATGACTGTGGTACATCTTCCTCCAGGCGAGTGGTACAATGATGGATCTCTATCCTATGACTGTGGTACATCTTCCTCCAGGCGAGTGGTACATTGGTGGATCTCTATCCTGTGATTGTGGTACATCTTCCTCCAGGTGAGTGGTACATTGGTGGATCTCTATCCTATGACTGTGGTACATCTTCCTCCAGGTGAGTGGTACATTGGAGGATCTCTATCCTATGACTGTGGTAAATCTTCTGCCAGGTGAGTGGTACATTGGTGGATCTCTATCCTATGACTGTGGTACATCTTCCTCCAGGCGAATGGTACAATGGTGGATCTATCCTATGACTGTGGTACATCTTCTTCCAGGTGAGTGCTAGATTAGTGGATCTCTATCCTATGACTGTGGTACATCTTCCTTCAGGTGAGTGGTACAATGATGGATCTCTATCCTATGACTGTGGTACATCTTCCTCCAGGCGAGTGGTACATTGGTGGATCTCTATCCTGTGACAGGTATATCTTCCTCCAGGTGAGTGGTACATTGGTGGATGTCTATCCTATCACTGTGGTACACCTTCCTCCAGGTGAGTGGAACATTGGAGGATCTCTATCCTATGACTGTGGTAAATCTTTTTCCAGGTGAGTGGTATATTGGTGGATTTTTATCCTATGACTGTGGTACATCTTCCTCCAGGCGACTGGTACATTGGTGGATCTCTATCCTATGACTTTGGTACATCTTTCTTCAGGCGAGTGGTACATTGGTGGATCTCTGTCCTATGACTGTGGTACATCTTCCTCCAGGTGAGTGGTACAATGGTGGATCTATCCTATGACTTTGGTAAATCTTCCTCCAGGCGAGTGGTACATTGGTGGATCTCTATCCTATGACTGTGGTACATCTTCCAGGCAAGTGGTACATTGGTGGATCTCTACCCTATGACTGTGGTACATCTTCCTCCAGGTGAGTGGTGCAATGGTGACGTCTATCCTATGACTGTGGTACATCTTCCTCCAGGTGAGTGGTACATTGGTGGATCTCTATCCTATGACTGTGGTACATCTTCCTCCAGGTGAGTGGTACATTGGTGGATCTCTATCCTGTGACTGTGGTACATCTTCCTCCAGGTGAGTGGTACATTGGAGGATCTCTATCCTATGACTGTGGTAAATCTTCTTCCAGGTGAGTGGTACATTGGAGGATCTCTATCCTATGACTGTGGTACATCTTCCTCCAGGTGAGTGGTACATTGGTGGATCTCTATCCTATGACTGTGGTACATCTTCCTCCAGGTGAGTGGTACATTGGTGGATCTCTATCCTGTGACTGTGGTACATCTTCCTCCAGGTGAGTGGTACATTGGTGGATCTCTACCCTGTGAGTGTGGTACATCTTTGAGGGCAGGCTCATTCCTATTTGAGCATCTCTGACTAGCTCTTTTGCATATGCAAATTGCTCAGGGTAATCCAGACGTGGACCCCTTGCTCACAGTGCCTAGAGAGATCAGCTGCACCTCACTGACGAGGCCCAACAAGGCCGAAACGTACGTCTGGGGTTGGCTGCTTCTCTTGTTCAGAGGGGAATTGCCTGGCACTTCGTGGCTGGACTGCCTTTTGGTAGGATCAGTATGATGCGCTTCAGGATATTTCCTCTCTGTGAAAGGCGCTAGTGAGCTAAAAGAGATTGCACCCTGGGTAGGATACTTATCCTATAGAGCCTCATCACTTTGAGGGCTGGCTCGTTCCTAGTTGAGCATCTCTGACTAGCTCTTTTGCATATGCAAATTGCCCTTGGGACTAGTCACCCTAAGGGTAACAGGGTAATCCAGACGTGGACCCCTTGCTCACAGTGCCTAGAGAGATCAGCTGCACCTCACTGATGAGGCCCAACAAGGCCGAAACGTACGTCTGGGGTTGGCTGCTTCTCTTATTCAGAGGGGAATTGCCTGGCACTTCGTGGCTGGACTACCTTTTGGTAGGATCAGTATGATGCGCTTCAGGATATGGCTAAAAGAGATTGCACCCTGGGTAGGATACTTATCCTATAGAGCCTCATCACTTTGAGGGCAGGCTCGTTCCTAGTTGAGCATCTCTGACTAGCTCTTTTGCATCCACTGGGAGGCACATTGGCAGAGTCCTCCCATGGGACTTGTAGTGAGTCTTCCACCAACAGATTGACGCAATGGTAGATCTCTACTCCGGGATTGTGTCAAATCTCAATCTACCAAGTGGCACATTGGTGCATATCTCCCCTAGCATTGTGGTGTGTCTAGATCCAATAAGTGGCACGTTGGCAGCTCTCTTCCCAAGGAATGTGGTGTGCCTTCATCCACCGAATGGTACACAGGTCCACTGATACACTGTATAACACTTGCCCTTCTGATAACACAGCTGGGCAGATAATGTCTCACTTCTGTTTCACAGCAGTGATAGATTGATGCACTGTATCACACTTTTGTACTTGAGAATAGCTGGAATAGACAGTGAATTGCTCTGTACGCCTTTCGGAGATGGGAGTCAGAGAGGACCCTTTAGACCATCCAGGCAAGCACGACACATGGAGACTGCTTGCTCCACACGAACACACTTTATTGACAAAATCCACACCATTTTATACAGTAGCAATGGAACTGGGAGGGGCCAGTTAGACTAAGGGCTGACTTAACTTAGGGACCAATGGGAAGGGGAGTGACAATATGGAGTGTAACCCGACTGGTCCTTTTCCAGGACTCCCTGTGAGTAGGGTGGAGCCTGATACCCAAGATTGAGTGATTGAGTGGCCAGACATGATTAGGTTAGGGCACAAAGGGATCCCAGTGGGGGGTGCAGTCTCAATGGGTCGTAATACACATTCGTAACACAAAAACTCGTCCTCCTGATCTCTGTACCGTGAGACTGATACACTGTATAACACTCGTCCTCCTGATCTCTGTACTGTGAGAATGATACACTGTATAACACTCGTCCTTCTGATCTCTGTACTGTGAGACTGATACACTGTATAACACTCGTCCTCCTGATCTCTGTACTGTGAGACTGATACACTGTATAACACTTGTCCTCATGATCTCTATACTGTGAGATTGATACACTGTATAACACTCGTCCTCCTGATCTCAGTACTGTGAGATTGATACACTGTATAACACTCGTCCTTCTGATCTCTGTACTGTGAGATTGATACACTGTATAACACTCGTCCTTCTGATCTCTGTACTGTGAGATTGATACACTGTATAACACTCGTCCTTCTGATCTCTGTACTGTGAGATTGATACACTGTATAACACTCGTCCTCCTGATCTCTGTACTGTGAGACTGATACACTGTATAACACTTGTCCTCATGATCTCTATACTGTGAGATTGATACACTGTATAACACTCGTCCTCCTGATCTCAGTACTGTGAGATTGATACACTGTATAACACTCGTCCTTCTGATCTCTGTACTGTGAGATTGATACACTGTATAACACTCGTCCTTCTGATCTCTGTACTGTGAGATTGATACACTGTATAACACTCGTCCTTCTGATCTCTGTACTGTGAGATTGATACACTGTATAACACTCGTCCTCCTGATCTCTGTACTGTGAGATTGATACACTGTATAACACTCGTCCTTCTGATCTCTGTACTGTGAGATTGATACACTGTATAACACTCGTACTCCTGATCTCTGTACTATGAGATTGATACACTGTATAACACTCGTCCTTCTGATCTCTGTACTGTGAGATTGATACACTGTATAACACTCGTCCTCCTGATCTCTGTACTGTGAGATTGATACACTGTATAACACTCGTCCTTCTGATCTCTGTACTGTGAGATTGATACACTGTATAACACTCGTCCTCCTGATATCTGTACTGTGAGACTGATACACTGTATAACACTCGTCCTCCTGATCTCTGTAGTGTGAGATTGATACACTGTATAACACTCGTCCTGATCTCTGTACTGTGAGACTGATACACTGTATAACACTCGTCCTTCTGATCTCTGTAGTGTGAGATTGATACACTGTATAACACTCGTCCTCCTGATCTCTGTACTGTGAGATTGATACACTGTATAACACTCGTCCTCCTGATCTCTGTACTGTGAGATTGATACACTGTATAACACTCGTCCTCCTGATATCTGTACTGTGAGACTGATACACTGTATAACACTCGTCCTCCTGATCTCTGTAGTGTGAGATTGATACACTGTATAACACTCGTCCTGATCTCTGTACTGTGAGACTGATACACTGTATAACACTCGTCCTTCTGATCTCTGTACTGTGAGACTGATACACTGTATAACACTCGTCCTCCTGATCTCTGTACTGTGAGATTGATACACTGTATAACACTCGTCCTTCTGATCTCTGTACAGTGAGACCGATACACTGTATAACACTCGTCCTTCTGATCTCTGTACTGTGAGACTGATACACTGTATAACACTCGTCCTTCTGATCTCTCTACTGTGAGACCGATACACTGTATAACACTCGTCCTTCTGATCTCTGTACTGTGAGACCGATACACCGTATAACACTCATCCTTCTGATCTCTGTACTGTGAGACTGATACACTGTATAACACTCGTCCTCCTGATCTCTGTACTGTGAGATTGATACACTGTATAACACTCGTCCTCCTGATCTCTGTACTGTGAGATTGATACACTGTATAACACTCGTCCTTCTGATCTCTGTACTGTGAGATTGATACACCGTATAACACTCGTCCTCCTGATCTCTGTACTGTGAGATTGATACACCGTATAACACTCATCCTTCTGATCTCTGTACTGTGAGATTGATACTCTGTATAACACTCGTTGTCCTGATCTCTGTACAGTGAGACTGATACACTGTATAACACTCGTCCTCCTGATCTCTGTACTGTGAGATTGATACACTGTATAACACTCGTCCTTCTGATCTCTGTACTGTGAGATACACTGTATAACACTCGTCCTTCTGATCTCTGTACAGTGAGACCGATACACTGTATAACACTCGTCCTTCTGATCTCTGTACTGTGAGATTGATACACTGTATAACACTCGTCCTCTTGATCTCTGTACTGTGAGATTGATACACTGTATAACACTCGTCCTTCTGATCTCTGTACTGTGAGA
>CM074725.1:1011843-1169343 GCA_037306005.1 Rhinophrynus dorsalis | reverse complement strand
ATGTTTAGGTGTATGTTTAGGTGTATGTTTAGGCGTATGTTTAGGCGTATGTATAGGCGTATGTATAGGCGTATGTATAGGCGTATGTATAGGCGTATGTATAGTGGTATATATAGACGTATGTATAGACGTATGTATAGACGTATGTATAGTGGTATATATAGTCGTATGTATAGACGTATGTTTAGGCGTATGTTTAGGCGTATGTATAGGCGTATGTATAGACGTATGTATAGTTGTATGTATAGTGGTATATATAGACGTATGTATAGACGTATGTATAGGTGTATGTATAGACGTATGTATAGTCGTATGTATAGGTGTATGTATAGACGTATGTATAGTCGTATGTATAGGTGTATGTATAGGCGTATGTATAGGCGTATGTATAGTTGTATGTATAGACGTATGTATAGACGTATGTATAGTGGTATATATAGGCGTATGTATAGTTGTATGTATAGGCATATAAGTGAGGAGGGACGAAGACGTTCAGTGATGAGGGGAGAGAGGAGACATTATCCAGTCTGTCTAAGAAAGCAGTGTCCAGTGCAGCCTCTCATTAGGCCAGGTCACGTGAGGAGGCGGGTAATACTGGATAGAAGAGGGGAGTCTCCTCCTCAGAGGCCCTGCTTTTTTGTGGTGGCCTGCCCTCTGGAGGAGGGGAACTCTTCCCCCCCATGGTTCTTGTGCTGCACAGTGGACGTAAGAGAAAGATCACTTTAGAGACATACACAGAATTAGCATTTAGTGACAGACAGTGTTAAAGAGACATACAGAGGGAGAGAGTGCATTATACAGATATAGATATTCACCTTGAGACCAAACAGTGAAGAGGAACTCCGAGACTGACAGCAATCTGAGAACCTAGACCTGACGCCAAAAAACAGACAGTGAACGATGGCCGTTCTGCATTTCACCTCTGCAACACCCCCCAAAAACAAGTCTTCCCAGGGCCTCACCCCCTCCAACACAGACACCACTCTCCCCCCACCCCCCATTGGTCCGCTCTTCCCACACAGACACCACTCCCCCCCCCCCCATGAGTCCGCTCCTCCCACACAGACACCTCTCTCCCACCCCCATGAGTCCGCTCCTCCCACACAGACACCTCTCTCCCACCCCCATCGGTCCGCTCCTCCTACACAGACACCCTCTCCCACCCACCCACATCGGTCCGCTCCTCCCACACA
This sequence comes from Rhinophrynus dorsalis, assembly GCA_037306005.1. Lineage (NCBI taxonomy): Eukaryota > Metazoa > Chordata > Amphibia > Anura > Rhinophrynidae > Rhinophrynus > Rhinophrynus dorsalis. Next base: position 1,168,150 of record CM074725.1, on the reverse strand, counting down.
GCCACCTCTCTCCCAACCCCCATCGGTCCTCTCTTCCTACACAGACACCTCTCTCCCACCCCCACATCGGTCCGCACCTTCAACACATACACCTCTCTCCCACCCCCATCGGTCTGCTCCTCCTACACAGACACCTCTCTCCCACCTCCATCGGTCTGCTCCTCCCACACAGACACCTCTCTCCCACCCACCCCCATTGGTCCGCTCCTCCCACACAGACACCTTTCTCCCACCCACCCCCATTGGTCCGCTCCTCCCACACAGACACCTTTCTCCCACCCCCATCGGTCTGCTCCTCCCACACAGACACCTCTCTCCCACCCACCCCCATTGGTCCGCTCCTCCCACACAGACACCTTTCTCCCAACCCCCATCGGTCTGCTCTTCCTACAGAGACACCTCTCTCCCACCCCCACATCGGTCCGCACCTTCAACACAGACACCTCTCTCCCACCCCCATCGGTCTGCACCTCCCACAAAGACACCACTCTCCCAACCCCCATCGGTCCGCTGCTCCTACACAGACACCTCTCTCTCACCCCCACCGGTCTTCTCCTCCTACACAGACTCCTCTCTCCCAACCCCCATAAGTCTGCATCTCCCACACAGACACCTCTCTCCCACCCACCCACATTGATCTGCATCTCCCACACAGACACCTCTCTTCCACCCCCATCGGTCCGCTCCTCCCACATAGACACCTCTTCTACCCCCCGTCGGTCCGCCCCTCCTACACAGACTCCTCTCTCCCACCCCCATCGGTCCGCTCCTCCATCACAGACACCTCTCTCCCACCCCCATCGGTCTGCTCCTCCCACACAGACACCTTTCTCCCACCCCCATCGGTCCACTCCTCCCACACAGACACCTCTCTCCCACCCACCCCCATCGGTCCGCTCCTCCCACACAGACATCTCTCTCCAACCCCCATCAGTCCGTTCCTCCTACACAGACACCTCTCTCCCATCCCCATCGGTCCGCTCCTCCTACACAGACTCCTCTCTCCCACCCCCATCGGTCCGCTCCTCCAACACAGACATCTCTCTCCCACCCCCATCGGTCCGCTCCTCCTACACAGACACCTCTCTCCAATCCCCATCTGTCCGCTCCTCCCACACACCCACCCCCCATCGGTCTGCTCCTCATACACAGACACCTATCTCCCATCCCCATCGGTCTGCTCTTCCTACACAGACACCTCTCTCCCACCCCTATTGGTCCGCTCCTCCTACACAGACACCACTCTCCCAACCCCCATCGGTCCGCTCCTCCTACACAGACACCTCTCTCCCACCCCCATCAGTCCGCTCCTCCTACACAGACTCCCACCCCCATCTGTCCGCTCCTCCAACACAGACATCTCTCTCCCACCCCCATCTGTCCGCTCCTCCCACAAAGACACCTCTCTCCCACCCCCATCGGTCCGCTCCCCCCACACAGACACTTCTCTCCCACCCCCATCGGTCCGCTCCTCCCACACAGACACCTCTCTCCCACCCCCACCCCCCATCGGTCCACTCCTCCTACACAGACACCTCTCTCCCACCCCTATCGGTCCGCTCCTCCCACACAGACACCTCTCTCCCATCCCCATGAGTCCGCTCCTCCCACACAGACACCTTTCTCCCACCCCCATCGATCCGCTCCTCCCACACAGACACCTCTCTCCCAACCCCCATCGGTCTGCTCCTCCCACACAGACACCTTTCTCCCACCCCCATCGATCCGCTCCTCCCACACAGACACCTCTCTCCCAACCCCCATCGGTCTGCTCCTCCCACACAGACACCTCTCTCCCACCCCCACCGGTCTTCTCCTCCTACACAGACACCTCTCTCCCACCCCCACCGGTCTTCTCCTCCTACACAGACACCTCTCTCCCACCCCCACCGGTCTTCTCCTCCTACACAGACTCCTCTCTCCCAACCCCCATCGGTCTGCATCTCCCACACAGACACCTCTCTCCCACCCACCCACATTGATCTGCATCTCCCACACAGACACCTCTCTTCCACCCCCATCGGTCCGCTCCTCCCACATAGACACCTCTTCTACCCCCCGTCGGTCCGCTCCTCCTACACAGACACCTCTCTTCCCCCCGTCGGTCAGCTCGTCCCACACAGACTTCTCTCTTCCCCCCATCAGTCCACTCCTCCTACATATGCAACTCCCCCCAGTCTAATTCTCCCAGACATACAACTCTCCCCCTCTCTGTTTGCTCCTCCCACACAGTCTGCCCCCAGTCTGCTTCTCACCCCTCAGTCTGCTCCTCCCACAAATTCTCCTCTCTCCAACCTCAGTCTCTTCCATCCTTGCACATACCCACCTCTCCTCCCTCAGTCTCCCACAAGTCTAACTCCTCACCATGGCCATACATTGTAATGATTGGTCACCTGGAAGCAGAGGCTCCCTGCGGTTAGCTGCTGCTGGGGCCAGGATCTGCCCATCCTTCAGGTAGTGATGCAGCACAATGCTAAGCCTGGACTGGTTAAGTGTGTCCATAACGATGGAGCGGACAGCTCGGTAATTGGCATAAAGGTGTAAGGAGGTCAAGAGGAAGAAGAGCAGGTAGGTGACCCTTTGAAAGAGACGGACACAAGTGACTGTCAAAGTGTGTAGCAGACATACATTGTAAGAAGTCTAATCTTACGTACGGCCTTGAGTTTTAGCTCTCTGCATTTTAAACACGCAAGGCTTGAAATAAGCAAAAATGGCTGCAAAAGACCATTAACTACTATCTACAAATATTATATATTGATCAGATTCTCTGACAACATGGTCATAGAGTGCTGCGCAGTGCTGAGAGCCAATCAGAGACCGAGCAACCGGCTGTATGAAAGCGAATCTGAGAAGAGACTAGCAGAGTGAAATGATCCCTTTACTGATAACCGAGTGGATCTGGGACACAAGTAAAGCGATCCCTTTACTGATAACCGAGTGGATCTGGGACACAAGTAAAGCGATCCCTTTACTGAGAACCGAGTGGATCTGGGACACAAGTAAAGCGATCCCTTTACTGAGAACCGAGTGGATCTGGGACACAAGTAAAGCGATCCCTTTACTGATAACCGAGAGGATCTGGGACACAAGTAAAGCGATCCCTTTACTGATAACCGAGTGGATCTGGGACACAAGTAAAGCGATCCCTTTACGGATAACCGAGTGGATCTGGGACACAAGTAAAGCGATCCCTTTACGGATAACCGAGTGGATCTGGGACACAAGTAAAGCGATCCCTTTACTGATAACCGAGTGGATCTGGGACACAAGTAAAGCGATCCCTTTACTGATAACCGAGTGGATCTGGGACACAAGTAAAGCGATCCCTTTACTGATAACCGAGTGGATCTGGGACACAAGTAAAGCGATCCCTTTACTGATAACCGAGTGGATCTGGGACACAAGTAAAGCGATCCCTTTACTGATAACCGAGTGGATCTGGGACACAAGTAAAGCGATCCCTTTACTGAGAACCGAGTGGATCTGGGACACAAGTAAAGCGATCCCTTTACTGAGAACCGAGTGGATCTGGGACACAAGTAAAGCGATCCCTTTACTGAGAACCGAGTGGATCTGGGACACAAGTAAAGAGATCCCTTTACTGAGAACCGAGTGGATCTGGGACACAAGTAAAGCGATCCCTTTACCGATAACCGAGTGGATCTGGGACACAAGTAAAGCGATCCCTTTACCGATAACCGAGTGGATCTGGGACACAAGTAAAGCGATCCCTTTACCGATAACCGAGTGGATCTGGGACACAAGTAAAGCGATCCCTTTACCGATAACCGAGTGGATCTGGGACACAAGTAAAGCGATCCCTTTACCGATAACCGAGTGGATCTGGGACACAAGTAAAGCGATCCCTTTACCGATAACCGAGTGGATCTGGGACACAAGTAATGCGATCCCTTTACCGATAACCGAGTGGATCTGGGACACAAGTAAAGCGATCCCTTTACCGATAACCGAGTGGATCTGGGACACAAGTAAAGCGATCCCTTTACTGATAACCGAGTGGATCTGGGACACAAGTAAAGCGATCCCTTTACCGATAACAGAGTGGATCTGGGACACAAGTAAAGCGATCCCTTTACCGATAACCGAGTGGATCTGGGACACAAGTAAAGCGATCCCTTTACGGATAACCGAGTGGATCTGGGACACAAGTAAAGCGATCCCTTTACTGATAACCGAGTGGATCTGGGACACAAGTAAAACGATCCCTTTACTGATAACCGAGTGGATCTGGGACACAAGTAAAGCGATCCCTTTACTGATAACCGAGTGGATCTGGGACACAAGTAAAGCGATCCCTTTACTGATAACCGAGTGGATCTGGGACACAAGTAAAGCGATCCCTTTACTGATAACCGAGTGGATCTGGGACACAAGTAAAGCGATCCCTTTACGGATAACCGAGTGGATCTGGGACACAAGTAAAGCGATCCCTTTACTGATAACCGAGTGGATCTGGGACACAAGTAAAACGATCCCTTTACTGATAACCGAGTGGATCTGGGACACAAGTAAAGCGATCCCTTTACCGATAACCGAGTGGATCTGGGACACAAGTAAAGCGATCCCTTTACTGATAACCGAGTGGATCTGGGACACAAGTAAAGCGATCCCTTTACCGATAACCGAGTGGATCTGGGACACAAGTAAAGCGATCCCTTTACCGATAACCGAGTGGATCTGGGACACAAGTAAAGCGATCCCTTTACCGATAACCGAGTGGATCTGGGACACAAGTAAAGCGATCCCTTTACCGATAACCGAGTGGATCTGGGACACAAGTAAAGCGATCCCTTTACGGATAACCGAGTGGATCTGGGACACAAGTAAAGAGATCCCTTTACTGAGAACAGAGTTGATCTGGGACACAAGTAAAGCGATCCCTTTACTGATAACCGAGTGGATCTGGGACACAAGTAAAGCGATCCCTTTACCGATAACCGAGTTGATCTGGGACACAAGTAAAGCGATCCCTTTACTGATAACCGAGTGGATCTGGGACACAAGTAAAGCGATCCCTTTACTGATAACCGAGTGGATCTGGGACACAAGTAATGCGATCCCTTTACTGATAACCGAGTGGATCTGGGACACAAGTAATGCGATCCCTTTACTGATAACCGAGTGGATCTGGGACACAAGTAAAGCGATCCCTTTACTGATAACCGAGTGGATCTGGGACACAAGTAAAGCGATCCCTTTACTGATAACCGAGTCGGTACACGTGACCTGTGATGCGTACCGGCACGCTGCGCTGGGGACGGAGAGAGACAGCTCCTGTCTTGGAGTGGTCAATTTCACTCACCATTTTTACTTACAGCACTCCTGGAGGAGTAAAGTGCTATGACTGTCACAGGTCCTTAACGCAAAAACCGCAACGGTCATAGCACAGCATGCGGCCATTAAGGAGTTAAAGGGATAGTAATGTGTCACAAAAACAGCAGCTGCAATTAATATTCACAGTATCTGGGCCATGGAGAGTGTTATATCAGTACTGTCAGAGTTGTAGTACAAGAGTAATTGAATGATAGATTATCCCCCTCTTGTCCCTTTTACCTAGTGTAACACTGCTCACCTCAGATGTGGATTATGGCCACTGGACTGGACAGATCACAGCAAGGGACAATCTTCTTACTGTGACAATAAGGAAAATCCTGCCCCCTTGACAGGTTTTTCTTTATGATCACTGAAGATTGTCCCTCTCTTGCTGCTCTGAGGTGAGCAGTGTTACATCAGTAAAAGGGGCGGGAGGTGGATACTTTACCATTCAATTACTCTTGTACTACAACTCTGACAGTACTGATATAACACTCTCCAAAGTCCAAATACTATGATGATTAATTGGAGTGGATTTTATTGTGAAACATTACTATAATGTGATCCATTGTGCAAAAATGTTGACCCCCTGGGACATGTCTGTTGTTCACACTGGAGAGTTCATCCTTTTTCTCAGGGTCTGTACTGTCTCATACTCCTGGATGGGGACATTGCTCACACATGATGAGGTAGACAACATTAGATGAGCTTCAGGTGAGCGTGTCCTTGATAGTGTGGTTTCTATGGGAATGTGGACACCTTATGTGTGGTACATGTGTGTGTGTGCAGGTTCCACACGTCCTTCGTACACTGGGAGAATGTCACCTTTTGCAGCCGCCGCCGCTGTGTGCGGGTCCACCATCGGACTCCTGGCGCTGTGCCTGTTTCCTCCCGCGGCCGCAGCCGCTGTGTTCGGATCCACCGCCGGGGTTCTGCGCATGCGCTGGCTCTGACGGCTGTCCCAGCCGATGCGCATGCGCCAGACGTTTTGTTCGGTGCTGCTGACTAGCAGCACCACTTGTCAGCTCCTCCTCTCCTTCACTGGGCATTGTCCTATGCCCAATAGGAGAGGATAGATTCCTGTTCACCCATTGGACATTTCATAAGTCCATTTGGGTTTTTGACAGATCTCTGTCTCCTTTGGGCTGTGTTGCCCAATGGGATTCAGGTCTGCCTCCTGGTTTCCATTGGTCTATCTAGGTATTTAAGCACCAGTTGTCCCTTCAGTCCCTGCCCGTTCCACGAGCTTTCTGCGTTTAGCTTCTAGTTTGTCTGACCTTCCCTGACCTCAGGTATCCTAATCCGGCTTGTCTGACCTTCCCTGGCTCTCTGGTATCCTGACCTGGCTTGTCTGACCATTCCTGACTCTCTGGTATCCTGATCCGGCTTGTCTGACCTTCCCTGGCTCTCTGGTATCCTGATCCGGCTTGTCTGACCTTCCCTGGCTCTCTGGTATCCTGACCTGGCTTGTCTGACCATTCCTGACTCTCTGGTATCCTGATCCGGCTTGTCTGACCTTCCCTGGCTCTCTGGTATCCTGACCCGGCTTGTCTGACCGCTCCCGGCCTTCTAGTTCCTCATTAGCATCCTATTCCCCCTCACTTGACTCTTGGTTCTGGCTACACGGATCCCGGGTACTCTCATCCTGGTTGCACCCCGGCTCAACTGGGGTGGAACAATCTGGTTTTGCGACCAGCACCTTTACTCAGCTTCGGCTGCAGCAAGGGAGTACCTGGCACGCCGTCAATGCACCAGAGCATCGCTCCCAAGCATCGAACTCAAGCAGCTACCAGTTCCAAGGCCACGAGGGTTCCTTCCCCCCGCGTGGTGACAGAGAAGTACCATTTTCTGTTGCATTCTTAAGGGAGCTCTTCACCACCATTTGTTTCAGGCTGGGGGGCTGTTTATAGGAGATAAGCACAAATAGCTCGTGGTGAAGAGCTCCCTTAAGAATTAAAAAAAAAAAAAATGATACTTCTACATAGGACGTGTGGAACCTGCACACATAAGTACCACAGATAAGGTGCCCACGTTCACACAGAAACCACACTATCAAGGACACGTTCACCTGCGGATCATATAATTCTGTCATTATGGCCTCCAGTCAATTAGATCCGACGGCTTTTTTTCCAGCACGGTAAGGTACTCAACTACCAGTGCTCTGAAAAAAATGCCAGCAAAAAAAATACCGGGCGATAAAGTTTGATGTGTTTTCCCCCACAGAAAAGAAATAAAAACACTGCAAGATGCCATTCATTTAAAGGGATAGTAATACTTTGTTTTATCTTTATTTTATTTTGTAGGCATTAAAAAAACATGAAGAACGATATAAGTCTTATCTCTCAAACCTTTATGGTTTAAGAGATATTCACAAGCAAAGTTTCCCCTCACTGACCAAAATAATCAAGTCTGCCATCTAGCTGTCAGATTTGGAATCCGGTCCGCAGATCAACAGGTAGCTCTTTAGCAGAGTCGAGATCTCAAGATATAAAAATAACTATTTCATTGGAAGGATCTAAAAAGTGTGCTTGCAAAGCAGACACACTTTGTAGACTATTCGAATGAAGTAGTTCTTCTTATATCTCGCGATCTCGGCTCTGCTGTAGAGCCACGGCCGGTCCGTGGACCGGATTCCAAATCTGACAGCTAGATGGCAGACTTGACCGTTTTGGTCAGGGAGGGGAAACTTTGCTTGTGAATATCTCTCAAACCATAAATGTTTGAGAAATAAGACTTATATTGTTCTTCATGTTTTTTTAATGCCTACAAAATAAAATAAAGATAAAACAAAGTATTACTATCCCTTTAACTGCATTAGCCCTTAAAATCCAATATCGTTGGAAATTCAAGAGCTATTTTTTTTGGGAGCAAAGTCTTTTACTGGATCTTAAAAACAGCTGACACCAATGGAAAGGAAAAAAAGTCCCCAGTGGATGTATTGATATGGGGCCCTAAGCCAAAATACACCCAAAACGTGTCCATTAATCCGGATGTCCAACAGGGTTTTCAGCACCCTGGTCATCTACTAACAAGCAAGACCCTTAGAAGAGGCACTCTGCTGTAAGTCCAAATACAAGAAATCATTTCATTGGCTACTTCATCAGTCACAGACACAGAGGAGGGTACGAGAGGTAATAATCAGTACAAATGTCATAGGGAGTGACGTTTCATACACAGAGGAGGGTACAAGAGGTCCCACAGACACGCATCTCTCATCATTACACGTCTAATGCTGTAATAACCATATAGTAATAATCAGTACAAATATCATAGGGAGTGACGTTTCAGACACAAAAATCTATTTCCACCAAAATAATAAAAAGTCACATTAAGGTGCTAGTGCACAAAATCAATAATAAACAAAAAATAGATTTGATTATAGCCAATGTTACCTACAATGGTAAACGTACCCAATGAGTGTTCAATAACAATATTACATAGAGAATAAGGCAATACTTATCAGTCAAAAAGGAATATGAGTCACAGGTTGAGAGTGAACAGCCTCACAAATGCCTCCTCAACAGGAGACTGTTCACTCTCAACCTGTGACTCATTTATTATTATTGAATAATAGATTTAGCAGTAGCATGCAGTGCCAGCTGGCAGCTGCAAAGGCCAATAAGATATTGGCATGTATTAAAAGGGGTATTGACTCAAGGGAGGAAAATATTATTATGCCTCTTTACAGGTCCATGGTAAGACCTAGAATATGCTGTTCAATTCTGGGCGCCCTTTCTGAAAAAGGACATTATGGAACTAGAGAAAGTGCAGAGGAGGGCTACAAAACTAGTAAGGGGAATTGAAAGTTTTAGTTATGAAGAAAGGCTAGAAAAGTTAAACTTGTACACACTAGAGAAACGGAGTCTTAGAGGGGATATGATAACACTATATAAATATGTTCAGGACCCATACAAAGGGCTCTCCAAAGACCTGTTCATTAACAGAACAGTACACAGGACAAGGGGCCACCCGCTTAGACTTGAGGAAAGGAGATTTAATCTACAACAGCGGAAGGGTTTCTTTACAGTAAGGACAATAAAGGTATGGAATTCACTGCCTGAGGAGATGGTGCTATCGAATACATTAGATGCCTTTAAAAAGGGCCTGGATACTTATTTAAAAGAGCATAACATAGAGGGCTATGTAAGTTAGTATTGGGATTAATATTTAGTTAGGGCTTGTTGATCCAGGGAGAAATCTGATTGCCATTTGGAATCAAGAAGGAATTTTTCCCCCCATTCAAAGCAGAACTTGAAATTGCTGAAATAAGCATTTTTTTTTGCCTTCTTTTGGATCAACAGGAATAGGAAAAGGGTTGAACTTGATGGACACAAGTCTTTTTTCAACCTAAACTACTATGTAACTATGTAACATACTTTGGTACATTTACCATTGTAGCTAACATCCTATGTAATAATTCGCTAGGAAGTTTGTCGGAAGCAGTCATGTGCAGAACAGACTGCGCACGTTCGGGTGAGTGAGGCGACACAAGACTGCATCGCGTGGAGCAGTGAGGTAGTGTCCACTTAACCCTTTGAGTGCCAGAGGGGTACGCAACACATTGCAAACTGATGCGCTGTTTACCCCTCTGGCACTCAAAAGGGTTAACATTACCTGGACCCTGGCCCGTGTACAGACTTTTACACTAGTTGGCTATAATCAAATCTATTTTTTGTTTATTATTGATTTTGTGCACTTTAATGTGACTTTATTGTCCAGGTGGAAATAGATTTTTGTGTCTGAAACATCACTCCCTGTTATATTTGCATTGCCGATTACTATATGGTATTTAACCCCTTCAGGACCAGCGGTCCTGGGGTGTGTGGTCCTTTAAGGACCAGATAGGGAAGTTCGACGTGCCGCCTCACATGACTGATCACGTGTGCCAGCGCGCCGAACAAAGGACAGAAAGAGATCGCTTCAGTCCCCGGTATTACTGCGCGGTGAGTAAAAGTACGTGACGTACCAGGACCGTCACTGCTCCTTAAGTGCCAGACCAGCGTGAGGGTCTGGGTACGTCATCGGACACGAAGGGGTTAAAGCATTAGACATTCGATAATGAGAGATATGCGGGTACTCACCCTCCTCTTAGCGATTACTAAGTATTCGTATCCAATAAAATGATTTCTTGTATTTGGACTTAGGTCCCCCTTAGTTAAGGCACTATACCATATCACCCCTATACATACTGGGCTAAATAGTTTATGTAGCTACTAGCTGGGATAAGGGTTTCATTTTTTTTTTTTTTTACCGAAATTAACTAATAAATATTGCCCTGCTCCCTACTTCCGGACAGATTGAGGTTTCCAGCTCTGCACCGCAGTCCGTCACCATGTCTCTGCTTCTCTCTCTCTCTCCAGTCTCCTCCAATGACAGAGGATTTCTGCCTGTAAGCTGGCGCGGTCTCTGGCCAATGAGATCTCTCCAGCTTACAGACCGAAATTCTCTGTCATCGGAGGAGATTGGAGAGAGGGACGGGAGCAAGCGGATAGTGACGGACTGCGGTATACAGAAGGTAACCCCAGTCTGCCTAGAAATAGGGTGCAGGGCAATATGTAATCATTAGACTTCAGCCAAATAGTAATTAAAAAAAGAAAATACTACAATATTACACATATTCACTATATAACCTACCTATTAAGACTAACTTGCATGAGGGTGTTACCCCCTAACACAGCACGTGCTTTACCCCCCTAACGTGGTACTGCGCTTTACCCCCCTAACACAGCACGTGCTTTACCCCCCTAACGTGGTACTGCGCTTTACCCCCCCCAATGCGGTGCCGCGCTTTACCCTCTAAGGTGGTACCGTGCTTTACCCCCTAACGTGGTACTGCGCTTTACCCCCCTAACACAGCACGTGCTTTACCCCCCTAACGTGGTACCGCTCTTTACCCCCCCAATGCGGTGCCACGCTTTACCCTCCCAATGCGGTGCCACGCTTTACCCTCTAAGGTGGTACTGCGCTTTACCCCCTAACGTGGTACTGCGCTTTACCCCCCCAATGTGGTACCGTGCTTTACCCCCCAACACGGTACCACGCTTTACCCCCCCAACGTGATACGGTGCTTTACCCCCCTAATGCAGCACCACGCTTTACCCCCTAACACAGCACGTGCTTTACCCCCCTAACGTGGTACTGCGCTTTACCCCCTACAACGTGGTACCGCTCTTTACCCCCCCAATGAGGTGCCGCGCTTTACCCTCTAAGGTGGTACTGTGATTTACCCCCAACGCGGTACTGTACTTTACCCCCCCAATGCGGTACCGTGCCTTACCCCCCAACACGGTACCGCGCTTTACCCCCCCAACGCGGTACCGTGCTTTACCCCCCAACGTGGTACCGCACTTTACCCCCTAACACAGTACTGCTCTTTACCCCCCTAACGTGGTACCGTGCTTTACCCCCCTAACGTGGTACCGCGTTTTACCCCCCTAACGTGGTACCGCGCTTTACCCATATATAAAGAGAATTACACTGTCAGAGGGGGTAAATGAACCAAAACACAAGAGAGAGAGAGAGGCAGAGATCACAGAGACTGACGAGACTGAATGCGTGAGAACTGTACACAACTTTCTTATCCTTTAAAGACTGAATCCAAGAGCACAGGACAGCGTCAGAGAGCGCATCCAGGGACACGAGAGACTGAATCCGAGAGCACAGGACAGAGTCAGAGATCACATCCAGGGACACGAGAGACTGAATCCGAGAGCACAGGACAGCGTCAGAGAGCGCATCCAGGGACACGAGAGACTGAATCCGAGAGCACAGGACAGAGTCAGAGATCACATCCAGGGACACAAGAGACTGAATCCGAGAGCACAGGACAGCGTCAGAGATCACATCCAGGGACACGAGAGACTGAATCCGAGAGCACAGGACAGCGTCAGAGAAATCACATCCAGGGACACAAGAGACTGAATCCGAGAGCACAGGACAGAGTCAGAGACCACATCCAGGGACACAAGAGACTGAATCCGAGAGCACAGGACAGCGTCAGAGATCACATCCAGGGACACAAGAGACTGAATCCGAGAGCACAGGACAGCGTCAGAGATCACATCCAGGGACACGAGAGACTGAATCCGAGAGCACAGGACAGAGTCAGAGATCGCATCCAGGGACACAAGAGACTGAATCCGAGAGCACAGGACAGAGTCAGAGATCACATCCAGGGACACGAGAGACTGAATCCGAGAGAACAGGACAGAGTCAGAGATCACATCCAGGGACACGAGACTGAATCCGAGAGCACAGGACAGAGTCAGAGATCACATCCAGGGACACAAGAGACTGAATCCGAGAGCACAGGACAGCGTCAGAGATCACATCCAGGGACACAAGAGACTGAATCCGAGAGCACAGGACAGCGTCAGAGATCACATCCAGGGACACGAGAGACTGAATCCGAGAGCACAGGACAGAGTCAGAGATCACATCCAGGGACACGAGAGACTGAATCCGAGAGCACAGGACAGAGTCAGAGATCATATCCAGGGACACGAGAGACTGAATCCGAGAGCACAGAACAGAGTCAGAGATCATATCCAGGGACACAAGAGACTGAATCCGAGAGCACAGGACAGAGTCAGAGATCACATCCAGGGACACAAGAGACTGAATCCGAGAGCACAGGACAGCGTCAGAGATCACATCCAGGGACACGAGAGACTGAATCCGAGAGCACAGGACAGCGTCAGAGATCACATCCAGGGACACAAGAGACTGAATCCGAGAGCACAGGACAGAGTCAGAGATCACATCCAGGGACACGAGAGACTGAATCCGAACAGGGACAGCGTCAGAGATCACATCCAGGGACACGAGAGACTGAATCCGAGAGAACAGGACAGAGTCAGAGATCACATCCAGGGACATGAGAGACTGAATCCGAGAGCACAGGACAGCGTCAGAGATCACATCCAGGGACACAAGAGACTGAATCCGAGAGCACAGGACAGAGTCAGAGATCACATCCAGGGACACGAGAGACTGAATCCGAGAGCACAGGACAGCGTCAGAGAAATCACATCCAGGGACACGAGAGACTGAATCCGAGAGCACAGGACAGAGTCAGAGAGCGCGCATCCAGGGACACGAGAGACTGAATCCGAGAGCACAGGACAGAGTCAGAGAGCGCATCCAGGGACACGAGAGACTGAATCCGAGAGCACAGGACAGTCAGAGAGCGCATCCAGGGACACGAGAGACTGAATCCGAGAGCACAGGACAGAGTCAGAGAGCGCGCATCCAGGGACACGAGAGACTGAATCCGAGAGCACAGGACAGAGTCAGAGAGCGCATCCAGGGACACGAGAGACTGAATCCGAGAGCACAGGACAGTCAGAGAGCGCATCCAGGGACACGAGAGACTGAATCCGAGAGCACAGGACAGTCAGAGAGCGCATCCAGGGACACGAGAGACTGAATCCGAGAGCACAGGACAGAGTCAGAGATCACATCCAGGGACACGAGAGACTGATTCCGAGAGCACAGGACAGAGTCAGAGATCACATCCAGGAACACAAGAGACTGAATCCGAGAGCACAGGACAGAGTCAGAGATCACATCCAGGGACACGAGAGACTGATTCCGAGAGCACAGGACAGCGTCAGAGATCACATCCAGGGACACTAGAGACTGAATCCGAGAGCACAGGACAGAGTCAGAGATCACATCCAGGGACACAAGAGACTGAATCCGAGAGCACAGGACAGAGTCAGAGAGCGCGAATCCAGGGACACGAGAGACTGAATCCGAGAGCACAGGACAGAGTCAGAGAGCGCGAATCCAGGGACATCAGAGACTGAATCCGAGAGCACAGGACAGAGTCAGAGATCACATCCAGGGACACGAGAGACTGAATCCGAGAGCACAGGACAGAGTCAGAGATCACATCCAGGGACACGAGAGACTGAATCCGAGAGCACAGGACAGCGTCAGAGATCACATCCAGGGACACGAGAGACTGAATCCGAGAGCACAGGACAGAGTCAGAGATCATATCCAGGGACACGAGAGACTGAATCCGAGAGCACAGGACAGAGTCAGAGATCACATCCAGGGACACAAGAGACTGAATCCGAGAGCACAGGACAGCGTCAGAGATCACATCCAGGGACACGAGAGACTGAATCCGAGAGCACAGGACAGTGTCAGAGATCACATCCAGGGACACGAGAGACTGAATCCGAGAGCACAGGACAGCGTCAGAGATCACATCCAGAGACACGAGAGACTGAATCCGAGAGCACAGGACAGAGTCAGAGATCACATCCAGGGACACAAGAGACTGAATCCGAGAGCACAGGACAGAGTCAGAGATCACATCCAGGGACACAAGAGACTGAATCCGAGAGCACAGGACAGCGTCAGAGATCATATCCAGGGACACTAGAGACTGAATCCGAGAGCACAGGACAGCGTCAGATCACATCCAGGGACACGAGAGACTGAATCCGAGAGCACAGGACAGAGTCAGAGATCATATCCAGGGACACAAGAGACTGAATCCGAGAGCACAGGACAGCGTCAGAGATCACATCCAGGGACACGAGAGATTGAATCCGAGAGCACAGGACAGAGTCAGAGATCACATCCAGGGACACAAGAGACTGAATCTGAGAGCACAGAACAGCATCAGAGAAATCACTGAAGAAAAGAGACAGAAAAAGCAGAGATGAGATGAGAGCAGATGAAGAGACAGTCCGGTCTGTAAGAATGCCAAACCAGACGATACAAAATGAGACATACTCACCAGAGACTGTTTGACACTAGAGGTACAACAAAAAGACTGACCACCAGGCCAGCCAGATTCACCAGAGTCTCCTGTGAGAGAGAAATCAAGAAAAAGAGAGCGTTCATGACTGAGACAGTACACCACCACCTACCTCCCTCTACTGCGTGGTACCAATCACTGTCTGTACCACCACCTACCTCCCTATACTGCGTGGGAGCAATCACTGACTGTACCATCACCTACCTCCCTCTATTGCGTGGTACCAATCACTGACTGTACCATCACCTACCTCCCTCTACTGTGTGGGACCAATCACTGTACCACCACCTACCTCCCTCTACTGCGTGGGACCAATCACTGTACCACCACCTACCTCCCTCTACTGCGTGGTACCAATCACTGTCTGTACCACCACCTACCTCCCTCTACTGCGTGGGACCAATCACTGTACCACCACCTACCTCCCTCTACTGTGTGGGACCAATCACTGACTGTACCATCACCTACCTCCCTCTACTGTGTGGGACCAATCACTGACTGTACCATCACCTACCTCCCTCTACTGTGTGGGACCAATCACTGACTGTACCATCACCTACCTCCCTCTACTGTGTGGGACCAATCACTGACTGTACCATCACCTACCTCCCTCTACTGTGTGGGACCAATCACTGACTGTACCACCACCTACCTCCCTCTACTGTGTGGGACAGACATGAAGACAGACAGGTAGACAGTATCAGGGTGCTGAGAGATAGACAAGACATGACAGACACCTAGACAGAGGCTGTGGTATAGTGTTCTACCTACTTGGCTCCCATCCTTGGCACACACGTCAGCCATATTGTCCCGCCTCGCCTGGTGCATAGTGAGGGCCGCTCGAGTGGCACCTCCAGCCACTCCCACAATACACTGCAGCAAAGAGAAAGCACCTCAGGATTACTACTTACCTTCTATACCCCCCTCCAATTTACCTTCTATACACCCCCGCCCCTCCAATTTACCTCTTATACACACACCTCCAATTTACCTTCTATACACCCCTCTCCAATTTACCTTCTATACACCCCTCCAATTTACCTTCTATACACACCCCTCCAATTTACCTTCTATACCCCTCCACCCCTCCAATTTACCTTCTATACACACACCCCTCCAATTTACCTTCTATACACCCCTCCAATTTACCTTCTATACACCCCTCTCCAATTTACCTTCTATACACCCCTCCAATTTACCTTCTATACCCCCCTCCAATTTACCTTCTATACACCCCGCCCCTCCAATTTACCTTCTATACACCCCTCCAATTTACCTTCTATACACACCCCTCCAATTTACCTTCTGTACACCCCTCCAATTTACCTTCTATACACCCCTCTCCAATTTACCTTCTATACCCCCCTCCAATTTACCTTCTATACCCCCCTCCAATTTACCTTCTATACACACACCCCTCCAATTTACCTTCTGTACACACACCCCTCCAATTTACCTTCTGTACACACCCCTCCAATTTACCTTCTATACACACACCCCTAGTGGACGTACACCATCAGGACCTAGTGGATGTACACCATCAAGACCTAGTGGTGTAAACCATCAGGACCTAGTTGATGTATACCATCAGGACCTAGTTATTGGATGTACACCATCAGGACCTAGTGGATGTACACCATCAGGACCTAGTGGATGTACACCATCAGGACCTAGTGGATGTACACCATCAGGACCTAGTGGATGTATACCATCAGGACCTAGTGGATGTATACCATCAGGACCTAGTGGATGTACACCATCAGGACCTAGTTGATGTATACCATCAGGACCTAGTGGATGTATATCATCAGGACCTAGTAGATGTACACCATCAGGACCTAGTGGATATACATCATCAGGACCTAGTGGATGTACATCATCGGGACCTAGTGGATGTACATCATCGGGACCTAGTGGATGTACATCATCGGGACCTAGTGGATGTACACCATCGGGACCTAGTGGATGTACACCATCGGGACCTAGTGGATGTACACCATCGGGACCTAGTGGATGTACACCATCGGGACCTAGTGGATGTACACCATCGGGACCTAGTGGATGTACACCATCGGGACCTAGTGGATGTACACCATCGGGACCTAGTGGATGTACACCATCGGGACCTAGTGGATGTACATCATCGGGACCTAGTGGATGTACATCATCGGGACCTAGTGGATGTACACCATCGGGACCTAGTGGATGTACACCATCGGGACCTAGTGGATGTACACCATCGGGACCTAGTGGATGTACACCATCGGGACCTAGTGGATGTACACCATCAGGACCTAGTGGATGTACACCATCAGGACCTAGTGGATGTACATCATCAGGACCTAGTGGATGTACACCAACAGGACCTAGGGCTTTGTCAGTCTTAATTTTGTCCAGTCTTCTCGACATCTTCATATACACGTTTTCTTGCACACATATACACACATAGAGTTGTGTTACCATGCATATATATATATATACACACACACACAGTTGTGTCACCTTGTGCACTTATATACACATACAGAGTTGTGTTACCTTGCACACATATATACACACACACACAGTTGTGTTACCTTGCACACATATATACACACACACACAGTTGTGTTACCTTGCACACATATATACACACACACACAGTTGTGTTACCTTGCACACATATATATACACACACACAGTTGTGTTACCTTGCACACATATATACACACACACACAGTTGTGTTACCTTGCAAACCCCAGCAGCGCACACGATCAGCGTGAAGAAAGCAGGGAAGACTGGAGCCAGGATTTCCATGAAAATGGCAATATCGTTCAGCAAATCAGCAAAAAGCCTGGTAAAGTCACAGGAGAAATGGAAGAGAACAGAGGGTTAATCCAGAAGTCACAGGACAAGTGGAAGAGGACAGAGGGTTAATCCAGACGTCACAGGGGAAATGGAAGAGGACAGAGGGTTAATCCAGAAGTCACAGGAGAAATGGAAGAGGACGGAGGGTTAATCTAGAAGTCACAGGAGAAATGGAAGAGGACAGAGGGTTAATCCAGAAGTCACAGGGGAAATGGAAGAGGACGGAGGGTTAATCTGGACGTCACAGGGGAAATGGAAGAGGACGGAGGGTTAATCTAGAAGTCACAGGAGAAATGGAAGAGGACGGAGGGTTAATCTAGACGTCACAGGGGAAATGGAAGAGGATGGAGGATTAATCCAGAAGTCACAGGGGAAATGGAAGAGGACAGAGGGTTAATCCAGAAGTCACAGGGGAAATGGAAGAGGACGGAGGGTTAATCCAGAAGTCACAGGGGAAATGGAAGAGGACGGAGGGTTAATCCAGAAGTCACAGGGGAAATGGAAGAGGACGGAGGGTTAATCCAGAAGTCACAGGGGAAATGGAAGAGGACGGAGGGTTAATCCAGAAGTCACAGGGGAAATGGAAGAGGACGGAGGGTTAATCCAGAAGTCACAGGGGAAATGGAAGAGGACGGAGGGTTAATCCAGAAGTCACAGGGGAAATGGAAGAGGACAGAGGGTTAATCCAGAAGTCACAGGGGAAATGGAAGAGGACGGAGGGTTAATCCAGAAGTCACAGGGGAAATGGAAGAGGACGGAGGGTTAATCCAGAAGTCACAGGGGAAATGGAAGAGGACGGAGGGTTAATCCAGAAGTCACAGGGGAAATGGAAGAGGACGGAGGGTTAATCCAGAAGTCACAGGGGAAATGGAAGAGGACGGAGGGTTAATCCAGAAGTCACAGGGGAAATGGAAGAGGACGGAGGGTTAATCCAGAAGTCACAGGGGAAATGGAAGAGGACGGAGGGTTAATCCAGAAGTCACAGGAGAAATGGAAGAGGACGGAGGGTTAATCCAGAAGTCACAGGACAAGTGGAAGAGGACAGAGGGTTAATCCAGACGTCACAGGGGAAATGGAAGAGGACAGAGGGTTAATCCAGAAGTCACAGGAGAAATGGAAGAGGACGGAGGGTTAATCCAGAAGTCACAGGACAAGTGGAAGAGGACAGAGGGTTAATCCAGACGTCACAGGACAAATGGAAGAGGACGGAGGGTTAATCCAGAAGTCACAGGGGAAATGGAAGAGGACAGAGGGTTAATCCAGAAGTCACAGGGGAAATGGAAGAGGACGGAGGGTTAATCCAGAAGTCACAGGGGAAATGGAAGAGGACGGAGGGTTAATCCAGAAGTCACAGGGGAAATGGAAGAGGACGGAGGGTTAATCCAGAAGTCACAGGGGAAATGGAAGAGGACGGAGGGTTAATCTAGACGTCACAGGGGAAATGGAAGAGGATGGAGGGTTAATCCAGAAGTCACAGGGGAAATGGAAGAGGACGGAGGGTTAATCCAGAAGTCACAGGGGAAATGGAAGAGGACAGAGGGTTAATCCAGAAGTCACAGGGGAAATGGAAGAGGACGGAGGGTTAATCCAGAAGTCACAGGGGAAATGGAAGAGGACGGAGGGTTAATCCAGAAGTCACAGGGGAAATGGAAGAGGACGGAGGGTTAATCCAGAAGTCACAGGGGAAATGGAAGAGGACGGAGGGTTAATCCAGAAGTCACAGGGGAAATGGAAGAGGACGGAGGGTTAATCCAGAAGTCACAGGGGAAATGGAAGAGGACGGAGGGTTAATCCAGAAGTCACAGGAGAAATGGAAGAGGACGGAGGGTTAATCCAGACGTCACAGGACAAATGGAAGAGGACAGAGGGTTAATCCAGAAGTCACAGGACAAGTGGAAGAGGACAGAGGGTTAATCTAGAAGTCACAGGGGAAATGGAAGAGGACGGAGGGTTAATCCAGAAGTCACAGGGGAAATGGAAGAGGACAGAGGGTTAATCCAGAAGTCACAGGGGAAATGGAAGAGGACGGAGGGTTAATCCAGAAGTCACAGGGGAAATGGAAGAGGACGGAGGGTTAATCCAGAAGTCACAGGGGAAATGGAAGAGGACGGAGGGTTAATCCAGACGTCACAGGGGAAATGGAAGAGGACGGAGGGTTAATCCAGAAGTCACAGGGGAAATGGAAGAGGACGGAGGGTTAATCCAGAAGTCACAGGAGAAATGGAAGAGGACAGAGGGTTAATCCAGAAGTCACAGGGGAAATGGAAGAGGACGGAGGGTTAATCCAGAACTCACAGGAGAAATGGAAGAGGACAGAGGGTTAATCCAGAAGTCACAGGAGAAATTTAAATATCAGATGAAGAATAAGATTGTTCTGAATCCTCTGATCTACAGGTCAGTGATTGGTTTTTACATTCCTCCTGAATCAACAAGTTTATACAAAACTATTCAGTGGCACCGAGCGCCATCTAAATAGCGCACATCAGTGGCACCGAGCTCCATCTAAATAGCGCACATCAGTGGTACCGAGCTCCATCTAAATAGTGCACATCAGTGGTACCGAGCTCCATCTAAATAGTGCACATCAGTGGTACCGAGCTCCATCTAAATAGCGCACATCAGTGGTACCGAGCTCCATCTAAATAGCGCACATCAGTGGTACCGAGCTCCATCTTAATAGTGCACATCAGTGGCACCGAGCTCCATCTAAATAGTGTGCATCAGTGGTACCGAGCTCCATCTAAATAGTGCACGTCAGTGGTACCGAGCTCCATCTAAATAGCGCACATCAGTGGTACCGAGCTCCATCTAAATAGTGCACATCAGTGGTACCGAGCTCCATCTAAATAGTGCACATCAGTGGTACCGAGCTCCATCTAAATAGTGCACATCAGTGGTACCGAGCTCCATCTAAATAGCGCACATCAGTGGCACCGAGCTCCATCTAAATAGTGTGCATCAGTGGTACCGAGCTCCATCTAAATAGTGCACATCAGTGGTACCGAGCTCCATCTAAATAGCGCACATCAGTGGTACCGAGCTCCATCTAAATAGCGCACATCAGTGGTACCAAGCTCCATCTAAATAGCGCACATCAGTGGTACCGAGCTCCATCTAAATAGCGCACATCAGTAGTACCGAACTCCATCTAAATAGTGCACATCAGTGGCACCGAACTCCATCTAAATAGTGCACATCAGTAGTACCGAGCTCCATCTAAATAGTGCACATCAGTGGCACCGAACTCCATCTAAATAGTGCACATCAGTAGTACCGAGCTCCATCTAAATAGTACACATCAGTGGTACCGAGCTCCATCTAAATAGTGCACATCAGTGGCACCGATCTCCATCTAAATAGTGCACATCAGTGGTACCGAGCTCCATCTTAATAGTGCACATCAGTGGTACCGAGCTCCATCTTAATAGTGCACATCAGTGGTACCGAGCTCCATCTAAATAGTGCACATCAGTGGTACCGAGCTCCATCTAAATAGTGCACATCAGTGGTACCGAGCTCCATCTAAATAGTGCACATCAGTGGCACCGAGCTCCATCTAAATAGTGCACATCAGTGGCACCGATCTCCATCTAAATAGTGCACATCAGTGGTACCGAGCTCCATCTTAATAGTGCACGTCAGTGGTACCGAGCTCCATCTAAATAGTGCACGTCAGTGGTACCGAGCTCCAT
The DNA here is from genome assembly GCA_037306005.1 of Rhinophrynus dorsalis. Lineage (NCBI taxonomy): Eukaryota > Metazoa > Chordata > Amphibia > Anura > Rhinophrynidae > Rhinophrynus > Rhinophrynus dorsalis. The sequence goes on along the minus strand of CM074725.1, from coordinate 1,146,498 downwards.
CTAAATAGTGGACGTCAGTGGCACCGAGCTCCATCTAAATAGTGCACGTCAGTGGCACCGAACTCCATCTAAATAGTGCACGTCAGTGGTACCGAGCTCCATCTAAATAGTGCACATCAGTGGCACCGAGCTCCATCTAAATAGTGCACATCAGTGGCACCGAGCTCCATCTAAATAGTGCACATCAGTGGCACCGAACTCCATCTAAATAGTGCACATCAGTAGTACCGAGCTCCATCTTAATAGTGCACATCAGTAGTACCGAGCTCCATCTAAATAGCGCACATCAGTGGCACCGAGCTCCATCTAAATAGCGCACATCAGTGGTACCGAGCTCCATCTAAATAACGCACATCAGTGGCACCGAGCTCCATCTAAATAGCGCACATCAGTGGTACCGAGCTCCATCTAAATAGTGCACATCAGTAGTACCGAGCTCCATCTAAATAGTGCACATCAGTAGTACCGAGCTCCATCTAAATAGTGCACATCAGTGGTACCGAGCTCCATCTAAATAGTGCACGTCAGTGGCACCGAACTACATCTAAATAGTGCACGTCAGTGGCACCGAACTCCATCTAAATAGTGCACGTCAGTGGTACCGAGCTCCATCTAAATAGTGCACATCAGTGGTACCGAGCTCCATCTAAATAGTGCACATCAGTGTTACCGAGCTCCATCTAAATAGTGCACATCAGTGGTACCGAGCTCCATCTAAATAGTGCACATCAGTGGCACCGAACTCCATCTAAATAGTGCACACCAAGCTCCATCTAAATAGTGCACATCAGTGGTACCGAGCTCCATCTAAATAGTGCGCATCAGTGGTACCGAGCTCCATCTAAATAGTGCACACCAAGCTCCATCTAAATAGCGCACATCAGTGGTACCGAGCTCCATCTAAATAGTGCACACCAAGCTCCATCTAAATAGCGCACATCAGTGGTACCGAGCTCCATCTAAATAGTGCACATCAGTGGTACCGAGCTCCATCTAAATAGTGCACATCAGTGGCACCGAACTCCATCTAAATAGTGCACACCAAGCTCCATCTAAATAGTGCACATCAGTGGTACCGAGCTCCATCTAAATAGCGCACATCAGTGGTACCGAGCTCCATCTAAATAGCGCACATCAGTGGTACCGAGCTCCATCTAAATAGCGCACATCAGTGGTACCGAGCTCCATCTAAATAGTGCGCATCAGTGGTACCGAGCTCCATCTAAATAGCGCACATCAGTGGTACCGAGCTCCATCTAAATAGCGCACATCAGTGGTACCGAACTCCATCTAAATAGCGCGCATCAGTGGTACCGAGCTCCATCTAAATAGTGCACATCAGTGGTACCGAGCTCCATCTAAATAGTGCACATCAGTGGCACCGAGCTCCATCTAAATAGTGCACATCAGTGGTACCGAGCTCCATCTAAATAGCGCACATCAGTGGTACCGAGCTCCATCTTAATAGTGCACATCAGTGGTACCGAGCTCCATCTAAATAGTGCACATCAGTGGTACCGAGCTCCATCTAAATAGTGCACATCAGTGTTACCGAGCTCCATCTAAATAGTGCACATCAGTGGTACCGAGCTCCATCTAAATAGTGCACATCAGTGGCATCGAACTCCATCTAAATAGTGCACACCAAGCTCCATCTAAATAGTGCACATCAGTGGTACCGAGCTCCATCTAAATAGTGCGCATCAGTGGTACCGAGCTCCATCTAAATAGTGCACACCAAGCTCCATCTAAATAGCGCACATCAGTGGTACCGAGCTCCATCTAAATAGCGCACATCAGTGGTACCGAGCTCCATCTAAATAGTGCACATCAGTGGTACCGAGCTCCATCTAAATAGTGCGCATCAGTGGCACCGAACTCCATCTAAATAGTGCGCATCAGTGGTACCGAGCTCCATCTAAATAGTGCACACCAAGCTCCATCTAAATAGCGCACATCAGTGGTACCGAGCTCCATCTAAATAGCGCACATCAGTGTTACCGAGCTCCATCTAAATAGCGCACATCAGTGGTACCGAGCTCCATCTAAATAGTGCACATCAGTGGTACCGAGCTCCATCTAAATAGCGCACATCAGTGGTACCGAGCTCCATCTAAATAGCGCACATCAGTGGTACCGAGCTCCATCTAAATAGTGCACATCAGTGTTACCGAGCTCCATCTAAATAGTGCACATCAGTGGTACCGAGCTCCATCTAAATAGCGCACATCAGTGGTACCGAGCTCCATCTAAATAGCGCACATCAGTGGTACCGAGCTCCATCTAAATAGTGCACATCAGTGGTACCGAGCTCCATCTAAATAGCGCACATCAGTGGTATCGAGTGTAACGGGCCGTAGACCGTTACTGGGAGGCCTTCCTATGAAACTATTAGGTAAAAGAACTGAGATTCAGGAACTGTGTCAGCCCACAGGGCCAGAGCACCAAGAAACTGGTGCTCTTTCTTTGAAAGGTAGGCCTGCCACCTGTTGGCTGCTGGGCCTGATGATGTGGACAATACACTGAAACTAAGACTAAGACTTTCTCTATGGGGCAGGTAGGCTGCCCCCATTCATTGGTCACCCCTGCCGAGGACATTTGTCTCTCCAGACCTCATTGGCTGAGGAGCCGGCAATACATGATTGGTTTAAGGGCGGACCCAGGTAATTCAATCCTTCCCATAGAGGACAATGGCCCGGGTCCTGATTAGTCGCTGTGTCTTGTTGCTCCAATTCCTATTGCCTAGGATTCGGAGTGGCAAGATTAAATTATGGAAAATGCTTTTACTGTTTACAGTCCTTTGTCCCATGTTTGTGCTCCATTTGTATACCTTGTGTACTGTGCCCCGCCACCATTGTTCCTCATTATGCCCCACTGTATCCAGTCCAGCAAGATATCACTAACATAAATTAATTACAGAAAATGAAATATAATCTTATAATGAAACAGTTTCCACTTAAAGAAGCAGTAAACTTTTTTTATGAAAAAATAGGAAAATCCCTACAATATATATTGAGTATAATAATGGTACTCCCACTGCTGAGAGTTTATATTTCCAGAGTTATTAGTTTAAACTCATGTTTTTTTTACATTAGCAGTGCCCTCTAGTGGTCAAATTCTAATTATATTTCCTGTTAGATTCTAATGGAAAGGAAAGTCAGAAACATACAGTTCTCCATAGAATGTGATAGAAACTGCTGAGTCACTTCCTGTCAGTTAGAACTATCAGGAAGTAAACCCAGTAAATTCACTTCCTGTCAGAACTATCAGGAAGTAACCACAGTATATTCACTTCCTGTCAGTTAGAACTATCAGGAAGTAAACACAGTAAATTCACTTCCTGATTATTTAAACTGTTATAATTTTGGAATAAAACATCTGACAGCAGTGGGAGTACCCTTGTTTTATTCAGCAGGAAATGCTCCATAAAATGTGTTTTCATAAAAATAGTGTTCCTTTAAATCCTCACAAAGCATTTTACCTCCATCTTTTAGCATCGCAATCAAGTCGACTCCTAAGGGAAATAAATAACAATCTCAGAAATAAATAATTAGGTCCTCCCTACACACACACATAATTTATATATAAAAAGAAGAATTCTGCATGTCTGGCAAACACACCCAGGGGTAGCAGTGTGGAGGCGTTATTCAAATCTCCTCTATACTGCCTGTCCTGGAAATACATGGGGGTGTGATTCTGCTGCATGGAGATGCAGTAGATACAATTAACACATGCAACACACACAATATATACACACACAAACACACAATATACACACACAAACACACAATATACATACATACACACAAACAGTACAGTGCAAAAGTTTTAGGCAGGTGTGAAAAAATGCTGTAAAGTAAGAATCATTTTAAAAATAGACATGTTAATATTTTATTTTTATCAGTTAAAAAAAATGCAAAGTGAGTGAACAGAAGAAAAATCTAAATCAATATTTGGTGTGACCGCCCTTTGCCTTCATAACAACATCAGTTCCTCTAGATACACTTGTACACAGTTTGTAAGGAACTCGGCAGGTAGGTTGTTCCAGACATCTTGGAGAATTAACCGCAGTTCTTCTGTGGATTTAGGCCTCAGTTACTTCTCTCTTCATGTAATCCCAGACAGACCCGATGATGTTGAGATCAGGGCGCTGTGGGGGCCATTCCATCACTTCCAGGACTCTTTGTTCTTCTTTACACCGAGGATAGTTCTTAATGATGTTGGCTGTATGTTTGGGGTTGTTGTCATGCTGCAGAATAAACTTGGGGCAAATCAGATGCCTCCCTGATGGTACTGTATGATGGATAAGTATCTGCCCGTCCTTCTCAGCATTGATGAGACCCAGGGCCTGATTTATCAATAGGCAGACAAGGCACCTGTCTAGGGTGCCAGATTTTTAGGGGTGCCTGACAATGGCCTGTCACGCCCACTAGCCCATCCATTTGTGGGTCCCCAGAAAATGCTGTGAGTTGAGTGCGGTCCCCACTCAGCTAGTTAGCTTCCATGTTTTCAAAAAGGCTGCACTTCCCGGACCGCCCCCCATGAGTCTTTGCTCACTTCCTTTAAAGACTTACTGGGCAACATGGTAATAAGCAGCCACGCACTAAGCATAGCTTGGGCAGCTGCTTATATTGAGGAGACAGTAAGAGAGTGCATGCTGCATTCGTCGGCACCTCCCTACATTACCAAGTGAGACAACCACTGTCACGTCATGGGCAGCCACTAACAAGAAGGTGAGTTAAACATCCTGTTAATTTATGTTGGTAATGATGTAGCAAAACAAGGAGAAAGAAGGGGTGAGGAACAGAGCTGTGTGTCTATAGGGAGAGACCATGTGGCAGTGGCTCCTCTCTGTGTGTGGGTGAGAGCTGTACGTGTGTGAGGATATATCGGGAATACATTCATCTGTATTGTTGTTTAGCTGGAAGACCTGTGGAGGGTGATAATGAAAAAAATTTGCTTGTTGGTATATGAGAAGGGAGGAGAAGCCTAGACAGCCAGAGGTTGAGAGAAAGAGACATTTGGATGGAAGGGGTGATACCTACCTGAAGAAAACAGAGACCTAGAAGGAAGAAAATGATGGTAGGAAGACATGGGTGATGGTGGTCAGCAGAGAGAAAAATAGGGGGAGGAGGAGACAAATTGGATGATCACCTTCAAGTATCTCCTCAAAACACACCTGCTCAAGGAGGCATCTCAATAGCAATACCCTCATCCCAAGAACTCTAATTAGATTGTAAGCTCCTTGGGGCAGGGTCCCTTTCCCAGTGTATGTTTTCCTTGTTGCACTTTCCCCAAAAACTAATGCAATGATCGCACTTTAGCTTAATGCTCTTAACCCTGTTCTGCATTTTTGTATTGTATTATTTCTAACTCTGTTAAGCACTGTGTACATGTATGGTGCTATATAAATAAAGATACATATATACATTCAAAGGGAAGTAAGCACGATGTGTCTGTCATCTGCTACACTAAGTTTCTTTGGCCGACCACTGCGTCTGAAGTCCTCAACGTTGCCCATTTCATTGTGCTTCTTCAAAAGAGCTTGTACACCATATCTGGAAATCCCTGTCTGCATTGAAATTTCTGCCCAGGAGAGACCTTGCTGACGCAATATAACTACCTTGTGTCTTGTTGATGTGCTCAGTCTTGCCATGGTGTATGACTTTTGACATTAAAATGTCTTCAGAAACATCACCACGTTAGCAGAGTTTGGCTGTTCCTCACCCAGTTTTATTCCTCCTACACAGCTGTTTCTGTTAATGATTTTATGACAAGACAGAAGAAAAAATATACATAACAGTATGATAACCCCACCCATTTCATATTCCCAACCAATCATTTCTCATTAAACTGTATTGTCAGCTCCTCCCACTTCTTCTTTCTTTGCTGCTCCTGGCACAGATAAGTACTCAGCTCACTTCAGCAAAGTTCTATATCCCGGTATGCACTGTTACGTTGTATGGTAACTTTCTTATATAGATATTATCTTTTAGGTGTTTGTGGAATCTGTAGAATGCCGAGTGGCTGGACTATTTTACAGACAGCTTTAATTTTACGTACTCTTTTCCCTCCATCCTCAAGGGATAGTTAGCATTCCTGACTCTTTCACCTTTGTTTATATCCTCATTATTTTACCTGCTTGTACTGTTTTTCTCCCCACGTTTTTCGCTCATCCTGCACCTCAGTTTGTTTTTCTTCTGCAGCGCGATGATGGCCTGTGGGCCTCCCGTGCATGCTCCTTTAAGAAGTGCCCGCCGCCTCCTCTTCTTTTACGTTTTTCTGCCGTCTCTCCTTCTGTTTATTCATAGCCGTTGACTTCCTCATCATCTCTGGAGCTTATTTTTAGATCAGTTCTGACCTTTTTTGCGCCTGTTTGTTTTTCATACGCGCAGCTGCCATCTTGGTTTGTTGTCTCGGCACATGTGCGTTCTCAGATAACTACAGAGACTTCTTCTAGAGGACAAGTCTTATCTTCAAATCCTATATAATAATTCGCTAGGATGTTTTATCAGAAGCCGTCATGCGCAGTAGAGACTGCTCGCGTTTGGGCATACTCTACTGCGCAAGACTGCATTGAGCGGAGCAGTGAGGTAGCGGCCACTTAACTCTTTGAGTGCCAGAGGGGTACGCAAAGCAATGCGTACCCCTCTGGCACTCAAAGGGTTAACATTGCCCAGACCTTGGCCTGTGTACACGGGCTTTTACACTAGTTATTCATATTTGGTTAAATATTTTTTTTTTATTTAATTTCCTCTCTTTTACAGTTATTCATTATTTCCTATTTAGTCAGTATATTTTGCTGCCCCATCCAAGGGCAGACTTTTTGCAAGATAAATCTGCTCTGGTTTAAAATATATTTATTATATATTTCTCTGTCTAGTATTGCCTTAAGAAGTTTTCCCTTTGACATTAAAATGTCTCATAAGAAATCAATCTCTCCCATTACTCCACAAAAATCACACAGGATTCCGCCCCATGTTGGAGGATATATATATATATATATATATATATATATATATATATATATATATATATATATATATATATATGCACACACACATATACACATACACGCACACGCACACACACACACAAAATCTGGATTCATCAGGGCCTCAGCATTCTTGTGCTCTAAGGTTCAAGCATGCACAGTGCTTTGATTTGGGTGCACAAATCCTTGTCATTATCCAGTATGGTACACAAATGTCTACTTGCAGGAGTATTTATTCTGATCTGGGCCTGGCTCAGTTTGGGTTAAAACGTCTCCCTTATGGTGTACATATAAACTGCACTGAGCAGAATCAAGAATACTCTCACAGTTGACTATGATCTGTAGCTTTGCTCCTTCCCAGTGCACTCAAGCTACTTATAGTGGAATTACCTCTGTACCTGCCCTGGCTCAGCTGTGAGCAATCTGCCACCAGGATTCCACCTCCCAGCATTTGTGGATGGACAGCTATGTTAATCTATGGATCCCACAGCTTTACCTAAACACATTGGGGAATACTACACAGAAGTGATGATCTCTAGGAAAGCATGGCATAGTTATACACTCAAGTCCAGGATCTACATTCTCCTGGAAGTCCGGTCACTGTCTTAGGGTCCTCGCTCTCACCCTAATCCAGATCAAGCTGCATTGGATCCCGCACCTAAATATCCACTTTCTGATAAAGTTATGTGGGGATAGGAAGATGTTTCTTTGCTTGTGTTCTCTATTATGTTCTCTGAGCCCACAAACCTTCCATTCAGAGAGAATAAAAGTCTGCACAGTAATATTGCACCTTCCCCTGCAGTACTTTCTTCAAGGCAACAATCCTCTATTACAGGACATAGGAGGTTTCTTTGGATCAGTGGTATATATTTACAATGATACACATTGAAACTTTTCAACTAAATCAGCCCTCTGTTCTCCCAGACAAGGCAAGTGCCCAATAGAAGAGTATGAGTCTGGAATCCATCTACAGGAACATACTAGAAGGAACCTGTTACGGTTTTCTGACACTCAGACACCGGTAAAAAGTAAAAACACAGTTTTATTGAAATAAGGTTAAAGAACAGCGCCCCTGGGGGCCAGGACAGGTATAAATGGTAATGACCGTGTACAGGCCCAAATATGTATTAGCAAAAATATACGGATCAGGATAACATACATACAGGGGTTAATGTAGAGAAACTGAACAGTCTCAGTGAAATGAATTAGCCAACGCCCAGTAGGTAATATCAGTCTCTTGATGGTGCAGAGGAAGGTGCAGTAGGCGACTGAACTGAATCACTCAGATAGCTGTACAATAGCCCCAAATGAACAGCAAAGATTGACCAGAGCTGAGCCAATGCCACCTTAGTGGGATGATAATAATGAGGAAAGCCACTGCAGGAGCTAATGGGACCAGAACCTGAATCGCCCTCAACACTCTCACGGAAGAAACCCTGCATGTGCCAACGGGACCAGAGCCTTAAACACCCCTTGGGTGCCAGAACGGAGCAACACTGCACAAGCGATTACAAGCCAAAGCACTGGCAGTGCGGTAGATAGCGTAACACATTGAGCACTTGGAGACCAGAGCCGGGACACCCTTCCGGTGCCGTCATGGAGCACACACTGCAAGAGCAAACTGGAGGTACTAACGCCGGATGGCGCAACCACGGTGCTGTCCGAGCACCGGAACGGACAACTGCTCTGCTAGTGTGAATGGACAGGCTAGGTCTATGAGGCACAGGCTCAGTAAGTGTTAAATGGCTCGAATGGAACACACTGGCTTGGCAAGTGTACGAAGACAGGCTCAAATAACGGAGGCAACCAGCACAGCAAGGGTTAATACAGGTTCGGTAACGGAGACCACAGCTCAGCAGCGCTATGAGGACTGGCTCAGAGCACAGGAGGCAACAGCTCGGTAGTATAGAGAGATGATTAGCCAGAGCGACACAAACAGCACAGTTCAGAATGTCACTGGAAGGCGAGCGAGATCACACGGGAACACAGGATACGTCCACGGAGCAGGAACGTCAGCCGGAACCGGATCAATACACGAAGCAGGAACGTCAGCCAGAGCCGGGTCAATCACGGAGCAGGAACGTCAGCCAGAGCCGGGTCAATCACAGAGCAGGAACGTCAGCCGGAACTGGGTCAAATCACGAACAGGATCAGCAGAATGGTCAGACGAGCCGGGTCGGTACACAGGAAAGCAGGAACACAGCAACAAAGCGCAGGATCAGGAACACCACGAAAGGGCATCTGACAGGTGCCATAAACCCAGTATATAAAGGAACATCCTGGGCGGGCCAATCAGCCTCCTCCAATGCACAGATAACAACACAAGAGATTGACAGGGAATCACGGGGACCGTGATAGAACCAGTCCTCAAGGATCTGTTTTACCCTGGGCTTTCAGATATCAGATGAACTACCCAGGATGGGAATACCAGACTCCATGGAAGATCTTATTTCTCTGGTAATTCAAACTGACTGTTGGCTGCATGAGAGATGTCAAGAGAATGGTTTGATTTCTCACACCAGTTTGGCAAACTCGGACTTGAAGTCTGTTGGCGCGCCACCAGCTTCTGCTCAGTTAGCTTCTGAACCCATGCAAGTCATAATGGCGAGAGCACGCTTTCTGAAGAAGATCATAAAGGGGTTGGTGAATTTATGCCTGTACTGTGGGGGGAGAAGGCCATCTTCTGAAACCCTGTCCTATTCACCTTCAACAAGTTAAGCAAAAATGTTATTAGACTGTACCAACCTGTCCACTATATCTGGTGCCACCAGCAATCTGGTGGTCCTCAGGTCTGCCAATTCACTGTTCTTACTATTGGTGGTGAAGGCTGTTCTGCTGCAGATCCAAGTGTTTGATGGATCTCTTAGGTCATCCGGACTCAATAATCACCTGACTGTTCTTGTAAAAATGTTTGTTAATAAATACTGATAAGCTCTCTCATTTGATGTTGTGCAGTCTCTGTTATTCCAGTTCATCCGGAGACTTCCTTGGGTGTGACGACAATATAACACAACATAATGCAGGGATAGACTGAGTTAGGGGACAGGAATTCTTTTCATCAATATATTGTTGTCAGCATTTTCTTCCTCAGTTAATAAAGATGAGCATTACATTTTAACAATTTACCCAAGGGCAGTTCAGGAGATGCAGTCTCAATGTAGGGAGGGCACATCTGTGCAAAATGACACAAAAGGAGGTGCCTGAGGAAGAACACAGAATGCCCCACAGTGAGTGCCTGCACTGGGCAGGTCCAGATGTCAAGGTACTAGGAAAACAGTCAAGGAACCTGGGGGTTATGCACGAACGCGTGATAAAGAGGTGATAAAGCGATGATGACCTCTCCAGTTTCTGTGTTGTTCTATATATATTCTACTAAGATCTCCAAAGCTGGAGAAATCTTAGTGCATTGGCCCCACAGAATAACATAAGAATTGGAGAAGTGATATAATTGCAGAAGTCATCACCACTTTACCACCTCTTTATCACGCCTTAGTGTATCTCCTCCTGGACTCCAGATGTCCAAGGTCTCAGGATGCAAGCAAGGACAGGACCAGATGAAGTGATGCAAGGCCAGGTGCTTCTAATATATTCAGCAGAAACCGCTTTTCCCCAAGGTTTATGTGGTCGCTGGCAGGAAATAGGAGTCCAAGGAGAGATACTAAATCAGTAGGCAGTGGCAGAGTCAATCAAATCCAGACACCAAATGTTCTTAAGCAGAGACTCAGTCCAAAGGTCTAAGGAAAGCTGGTAACATGCGGAGTCCAGGTAAAAGTCAAAACCAGGATCTCTGTTAGGAAAATAATCAGGACCGTAGAGTGTCAGGACAGACCTAATCAAATGAACTCAGGGACGCGGCATTACACAGCTTCAGAGAGCTACTTCACCAGTTCCTGGCTGTCTCTCTAAACAACATTTTCATCTTTTCTTCTTCAATAGACAAGTCTCATTAGCATGTTAGGAAGATTGTTTCCTGCCTTAAAATGTTTTTCTGAGGATCCTATGATGACGCATGCTGACTCATTGCTTCCTTTTATATTACCGGTTCACTCTTCAAAAACCAATGTAAGGGCAGTTTTCTGTAGCTCTGCCCCCTCCCCCAGTGGCCTAATTATCTTGAAATCTCTCTCCAACAGATATTACTATCACTTTAATTTCTATTTCAAAATAAAAGCATCTCCAATTAATCTTCATAGTATTTGGACCATGGAGAGTGTTATATCAGTACTGTCAGAGTTGTAGTACAAGAGTAATTGAATGATAGATTATCCCCCTCCCGCCCCTTTTACTGATGTAACACTGCTCACCTCAGAGCAGCAAGACTGTCCGGATGGATCACAGAGACTGACAATGTTCAATTAGAATAAGGGAAAAACCGGTCAAGGGGGGCAGGGTTTTCCTTATGATCACAGTAAGAAGGTTGTCCCTTGCTGTGACCTGTCCTGTCCCAGGACCAGATTCCACATCTGAGGGGAGCAGTGTTACATCAGTAAAAGGGGCGGGAGGGGGATAATTTATCATTCAATTACTCCTGAACTACAACTCTGACAGTACTGATATAACACTCTCCATGGCACAAATACTATGATGATTAATTGGAGCTGCTGTTTTTATGAAACACTACTATCCCTTTAATGTTTGTGACCTTCAACTTTTACCAATTAAATCAGCTCTTGATGAATGGTACTACCTCTTCTAGGGAGAAATTACCCCTTTGCGATTAGACCAACATAACCTCTAATATGTAAGTGCTGCCAAAAGGCTTTGTCCCTGCAATGCCAGGTGGGCCCTCTTCTTCTCAAGGTTAAACTTGCAATTCACATACAGTCCTGGTAGCAGAAACAGCAAACCGGACGCCTTATCCCACCAGCTTTCAACTGAGGATAGCACCCTTGGTCCCAGCCATTTCTTTTCTCCTAAACCCAAGCATATTCTGCGCCCACCACGGAGTTACTGTCACAGTTTTCAGGCAAATAAGGACAGACGTGAATATAAAATATAAATCCACTTTTATTTAATAAGTACAGTAATAATAGTAGAGCCCACACAAACCCAGAACACAGGATGATAGGCCCAGGCTCCTGCCCAGAGCCCCACACTGTGCTGCGAGATACCAGAGACAAGGCCCGAAGTGCGGATGAAACAACAGAGGAAATATTACTGATGCACCAGCCTCCACTCCGGGTCACATAACCTGAGGCAATAGTGAGAGAGAGCAGGCCTGAACAACGGAACACCGAGACTGATGGTCAGCTACTCTAGAAGGGTACTGAGCAAGTAGTCAGCCAGAGCCACAGGTCAGACAAGCAGGGGGCTGCACGGAGCGATAGTCAGCAAGAGCCAGAGTTCAGACAACCTGGGACTACATGGAGCGAGTTAGTCAGCCAGAGCCACTGGTCAGGACCGAAGTGGGTAGTCAGACAAGCCGGGGTCATACACGGAGCGGATTCTCAGATAAAGCACGGGTCACAATGGAGACACTAGCAGAAACGCCACGTAAGGGCAATGACTCCCAGGCCCAAGGAGGTTTATAAAGAAGCAAGAGAAGGCGGGACCCAATTAGGCCACCCAGAATAGGTCCATAAAGAGGCGTCCTTGCCAGTGCCTTTTTCATGATGTCAGTAATGCGGAAGTGGCCACAAATATGCCAGCTGACACACTGCAGAGGAAGGAAGCACAGGAGCCCAAGGGAGACCATGATAGTTAATGAAGAAGAAACTTCTCAAAAGTATGGCTTTCCTTAACTATAGAAAATCTGTGCCATGTCATGAGTTCTCACACATGACTGGTCAAATAATTATTGCCTCTGCCCATGGTTTCTCAACCATGGTCTTTAATCTCTATGGATTTCATCGCTGATCTATCACCTTCCCACTTTATTACCATTCTAGTAGTTGTGGATACATTTAAGATAATACCTCACTTTGTCCCTCTCAAGCAACTGCCTTCTGCCACAGATTCTGCTGCGGTATCATTACAGAGGCAATGAAGTTAGTCGTTTTGGGATTCCTAACAAAACAGATTACGATTGGATGCTCAGTTCAACTCCAAGTTCTGGAGATCATTCTGCTCAGCCTAACATACAGGGTTCGTTATCTTCCTCATTTAACCATCAAACTAATGGGCAAACATAACTCTCAAACAAGATTTACGATGTTTCACTTCCTATCAGTGGGATGATTTGTCTGATTTCGTCCAACTAGTCACATTCTCTTCCAATAATCCTATTCATTCCTCTACCAAGTTTTCACTGTTCTTTGCTATTTATGGATTTCACCCATACCCTTCCCTACTTCTGAACCTGAAGATATCTCTAGGCTTCATACTCTTACAGCCGGTAACTGAGCGCTACAAGTTAATTTGTCCATTGCTTAGATGTCTTACACAAGCTATACTGGCGCCTGACTAAGTGTTTCCAAGGCTTTTCTAGTTAATGAAAGGGTCTGTCTCTCTGTGTGGATCTGTAAACTAGCGGTGCCTTCTGAGAAGCTAATAGTGCTTTTAACTGGACCATTCTGGATACTGCGCAAAATTATTTCAGCAACTTACTGTCACGGTTTTGTAAGAACACTCAGACAGTTAGGTAAGGTTAAAAAGATTTATTGAAAATAAATTGAAGCAATCACCCTACTCAGGTCCAGATGAGGTCCGTACCTTAGTACTTCCTAAATCTGACGCAGGTCAGGATGGAAGGAAAAACACAGTAAGTAATAAACAATAGGACTCTGAAGGCTTGATCTGTGGACAGGTACAGGAACAAGAAGGACCACAACAGTCCCACACCGCAGCAAGGTGATATTTGGTGATGGGTAACTGCAGGGCGACTCCCTAGCAGGATAGGGATAGCGGAGGTAACACAGACAGGACACTGGCAGTGCCCAATCCCTAGAACGCTAGGGTTAACGGAGGCTGCACAAATAGGACTCTGGCAGAGACCAATCCCTAGAGCGCTAGGGTTAGCGGAGGCTGCACAGATAGGACTCTGGCAGAGACCAATCCCTAGAACGCTAGGGTTAGCGGAGGCAACACAGACAGGACTCTGGTAGTGAACAATCCCTAGAACGCTAGGGTTAGCGGAGACAACACAGACAGGACTCTGGCAGAGACCAATCCCTAGAACGCTAGGGATAGCGGAGACAACACAGACAGGACTCTGGTAGTGACCAATCCCTAGAACGCTAGGGATAGCGGAGACAACACAGACAGGACTCTGGCAGTGACCAATCCCTAGAACGCTAGGGATAGCGGAGACAACACAGACAGGACTCTGGCAGTGACCAATCCCTAGAACGCTAGGGTTAGCGGAGGCAACACAGACAGGACTCTGGTAGTGAACAATCCCTAGAACGCTAGGGTTAGCGGAGACAACACAGACAGGACTCTGGCAGTGACCAATCCCTAGAACGCTAGGGTTAGCGGAGACAACACAGACAGGACTCTGGCAGAGACCAATCCCTAGAATGCTAGGGTTAGCGGAGACAACACAGACAGGACTCTGGCAGTGACCAATCCCTAGAACGCTAGGGTTAGCGGAGACAACACAGACAGGACTCTGGCAGTGACCAATCCCTAGAACGCTAGGGTTAGCGGAGGCAACACAGACAGGACTCTGGCAGTGACCAATCCCTAGAACGCTAGGGTTAGCGGAGGCAACACAGACAGGACTCTGGCAGTGACCAATCCCTAGAACGCTAGGGTTAGCGGAGACAACACAGACAGGACTCTGGCAGAGACCAATCCCTAGAATGCTAGGGTTAGCGGAGACAACACAGACAGGACTCTGGCAGAGACCAATCCCTAGAACGCTAGGGTTAACGGAGGCAACACAGACAGGACACTGGCAGTGACCAATCCCTAGAACGCTAGGGATAGCGGAGGCAACACAGACAGGACTCTGGCAGTGACCAATCCCTAGAACGCTAGGGTTAGCGGAGACAACACAGACAGGACTCTGGCAGTGACCAATCCCTAGAACGCTAGGGATAGCGGAGACAACACAGACAGGACTCTGGCAGTGACCAATCCCTAGAACGCTAGGGTTAACGGAGGCAACACAGACAGGACTCTGGCAGTGACCAATCCCTAGAACGCTAGGGTTAACGGAGGCAACACAGACAGGACTCTGGCAGTGACCAATCCCTAGAATGCTAGGGTTAATGGAGGCAACACAGACAGGACTCTGGCAGTGACCAATCCCTAGAACGCTAGGGTTAGCGGAGACAACACAGACAGGACTCTGGCAGTGACCAATCCCTAGAACGCTAGGGTTAGCGGAGACAACACAGACAGGACTCTGGCAGTGACCAATCCCTAGAACGCTAGGGTTAACGGAGGCAACACAGACAGGACTCTGGCAGTGACCAATCCCTAGAACGCTAGGGTTAACGGAGGCAACACAGACAGGACTCTGGCAGTGACCAATCCCTAGAATGCTAGGGTTAATGGAGGCAACACAGACAGGACTCTGGCAGTGACCAATCCCTAGAACGCTAGGGTTAACGGAGGCAACACAGACAGGACTCTGGCAGTGACCAATCCCTAGAACGATAGGGTTAGCGGAGGCATCACGGACAGGACTCTGGCAGTGACCAATCCCTAGAACGCTAGGGATAGCGGAGGAAACACAGACAGGACTCTGGCAGTGACCAATCCCTAGAACGCTAGGGTTAGCGGAGGCATCACGGACAGGACTCTGGCAGAGACCAATCCCTAGAACGCTAGGGTTAACGGAGGCAACACAGACAGGACTCTGGCAGAGACCAATCCCTAGAACGCTAGGGTTAGCGGAGGAAACACAGACAGGACTCTGGCAGTGACCAATCCCTAGAACGCTAGGGTTAACGGAGGAAACACAGACAGGACTCTGGCAGAGACCAATCCCTAGAACGCTAGGGTTAGCGGAGGAAACACAGACAGGACTCTGGCAGTGACCAATCCCTAGAACGCTAGGGTTAGCGGAGACAACACAGACAGGACTCTGGCAGTGACCAATCCCTAGAACGCTAGGGTTAACGGAGGAAACACAGACAGGACTCTGGCAGAGACCAATCCCTAGAACGCTAGGGTTAGCGGAGGAAACACAGACAGGACTCTGGCAGTGACCAATCCCTAGAACGCTAGGGTTAGCGGAGGAAACACAGACAGGACTCTGGCAGTGACCAATCCCTAGAACGCTAGGGTTAGCGGAGACAACACAGACAGGACTCTGGCAGTGACCAATCCCTAGAACGCTAGGGTTAGCGGAGGAAACACAGACAGGACTCTGGCAGAGACCAATCCCTAGAACGCTAGGGTTAGCGGAGGCAACACAGACAGGACTCTGGCAGAGACCAATCCCTAGAACGCTAGGGTTAGCGGAGGAAACACAGACAGGACTCTGGCAGTGACCAATCCCTAGAATGCTAGGGTTAGCGGAGACAACACAGACAGGACTCTGGCAGTGACCAATCCCTAGAACGCTAGGGTTAGCGGAGGAAACACAGACAGGACTCTGGCAGTGACCAATCCCTAGAACGCTAGGGTTAACGGAGGCAACACAGACAGGACTCTGGCAGTGACCAATCCCTAGAACGCTAGGGTTAGCGGAGGAAACACAGACAGGACTCTGGCAGTGACCAATCCCTAGAACGCTAGGGATAGCGGAGGAAACACAGACAGGACTCTGGCAGTGACCAATCCCTAGAACGCTAGGGATAGCGGAGGAAACACAGACAGGACTCTGGCAGTGACCAATCCCTAGAACGCTAGGGTTAGCGGAGGCAACACAGACAGGACTCTGGCAGTGACCAATCCCTAGAACGCTAGGGTTAACGGAGGCATCACAGACAGGACTCTGGCAGTGACCAATCCCTAGAACGCTAGGGTTAACGGAGGCAACACAGACAGGACTCTGGCAGTGACCAATCCCTAGAACGCTAGGGTTAACGGAGGCAACACAGACAGGACTCTGGCAGTGACCAATCCCTAGAACGCTAGGGTTAACGGAGGCAACACAGACAGGACTCTGGCAGTGACCAATCCCTAGAACGCTAGGGTTAGCGGAGGAAACACAGACAGGACTCTGGCAGTGACCAATCCCTAGAACGCTAGGGTTAACGGAGGCAACACAGACAGGACTCTGGCAGTGACCAATCCCTAGAACACTAGGGTTAACGGAGGCAACACAGACAGGACTCTGGCAGTGACCAATCCCTAGAACGCTAGGGTTAACGGAGGCAACACAGACAGGACTCTGGCAGTGACCAATCCCTAGAACGCTAGGGTTAACGGAGGCAACACAGACAGGACTCTGGCAGTGACCAATCCCTAGAGCGCTAGGGTTAGCGGAGGAAACACAGACAGGACTCTGGCAGTGACCAATCCCTAGAACGCTAGGGTTAGCGGAGACAACACAGACAGGACTCTGGCAGTGACCAATCCCTAGAACGCTAGGGTTAGCGGAGGCAACACAGACAGGACTCTGGCAGTGACCAATCCCTAGAGCGCTAGGGTTAACGGAGGTAACACAGACAGGACTCTGGCAGAGACCAATCCCTAGAACGCTAGGGTTAGCGGAGGCAACACAGACAGGACTCTGGCAGAGACCAATCCCTAGAGCGCTAGGGTTAACGGAGGTAACACAGACAGGACTCTGGCAGTGACCAATCCCTAGAACGCTAGGGATAGCGGAGGCAACACAGACAGGACTCTGGCAGTGACCAATCCCTAGAATGCTAGGGTTAGCGGAGGCAACACAGACAGACTCCTGGTGACTACGTGGATAGACAAGCCAGGCAGGCACTGTATAGGTATTAAAAAGTGAGATTTGGTGGAATAGAACACAGGGTCCGCACCCTGACAGATTGGAAGCCAGCGCTGCCCCGATCTGTAAACACGGAGGTAGTCAGCCAGTCCAGTCAGTAGCAGAATCAGATACTTAGCCAAGCCAGGTTGGTACACATGGAGGTAGTCAGCCAGTCCTTAGTCAGCAACGGAATCGGATACTCAGCCACGCCAGGTTGGTACACATGGAGGTAGTCAGCCAGTCCTTAGTCAGCAACGGAATCGGATACTCAGCCACGCCAGGTCGGTACACACGGAGGTAGTCAGCCAGTCCTTAGTCAGCAACGGAATCGGATACTCAACCACGCCAGGTCGGTACACATGGAGGTAGTCAGCCAGTCCTAGTCAGTAACGGAATCAGATACTCAGCCACGCCAGGTCGGTACACACGGAGGTAGTCAGCCAGTCCTAGTCAGCAACGGAATCGGATACTCAGCCACGCCAGGTCGGTACACACGGAGATAGTCAGCCAGTCCTAGTCAGCAACGGAATCGGATCACAGGAGCGTCAGGAACACAGGAGCGTAGTCAGGCGAGCTGGGTCATACACAGAACAGGAACAAGCAGTAATACAAAAGCTAGGTACGGGTACACCACGAAAGGGCACTGTAAATATGACAGGAGAGAGTTTATAAAGGCAAGCACTGGGAGGAGCCAGAGCCCAATAGCCAATAAGGATAGTGCGATAGAAAACCTGGAAGTAGCAATGTCGCCCAGACGTTAGAATCATGGGCACCGTAATACTTACTATCTGGATTTTTAGAGCATTATCTGGTCCACCTAGTATTTCACATTTCTCTGTTGAATCCAGCAGTCTCCATATCGATCCCCTGCAAAGCTGTCTCCAATCACTGTTCCACTATGATGGCTAAGGCCCAGAAGAGCGGTCCTGGGAGCCTGCTTCTTTCTTTTATGCTACTGCTCTCTTGCCTCTTCATGTCCGTGCTATAATGGTTGTGACAACTGGAGGGTGTTTTTGGTGGCTAGACCCTGTCATGACTCACCTGAATCTCTGTGGCCTAGTGCAGTCAGATATGTTTATATACACTATCATCATACATGTGTGATTCCTCCTCTGTATCCCTTATGGTTGTGACTATATGTGCACAACTGGGTGACAGCCCTCACACAGACGTTCATGGCTGGATACTTCTAGCTTTGTGGGAATTTTGGTGCATTTCACTGCTAAGCTGCTAGGCTTCACTGCTTAGAACCTGGTTCTCTGCCTGCCCCTGGCTCACATTCTGGTTACACAAGTACTCCGGATTGTCTTGATCCATCTTGACTGAACCTGACTTTGCTTCTCAGATTTTGATTTTGCCTTGAAGCTCCAGGACGTCTGTACAACTTCCTCATATTTAGCGTTGTGGTTGACACCTTTAACATCCAGTTCCTAGCCTCTACAAGAATATGCTCACAATTTACTACAATCTCTAGCTTCACTCCATAGCAGCACGCTATAGCTACTTGTAGCAGTGTTACCCTCAAATCTGCCTCTGTTCAGTCATGAGAAGCCTGCCACCAGTAAAGATGTTGTGACACACACAACCATCCCTTCACTCCTCAAACAAGTCCCCCTCATACACACACACCACAGATACCTGTCCTTCATACACAAAACACACCCCACAGATACGAGAACCACTCAACACACAGATGTGACTGCACCTTCACACACGCACACACACACAGATGTGACTTTACATGAACACATATAAACACACACAGATGTGTATCCCCACCACAAATACACACATACAGATGTGACTTTACATGTACACATATAAAACACACACAGTTAAATGTGGCCTCACTACACACACACACAAACAAAACTCAAACACACACAATCATATATATCAATTACAAACCCCTTCATCCAGGCAAAAAGAATACGTCCAATCATCCCGGTACCATCTGCAGAGGAAAAAGAGTAGAAATAAGAGTGTAAAAGAGTGTAATAGTGTATGAGAAACAACAAAGACAGACTGTGTGTGTGTGTGTGTGTGTGTGAATGAGAGAAAAATTGTATGCATGTGTGCTTGCGTCAAAGATATTGTGTGTGTGAGTATGAGTGAGAGAAGCAGATTGTGTGTGTGAGTATGAGTGAGAGAAGCAGATTGTGTGTGTGAGTATGAGTGAGACTGTGAAAAATGATGCGTGCATGAAAGAAAGACTTGTATGTGTGTGCATACAAGAGA
Source organism: Rhinophrynus dorsalis (assembly GCA_037306005.1). Classification (NCBI taxonomy): domain Eukaryota; kingdom Metazoa; phylum Chordata; class Amphibia; order Anura; family Rhinophrynidae; genus Rhinophrynus; species Rhinophrynus dorsalis. The sequence goes on along the minus strand of CM074725.1, from coordinate 1,126,486 downwards.
CTGTGTGTGAGAGATTGTGTGTGTGTGTGTTTGAGAGATTGTGCATCTGTGTGTGAGATTGTGTGTGTGTGTGAGAGATTGTGTGTGTGTGTGTGAGCGAGAGATTGTGTGTGTGTGTGAGTGAGAGATATTGTGTGTGTGTGTGTGTGTGTGTGAGAGATATTGTGTGTGTGTGTGTGTGTGTGTGTGTGTGTGTGTGAGTGAGAGATTGTGTGTGTGTGTCTGTGTGTATGTGTTTGAGAGATTGTGCATGTGTGTGTGAGATTGTGTCTGTGTGTGACAGATTGCGCGTCTGTGTGTGAGAGATTGTGTGTGTGTGAGATTGTGTTTGTGTGTGTGTGAGAGATTGTGTGTGTGTGTGTGTGTGTGTGAGAGATTGTGTGTGTGTGTGTGCACAAGTGCGAGAGAGGGACAGACTGTGTGTAAGTGTGTATGTGGGAGTGAAAGATTGAGTGTGTGTAAATGTGTGTGCATGACTGTGGGAGTGATAGACAAGTGTGTGTGTGTGTGTGTGTGTGTGTAAGAGAGTGAGAAAGACAGGCGGACATTGTGAGACTAATGAGAAGAACCTCTCAGGATCCAGGTGATGGTGGCGGCTGTCACAGTGGCTGCGCTGTCCCCGACTCCTGATCCGCGTAACAGTGAGTGAGTGGCCAGTGATCCAGTGACACTACTAGAGAAAGCCTGAAACACAGGCACCGAGACGGGGTGAGATAGAGAGGAGAGAGAGGGTGAGATAGAGAGGAGAGAGGGTGAGATAGAGAGGAGAGAGAGGGTGAGATAGAGAGGAGAGAGAGAGGGTGAGATAGAGAGGAGAGAGAGAGGGTGAGATAGAGAGGAAAGAGAGGGTGAGATAGAGAGGAGAAAGAGGGTGAGATAGAGAGGAGAGAGAGGGTGAGATAGAGAGGAGAGAGAGAGGGTGAGATAGAGAGGAGAGAGAGAGGGTGAGATAGAGAGGAGAGAGAGAGAGAGTGAGATAGAGAGGAGAGAGAGAGAGAGTGAGATAGAGAGGAGAGAGAGAGAGGGTGAGATAGAGAGGAGAGAGAGAGGGTGAGATAGAGAGGAGAGAGAGAGTGGGAGAGAGAGAGAGAGTGAGATAGAGAGGAGAGAGAGAGAGGGTGAGATAGAGAGGAGAGAGAGGGGGTGAGATAGAGAGGAGAGAGAGAGTGGGAGAGAGAGAGAGAGTGAGATAGAGAGGAGAGAGAGAGAGGGTGAGATAGAGAGGAGAGAGAGAGAGGGTGAGATAGAGAGGAGAGAGGGTAAGATAGAGAGGAGAGAGAGAGAGGGTGAGATAGAGAGGAGAGACAGAGGGTGAGATAGAGAGGAGAGAGAGAGGGTGAGATAGAGAGGAGAGAGGGTGATATAGAGAGGAGAGAGGATGAGATAGAGAGGAGAGACAGAGGATGAGATAGAGAGGAGAGAGAGGGTGAGATAGAGAGGAGAGAGGGTGAGATAGAGAGGAGAGAGCAGGAGAGACAAGATGACAGTATGGAGGGGATTAGGGTGAAGATGACAGTATGAGGGGATTAAGGTGAAGGTGACAGTATGAGGGGATTGGGGTGAAGGTAACAGTATGAGGGGATTGGGGTGAAGGTGACAGTATGAGGGGATTGGGGTGAAGGTAACAGTATGGAGGGGATTAGGATAAAGATGACAGTATGGAGGGATTGGGGTGAAGGTGACAGTATGGAGGGGATTAGGATAAAGATGACAGTATGGAGGGATTGGGGTGAAGGTGACAGTATGGAGGGGATTAGGGTGAAGGTGACAGTATGGAGGGGATTAGGGTGAAGATGACAGTATGGGGGGGATTAGGGTGAAGGTAACAGTATGGAGGGGATTAGTGTGGAGATGACAGTATGGAGGGGATTAGGGTGAAGATGACAGTATGAGGGGATTGGGGTGAAGATGACAGTATGGAGGGGATTAGGGTGAAGATGACAGTATGAGGGGATTGGGGTGAAGATGACAGTATGGAGGGATTGGGGTGAAGATGACAGTATGAGGGGATTAGGGTGAAGGTGACAGTATGAGGGGATTAGGATAAAGATGACAGTATGGAGGGGATTAGGGTGAAGGTGACAGTATGAGGGGATTGGGGTGAAGATGACAGTATGGAGGGGATTAGGGTGAAGATGACAGTATGAGGAGATTAGGGTGAAGGTGACAGTATGAGGGGATTAGGATAAAGATGACAGTATGGAGGGGATTAGGGTGAAGGTGACAGTATGAGGGGATTGGGGTGAAGATGACAGTATGGAGGGGATTAGGGTGAAGGTGACAGTATGGAGGGGATTAGGGTGAAGATGACAGTATGGAGGGATTAGGGTGAAGATGACAGTATGAGGGGATTGGGGTGAAGATGACAGTATGGAGGGATTGGGGTGAAGATGACAGTATGAGGGGATTGGGGTGAAGGTGACAGTATGGAGGGGATTAGGATAAAGATGACAGTATGGAGGGGATTGGGGTGAAGATGACAGTATGGAGGGGATTAGGGTGAAGATGACAGTATGAGGAGATTGGGGTGAAGATGACAGCATGGAGGGGATTAGGGTGAAGATGACAGTATGAGGGGATTGGGGTGAAGATGACAGTATGGAAGGGATTAGGGTGAAGGTGACAGTATGGAGGGGATTAGGGTGAAGATAATAGTATGAGGGGATTGGGGTGAAGATGACAGTATGAGGGGATTGGGGTGAAGATGACAGTATGGAGGGATTGGGGTGAAGATGACAGTATGGAGGGATTAGGGTGAAGATAATAGTATGAGGGGATTAGGGTGAAGATGACAGTATGGAGGGATTAGGGTGAAGGTGAAAGTATGAGGGGATTGGGGTGAAGGTAACAGTATGGAGGGGTTAGGGTGAAGATGACAGTATGAGGGGATTAGGGTGAAGATGACAGTATGGAGGGATTAGGGTGAAGGTGACAGTATGAGGGGATTGGGGTGAAGATGACAGTATGAGGGGATTGGGGTGAAGGTGACAGTATGGAGGGGATTAGGGTGAAGGTGACAGTATGGAGGGGATTAGGGTGAAGATGACAGTATGGAGGGGATTGGGGTGAAGGTGACAGTATGGAGGGGATTAGGGTGAAGATGACAGTATGCGGGGATTACGTTGAAGGAGTATGGGGGAGTAAGCACTGATTTTTAGAGTTGGCAGGTTACCTGCACAGTGTCCCACAGCTGGTAGTCCAAGTAATCCTCACTGACACTGTCTGGGTATCCGTGGGGGAGGAGGAGAGACTGAAAGAGAGAGGGAAGGGGAAATATGGTGTGAGTGTGGGGGGGGGACAGCGAGACATGGGGGGTAGAGGGAGACAGGAATGTGGTGAGTGTGGGGGAGGGAGACAAGAGGGGGAGGAAGAGATGATGAGAACAGAGAGGCCACATAAATAAAGGAAAGTGGACAAGTCAGCAGCTGCACCATAAGAAATAAACATTCACACAATGCTCTTTCTTTTGGATAGAGAGGTAAAGAGATCTGATGTATTACCCTCCACTCATATGGGAACAGAGGAGATCTGGTAATATCACATCACACAGGAGAATATAGTGAGAGAGGTAAAGAGATCTGATGTATTACCCTCCACTCATATGGGAACAGAGGAGATCTGGTAATATCACATCACACAGGAGAATATGGGGAGAGAGGTGTAAATGGATCTGATGTATTAACCCTCCACTCATATGGGAACAGAGGAGATCTGGTAATATCACATCACACAGGAGAATATGGGGAGAAAGGTGTAAATGGATCTGATGTATTACCCTCCACTCATATGGGAACAGAGGAGACCTGGTAATATCACATCACACAGGAGAATATGGGGAGAGAGGTGTAAATGGATCTGATGTATTACCCTCCACTCATATGGGAACAGAGGAGATCTGGTAATATCACATCACACAGGAGAATATGGGGAGAAAGGTGTAAATGGATCTGATGTATTACCCTCCACTCATATGGGAACAGAGGAGATCTGGTAATATCACATCACACAGGAGAATATAGTGAGAGAGGTGTAAATGGATCTGATGTATTACCCTCCACTCATATGGGAACAGAGGAGATCTGGTAATATCACATCACACAGGAGAATATGGTGAGAGAGGTGTAAATGGATCTGATGTATTATCCTCCACTCATATGGGAACAGAGGAGATCTGGTAATATCACATCACACAGGAGAATATGGGGAGAGAGGTGTAAATGGATCTGATGTATTACCCTCCACTCATATGGGAACAGAGGAGATCTGGTAATATCACATCACACAGGAGAATATGGTGAGAGAGGTGTAAATGGATCTGATGTATTACCACTACACTCATATGGGAACAGAGGAGATCTGGTAATATCACATCACACAGGAGAATATGGGGAGAGAGGTGTAAATGGATCTGATGTATTACCCTCCACTCATATGGGAACAGAGGAGATCTGGTAATATCACATCACACAGGAGAATATAGTGAGAGAGGTGTAAATGGATCTGATGTATTACCCTCCACTCATATGGGAACAGAGGAGATCTGGTAATATCACATCACATAGGAGAATATGGGGAGAAAGGTGTAAATGGATCTGATGTATCACCCTCCACTCATATGGGAACAGAGGAGATCTGGTAATATCACATCACACAGGAGAATATGGTGAGAGAGGTGTAAATGGATCTGATGTATTACCCTCCACTCATATGGGAACAGAGGAGATCTGGTAATATCACATCACACAGGAGATTATGGGGAGAGAGGTGTAAATGGATCTGATGTATTATCCTCCACTCATATGGGAACAGAGGAGATCTGGTAATATCACATCACACAGGAGAATATGGGGAGAGAGGTGTAAATGGATCTGATGTATCACCCTCCACTCATATGGGAACAGAGGAGATCTGGTAATATCACATCACACAGGAGAATATGGGGAGAGAGGTGTAAATGGATCTGATTTATTATCCTCCACTCATATGGGAAGAGGAGACCTGGTAATATCACATCACACAGGAGAATATGGTGAGAAAGGTGTAAATGGATCTGATGTATTACCCTCCACTCATATGGGAACAGAGGAGATCTGGTAATATCACATCACACAGGAGATTATGGTGAGAGAGGTGTAAATGGATCTGATGTATTACCCTCCACTCATATGGGAACAGAGGAGATCTGGTAATATCACATCACACAGGAGAATATGGGGAGAGAGGTGTAAATGGATCTGATGTATCACCCTCCACTCATATGGGAACAGAGGAGATCTGGTAATATCACATCACACAGGAGAATATGGGGAGAGAGGTGTAAATGGATCTGATGTATTACCCTCCACTCATATGGGAACAGAGGAGACCTGGTAATATCACATCACACAGGAGAATATGGGGAGAGAGGTGTAAATGGATCTGATGTATTACCCTCCACTCATATGGGAACAGAGGAGACCTGGTAAAATCACATCACACAGGAGAATATGGGGAGAGAGGTGTAAATGGATCTGATGTATTACCCTCCACTCATATGGGAACAGAGGAGATCTGGTAATATCACATCACACAGGGGAATATGGTGAGAGAGGTGTAAATGAATCTGATGTATCACCCTCCACTCATATGGGAACAGAGGAAATCTGGTAATATCACATCACACAGGAGATTATGGGGAGAGAGGTGTAAATGGATCTGATGTATTACCCTCCACTCATATGGGAACAGAGGAGATCTGGTAATATCACATCACACAGGAGAATATGGTGAGAGGTGTAAATGGATCTGATGTATTACCCTCCACTCATATGGGAACAGAGGAGATCTGGTAATATCACATCACACAGGAGAATATGGGGAGAGTGGTGTAAATGGATCTGATGTATTATATTCCACTCATATGGGAACAGAGGAGATCTGGTGATATCACATCACACAGGAGAATATGGTGAGAGGTGTAAATGGATCTGATGTATTATCCTCCACTCATATGGGAACAGAGGAGATCTGGTAATATCACATCACACAGGAGAATATGGGGAGAGAGGTGTAAATGGATCTGATGTATCACCCTCCACTCATATGGGAACAGAGGAGACCTGGTAATATCACATCACACAGGAGAATATGGTGAGAGAGGTGTAAATGGATCTGATGTATTAACCCTCCACTCATATGGGAACAGAGGAGATCTGGTAATATCACATCACACAGGAGAATATGGGGAGAAAGGTGTAAATGGATATGATGTATTACCCTCCACTCATATGGGAACAGAGGAGATCTGGTAATATCACATCACACAGGAGAATATGGGGAGAGAGGTGTAAATGGATCTGATGTATCACCCTCCACTCATATGGGAAAAGAGGAGATCTGGTAATATCACATCACACAGGAGAATATGGTGAGAGAGGTGTAAATGGATCTGATGTATTACCCTCCACTCATATGGGAACAGAGGAGATCTGGTAATATCACATCACACAGGAGAATATGGTGAGAGAGGTGTAAATGGATCTGATGTATTATCCTCCACTCATATGGGAACAGAGGAGATCTGGTAATATCACATCACATAGGAGAATATGGGGAGAGAGGTGTAAATGGATCTGATGTATTACCCTCCACTCATATGGGAACAGAGGAGATCTGGTAATATCACATCACACAGGAGAATATGGGGAGAAAGGTGTAAATGGATCTGATGTATTACCACTCCACTCATATGGGAACAGAGGAGATCTGGTAATATCACATCACACAGGAGAATATGGTGAGAGAGGTGTAAATGGATCTGATGTATTACCCTCCACTCATATGGGAACAGAGGAGACCTGGTAATATCACATCACACAGGAGAATATGGGGAGAGAGGTGTAAATGGATCTGATGTATTACCCTCCACTCATATGGGAACAGAGGAGATCTGGTAATATCACATCACACAGGAGAATATGGGGAGAGAGGTGTAAATGGATCTGATGTATTACCCTCCACTCATATGGGAACAGAGGAGACCTGGTAATATCACATCACACAGGAGAATATGGGGAGAGAGGTGTAAATGGATCTGATGTATTACCCTCCACTCATATGGGAACAGAGGAGACCTGGTAAAATCACATCACACAGGAGAATATGGGGAGAGAGGTGTAAATGGATCTGATGTATTACCCTCCACTCATATGGGAACAGAGGAGATCTGGTAATATCACATCACACAGGGGAATATGGTGAGAGAGGTGTAAATGAATCTGATGTATCACCCTCCACTCATATGGGAACAGAGGAGATCTGGTAATATCACATCACACAGGAGATTATGGGGAGAGAGGTGTAAATGGATCTGATGTATTACCCTCCACTCATATGGGAACAGAGGAGATCTGGTAATATCACATCACACAGGAGAATATGGTGAGAGGTGTAAATGGATCTGATGTATTACCCTCCACTCATATGGGAACAGAGGAGATCTGGTAATATCACATCACACAGGAGAATATGGGGAGAGTGGTGTAAATGGATCTGATGTATTATATTCCACTCATATGGGAACAGAGGAGATCTGGTGATATCACATCACACAGGAGAATATGGTGAGAGGTGTAAATGGATCTGATGTATTATCCTCCACTCATATGGGAACAGAGGAGATCTGGTAATATCACATCACACAGGAGAATATGGGGAGAGAGGTGTAAATGGATCTGATGTATCACCCTCCACTCATATGGGAACAGAGGAGACCTGGTAATATCACATCACACAGGAGAATATGGTGAGAGAGGTGTAAATGGATCTGATGTATTAACCCTCCACTCATATGGGAACAGAGGAGATTTGGTAATATCACATCACACAGGAGAATATGGGGAGAAAGGTGTAAATGGATATGATGTATTACCCTCCACTCATATGGGAACAGAGGAGATCTGGTAATATCACATCACACAGGAGAATATGGGGAGAGAGGTGTAAATGGATCTGATGTATCACCCTCCACTCATATGGGAAAAGAGGAGATCTGGTAATATCACATCACACAGGAGAATATGGTGAGAGAGGTGTAAATGGATCTGATGTATTACCCTCCACTCATATGGGAACAGAGGAGATCTGGTAATATCACATCACACAGGAGAATATGGTGAGAGAGGTGTAAATGGATCTGATGTATTATCCTCCACTCATATGGGAACAGAGGAGATCTGGTAATATCACATCACATAGGAGAATATGGGGAGAGAGGTGTAAATGGATCTGATGTATTACCCTCCACTCATATGGGAACAGAGGAGATCTGGTAATATCACATCACACAGGAGAATATGGGGAGAAAGGTGTAAATGGATCTGATGTATTACCACTCCACTCATATGGGAACAGAGGAGATCTGGTAATATCACATCACACAGGAGAATATGGTGAGAGAGGTGTAAATGGATCTGATGTATTACCCTCCACTCATATGGGAACAGAGGAGACCTGGTAATATCACATCACACAGGAGAATATGGGGAGAGAGGTGTAAATGGATCTGATGTATTACCCTCCACTCATATGGGAACAGAGGAGATCTGGTAATATCACATCACACAGGAGAATATGGTGAGAGAGGTGTAAATGGATCTGATGTTTTATCCTCCACTCATATGGGAACAGATGAGATCTGGTAATATCACATCACACAGGAGAATATGGTGAGAGAGGTGTAAATGGATCTGATGTATTACCCTCCACTCATATGGGAACAGAGGAGATCTGGTAATATCACATCACACAGGAGAATATGGTGAGAGATGTAAATGGATCTGATGTATTACCCTCCACTCATATGGGAAAAGCTTCCATCATCTTCAGCCATTCAACAAAATATACACAATTCTATTGAGCTCTTGGTAGCATATCAATAATATTCAATTAGTTACATATATAAATAGAGTTGCATGCAAACGTTTGGGCAACCCTGGCCAAATTATGTGTTTTGTTGATTTTCTAAGTGAAAAGAAGGTAACAACGTCTACAATAAAGAAACTGAACCTTGACATATTTCTGTAAATTCTAATAGTTCTCGATTTGCTGAATTTAACAGACTGAAAAAAAATAAAACAGAAAATGTGCCGTGTGTAAATGCTTGGCCCCTTCCAGTTGATCCACCAGTGTTATATTTCTGTAATGTCTCTGAACTTAAATTACTTATTAGCACTTAGTCAAAGTCAAGTGATGACAATTCCAGAGCTTAATAAATTCTCTGACTTTAGGAACCTCTGAGGGAGTTCACACTAAATAACCATGGACTCCTCTAAGGCTGACTGAGTTCAAACTAAATAACCATGGACTCCTCTAAGGCTGACTGAGTTCACACTAAATAACCATGGACTCCTCTAAGGCTGACTGAGTTCACACTAAATAACCATGGACTCCTCTAAGGCTGACTGAGTTCACACTCAATAACCATGGACTCCTCTAAGGCTGACTGAGTTCACACTCAATAACCATGGACTCCTCTAAGGCTGACTTAGTTCACACTAAATAACCATGGACTCCTCTAAGGCTGACTGAGTTCACACTAAATAACCATGGACTCCTCTAAGGCTGACTGATGTGTGTACAGGAGTAGTGGTGCACCAGACCACTGTGCAGTGATGTGTGTACAGGAGTAGAGGTGCACAAGACCACTGTGCAGTGATGTGTGTACAGGAGTAGTGGTGCACCAGACCACTGTGCAGTGATGTGTGTACGGGAGTAGTGGTGCACCAGACCACTGTGCAGTGATGTGTGTACGGGAGTAGTGGTGCACCAGACCACTGTGCAGTGATGTGTGTATAGGAGTAGTGGTGCACAAGACCACTGTGCAGTGATGTGTGTACAGGAGTAGAGGTGCACAAGACCACTGTGCAGTGATGTGTGTACAGGAGTAGTGGTGCACCAGACCACTGTGCAGTGATGTGTGTATAGGAGTAGTGGTGCACCAGACCACTGTGCAGTGATGTGTGTATAGGAGTAGTGGTGCACCAGACCACTGTGCAGTGATGTGTGTACGGGAGTAGTGGTGCACCAGACCACTGTGCAGTGATGTGTGTATAGCAGTAGTGGTGTACCAGACCACTGTGCAGTGATGTGTGTACAGGAGTAGTGGTGCACCAGACCACTGTGCAGTGATGTGTGTATAGGAGTAGTGGTGCACCAGTGGAAGAGTCATCAGAATGAAACTTTACCTGCAGTCACAGTTAATGGGTGAAATATGCTACACAGCACTTAGATAAGCCAGAGGAATAGTGGAACAGAGTACTGAGGTCTGAAGAACATACCTGGGAACTCTCTGGGTCTTCCCTGGAGACTCTGGCTTTTGCTGTTGATTAACAGGTCTCCGGGGACAGAAGCTGATTCTCTGGACGTGGGGAGTTCCTAAACAAAATCTGCTCACTTCTCTTCCTTATCAGCCTGTTCCTCCCATTTCCCTCCCACTTCCCCTCCTCCACAATGTCTGTTAAGCCCTGCCCCCACTCGTGATTAAGCCCCACCTCCAGCAGCACCGCAAGGGTCCCCCCGTGGGGACAAACTTCCCAGGTATGCTTATGAAAGTAAAACTGAACTCTGTGCTGCAATCACCAAAGATACATTTGGAACAAAAGGAGAAGCATTTGAAGAAACCAACACCTTGACGACTGTTAACCATGGGAGTGGATCTATTACGCTTTGGGGTTGTGTGGCAGCCAGCGACAAACAAGATATTGTGTGGGTAGAGGGAAGAATGGACTCTAATAAGTTCCAACGAATCCTGCAGGCTAATGTCCCTGAGTCAGTGAAGAAACTAAGAGAGGTGGGATATTACAAGACAAAGAGTCAAAAATATATCAAAATAAACCATGAACTACTCCAAGAAATGAAGGCGTAAGGTTTTAGTACGGCCTTTACAGTCCTCAGGCTTGAATATCACTGCAAGTCAGTTGGCAGATCTCAGACACACAATGCATGCAAGACAACCGAAGACTCTGCCTGAACTAGGTGCAATCTGCAGGGAAGAGGGAGAAAATATTCCCAAAGTAAGAACAGAAAGACCGTAATCTGCCTACAAGAATCTGTGATTTCTATCAAAGAGGGTGGCACCAAGTACTAACTGACATGGCGCCCATACTTTCTGCACATGCCACATTTTCTGTTTTATTTTTTCAGTCTGTTAATTTTAGCAAATAAATAGGAACTGTGCATTACAATCTGCAGAAATATGTAAAGTTCATGTTTTTTGCTGCGGTGCTTTGTCTTCTTTTCCCTCAGAAAATCAACAAAACGTGGAATTTGGCCAAGGATGCACAAACGTTTGCACACAACTGTAGACGTGAAGTCTGAGTAGTAAAGGCCACTGTGGTTTTCTGTACAGGATTTGCCCCCTTTATGTGTATAAAGCCATTGAATGGTTATCTGGGAGTGATGGGGTTTACACAAGGAACAAAAGCAGGAGGCCAGGGAAGACTGGATTTAAAGTCCCACAGCGCCAGGCAGGTGGAGGGGGAAGATAACATTTATAGTCCAACATAAGTTGGCTGCCCGGCTGTAGCGTCTCACCACAAAGCAGTCTCTCAAGGACTGGTATCTGGGCTGCTCTCCAGGTCGCTCACACACAAGGGCTCCATCCTTTCCCTGACGATATCTCTGAGACACTCCAGAGCCATAATGTTCAGTGCAGATCACTTTTTCACCCTCTGACATCATCATAAAAGTGTCTGACATCACTGCTGAGCACGTATGACATCACAGCAGAACCTGAACGGGAAATGTTGTTAAACAAAAAAGCTTTTCCTTGAACCTGAGAAGAATGTGTGGAGTGTGAATATAAATGGTCATGTCCCTACATGTCGATATTCACACAAGCGTGAGTGTCCTGTGCCTCACTACTGAGCAATGTGGTGCATGTAACTCTTCCCCTCAAGGGATACAAACTGATTAGTAACAAATGTACAATCAGCGACTCAGGAGCTTGATATAAAGTGAAATCCCAGAAAATAAAGACACTCTTCTCTCTTAAAGTTCACAAATCAAATAAAAAAGAGTGTATGATGTCTATACGTGTCATCCTAATATAGATATTGTAATAGTGACTGTGAGCTGTCCGTATTATAATAGCGACTATGTGTCATCCTTATATATTATAATAGTGACTGTGAGATGTTCCTACATATCAACCTTATATATTATAATAGTGACTGTGAGACGTCCATGTGTATCATTCTTATATATTATATTAGCGACTGTGCGACGTTCCTACGTGTCATTCTTGTATATTATAATAGCGACTGTGTGACGTTCCTACGTATCATCCTTACATATTACAATAGTATCAGTCTAATACAGATATAATAATAGCGACTGTGTGACGTTCCTACGTGTCATTCTTATATATTATAATAGCGACTGTGTGACGTTCCTACGTACTGTTCTTATATATTATAATAGAGACTGTGTGACGTTCCTACGTACTGTTCTTATATATTATAATAGAGACTGTGTGACGTTCCTACGTACCATTCTTATATATTATATTAGCGACTGTGTGACGTTCCTACGTACTGTTCTTATATATTATATTAGCGACTGTGTGACGTTCCTACGTATCATCCTTACATATTACAATAGTATCAGTCTAATACAGATATAATAATTGCGACTGTGTGACGTTCCTACGTACTGTTCTTATATATTATATTAGCGACTGTGTGACGTTCCTACGTACTGTTCTTATATATTATATTAGCGACTGTGTGACGTTCCTACGTACTGTTCTTATATATTATAATAGCGACTGTGTGACGTTCCTACCTATCATTCTTGTATATTATAATAGCGACTATGTGACGTTCCTACGTACTGTTCTTATATATTATATTAGCTACTGTGTGACGTTCCTACGTACCGTTCTTATATATTATATTAGCGACTGTGTGACGTTCCTACGTACCGTTCTTATATATTATAATAGCGACTGTGTGACGTTCCTACGTACCGTTCTTATATATTATATTAGCGACTGTGTGACGTTCCTACGTACCGTTCTTATATATTATATTAGCGACTGTGTGACGTTCCTACGTACCGTTCTTATATATTATATTAGCGACTGTGTGACGTTCCTACGTACCGTTCTTATATATTATATTAGCGACTGTGTGACGTTCCTACGTACCGTTCTTATATATTATTATAGCGACTGTGTGACGTTCCTACGTACCGTTCTTATATATTATTATAGCGACTGTGTGACTATTATTATAGCGACTGTGTGACGTTCCTACGTACCATTCTTATATATTATATTAGCGACTATGTGACGTTCCTACGTACAATTCTTATATATTATATTAGCGACTATGTGACGTTCCTACGTACCATTCTTATATATTATATTAGCGACTGTGTGACGTTCCTACGTACCATTCTTATATATTATAATAGTGACTGTGTGACGTTCCTACCTATCATTCTTGTATATTATAATAGCGTCTGTGAGACGTCCATGTGTATCATTCTTATATATTATAATAGCGACTATGTGACGTTCCTACGTACCGTTCTTATATATTATATTAGCGACTGTGTGACATTCCTACGTACCGTTCTTATATATTATATTAGCGACTGTGTGACGTTCCTAAGTACTGTTCTTATATATTATAATAGCGACTGTGTGACGTTCCTACGTATCATCCTTACATATTACAATAGTATCAGTCTAATACAGATATAATAATAGCGACTGTGTGACGTTCCTACGTACCATTCTTATATATTATAATAGCGACTATGTGACGTTCATACTTATCATTCTTATAGATATTATAATAGTATCAGTCTAATACAGATATAATAGCGACTGTGTGACGTTTCTACTTATCATTCTTGTATATTATAATAGCGTCTGTGAGACATTCATGTGTATTATTACAGTAGGGAGTAGACATACAGAGATATTAAATAGTACAATCATATTTGGAGAACAGAAGGATCAGAGGGCCCCCTGCTGGTGAGATCTTACAGTCTAGAGGAAGGTGGGTAGGATACAGAAGGTATAAGTGCTGTCGGGTGAAAGTGTCTCCTGCCACATAAGCTGCGGTCAGTGGGTGGGAGAGAGAAGTGCTGTTATGTGCAGTGGTCAAGGCAAGGGGTGATTCTTAGTGATATTGTTTATGGAGGTAGTTGATAGGCTTCCCTGAAGAGGTGAGTTTTCAGGGAGCGTCTGAAGATCTGAAGACTGGGGGAGACTGATTGGGCGGGGGAGATATTATGTTAGTGACTATGAGATGTCCATGTGTATCATTCTTAGAGATAATATAAAAGCAACTGTGAGACATCCATGTGTATCATTGTTATAAAAATATTATAGTAATGACTCTGAGATGTTTTTATGTATCATTCTTATAAGGAGATGCTAATAACAGCGTGATACGTAAGGATGTCTGACAGTGGCTATTAACATCTCTTTAGAAGAATCATATCACTGTCCCTTTATAAGGAGGATACGTACAGACGACTCCCCGTCTCTGTTATCAATGTCCCTTTATAAGGAGGATACGTACAGACGACTCCCCGTCTCTGTTATCAATGTCCCTTTATAAGGAGGATACGTACAGACGACTCCCTGTCTCTGTTATCGCTGTCCCTTTATAAGGAGGATACGTACAGACGTCTCCCCGTCTCTGTTATCAATGTCCCTTTATAAGGAGGATACGTACAGACGACTCCCCGTCTCTGTTATCAATGTCCCTTTATAAGGAGGATACGTACAGACGACTCCCTGTCTCTGTTATCGCTGTCCCTTTATAAGGAGGATACGTACAGACGTCTCCCCGTCTCTGTTATCAATGTCCCTTTATAAGGAGGATACGTACAGACGACTCCCCGTCTCTGTTATCAATGTCCCTTTATAAGGAGGATACGTACAGACGACTCCCTGTCTCTGTTATCGCTGTCCCTTTATAAGGAGGATACGTACAGACGTCTCCCCGTCTCTGTTATCAATGTCTCTTTATAAGGAGGATAAGTACAGACGTCGCCCCGTCTCTGTTATCAATGTCCCTTTATAAGGAGGATACTTACAGACGTCTCCCCATCTCTGTTATCGCTGTCCCTTTATAAGGAGGACACGTACAGATGTCGCCCCGTCTCTGTTATCGCTGTCCCTTTATAAGGAGGATACGTACAGACGACTCCCTGTCTCTGTTATCGCTGTCCCTTTATAAGGAGGATACGTACAGACGTCTCCCCGTCTCTGTTATCAATGTCTCTTTATAAGGAGGATACGTACAGACGTCACCCCGTCTCTGTTATCAATGTCCCTTTATAAGGAGGATACGTACAGACGTCGCCCCGTCTCTGTCATCGCTGTCCCTTTATAAGGAGGACACGTACAGACGTCGCCCCGTCTCTGTTATCGCTGTCCCTTTATAAGGAGGACACGTACAGACGTCGCCCCGTCTCTGTTATCGCTGTCCCTTTATAAGGAGGACACGTACAGACGTCTCCCCGTCTCTGTTATCGCTGTCCCTTTATAAGGAGGGCACGTACAGACGTCTCCCCGTCTCTGTTATCGCTGTCCCTTTATAAGGAGGATACGTACAGACGTCTCCCCGTCTCTGTTATCGCTGTCCCTTTATAAGGAGGACATGTACAGACGTCTCCCCGTCTCTGTTATCGCTGTCCCTTTATAAGGAGGACATGTACAGACGTCTCCCCGTCTCTGTTATCGCTGTCCCTTTATAAGGAGGATACGTACAGACATCTCCCCGTCTCTGTTATCAATGTCCCTTTATAAGGAGGATACGTACAGACGACTCCCCGTCTCTGTTATCAATGTCCCTTTATAAGGAGGATACGTACAGACGACTCCCTGTCTCTGTTATCGCTGTCCCTTTATAAGGAGGATACGTACAGACGTCTCCCCGTCTCTGTTATCAATGTCCCTTTATAAGGAGGATACGTACAGACGACTCCCCGTCTCTGTTATCAATGTCCCTTTATAAGGAGGATACGTACAGACGACTCCCTGTCTCTGTTATCGCTGTCCCTTTATAAGGAGGATACGTACAGACGTCTCCCCGTCTCTGTTATCAATGTCCCTTTATAAAGAGGACACGTACAGACGTCTCCCTGGAATGATACATACGGACATCTCCCTGCCTCTGTTGTTAAAGTCCCTTTATATGAAGGATACATACGGACGTCTACCTGTCACTATTATTAATGTACCATTATAAGAATGATATGTACGGAGTCTCCCCGTCTCTGTTATAAGAAGGATACTTACAGACGTCTCCTTGTCTCTGTTATTAATGTCCCTTTATAAGAATGATACATACGGATGTCTCAGTCGTTAGTGTAACGTCCCTTTATAAGGATGATACATACGAACACCTCAGTCACTAGTTTAATGTCCCTTTATTATACGTACGTATGTCTCAGTCGTTAGTGTAACGTCCCTTTATAAGGATGATACATACGAACACCTCAGTCACTAGTTTAATGTCCCTTTATTATACGTACGTATGTCTCAGTCGTTAGTGTAACGTCCCTTTATAAGAACGATGCGTACGTATGTCTCAGTAGTTTGTGTAACGTCCCTTTATAAGAACGATGCGTACAGATGTCTCAGTCCTTAGTGTAATGTCCCTTTATAAGAACGATGCGTACAGATGTCTCAGTCCTTAGTGTAACGTCCCTTTATAAGAATGATATGTACAGATGTCTCAGTCATTAGTGTAATGTCCCTTTATAAGAATGATATGTACAGATGTCTCAGTCCTTAGTGTAACGTCCCTTTATAAGAATGATATGTACGGATGTCTCAGTCCTTAGTGTAATGTCCCTTTATAAGAACGATATGTACGGATGTCTCAGTCCTTAGTGTAACGTCCCTTTATAAGAATGATATGTACAGATGTCTCAGTCCTTAGTGTAACGTCCCTTTATAAGAATGATATGTACAGATGTCTCAGTCGTTAGTGTAACGTCCCTTTATAAGAATGATATGTACGTATGTCTCAGTCGTTAGTGTAACGTCCCTTTATAAGAATGATATGTACAGATGTCTCAGTCGTTAGTGTAACGTCCCTTTATAAGAATGATATGTACAGATGTCTCAGTCGTTAGTGTAACGTCCCTTTATAAGAATGATATGTACAGATGTCTCAGTCGTTAGTGTAATGTCCCTTTATAAGAATGATATGTACGTATGTCTCAGTCGTTAGTGTAACGTCCCTTTATAAGAATGATATGTACAGATGTCTCAGTCATTAGTGTAACGTCCCTTTATAAGATTGATATGTACAGATGTCTCAGTCATTAGTGTAATGTCCCTTTATAAGAATGATATGTACGTATGTCTCAGTCGTTAGTGTAATGTCCCTTTATAAGAATGATATGTACGTATGTCTCAGTCGTTAGTGTAACGTCCCTTTATAAGAATGATATGTACGTATGTCTCAGTCGTTAGTGTAATGTCCCTTTATAAGAATGATATGTACAGATGTCTCAGTCGTTAGTGTAATGTCCCTTTATAAGAATGATATGTACGTATGTCTCAGTCGTTAGTGTAACGTCCCTTTATAAGAATGATATGTACAGATGTCTCAGTCATTAGTGTAACGTCCCTTTATAAGATTGATATGTACAGATGTCTCAGTCATTAGTGTAACGTCCCTTTATAAGAATGATACGTACGGATGTCTCAGTCGTTAGTGTAATGTCCCTTTATAAGAATGATATGTACGTATGTCTCAGTCGTTAGTGTAACGTCCCTTTATAAGAATGATATGTACAGATGTCTCAGTCATTAGTGTAACGTCCCTTTATAAGAATGATATGTACAGATGTCTCAGTCATTAGTGTAATGTCCCTTTATAAGAATGATATGTACGTATGTCTCAGTCGTTAGTGTAATGTCCCTTTATAAGAATGATATGTACGTATGTCTCAGTCGTTAGTGTAACGTCCCTTTATAAGAATGATATGTACGTATGTCTCAGTCGTTAGTGTAACGTCCCTTTATAAGAATGATACGTACGTATGTCTCAGTCGTTAGTGTAACGTCCCTTTATAAGAATGATATGTACAGATGTCTCAGTCATTAGTGTAATGTCCCTTTATAAGAATGATATGTACGTATGTCTCAGTCGTTAGTGTAATGTCCCTTTATAAGAATGATATGTACGTATGTCTCAGTCGTTAGTGTAACGTCCCTTTATAAGAATGATATGTACAGATGTCTCAGTCGTTAGTGTAACGTCCCTTTATAAGGATGATATGTACGGATGTCTCAGTCCTTAGTGTAACGTCCCTTTATAAGAATGATATGTACAGATGTCTCAGTCGTTAGTGTAATGTCCCTTTATAAGAATGATATGTACGTATGTCTCAGTCGTTAGTGTAACGTCCCTTTATAAGAATGATATGTACGTATGTCTCAGTCGTTAGTGTAACGTCCCTTTATAAGAATGATATGTACAGATGTCTCAGTTGTTAGTGTAACGTCCCTTTATAAGAACGATGCGTACGTATGTCTCAGTCGTTAGTGTAACGTCCCTTTATAAGAATGATATGTACAGATGTCTCAGTCGTTAGTGTAACGTCCCTTTATAAGATTGATATGTACAGATGTCTCAGTCGTTAGTGTAACGTCCCTTTATAAGAATGATATGTACAGATGTCTCAGTCGTTAGTGTAATGTCCCTTTATAAGAACGATATGTACGGATGTCTCAGTCCTTAGTGTAACGTCCCTTTATAAGAATGATATGTACAGATGTCTCAGTTGTTAGTGTAACGTCCCTTTATAAGAACGATGCGTACGTATGTCTCAGTCGTTAGTGTAACGTCCCTTTATAAGAATGATATGTACAGATGTCTCAGTCGTTAGTGTAACGTCCCTTTATAAGATTGATATGTACAGATGTCTCAGTCGTTAGTGTAACGTCCCTTTATAAGAATGATATGTACAGATGTCTCAGTCCTTAGTGTAACGTCCCTTTATAAGAATGATATGTACGTATGTCTCAGTCGTTAGTGTAATGTCCCTTTATAAGAATGATATGTACAGATGTCTCAGTCGTTAGTGTAACGTCCCTTTATAAGAATGATATGTACGTATGTCTCAGTCATTAGTGTAACGTCCCTTTATAAGAATGATATGTACGTATGTCTCAGTCCTTAGTGTAACGTCCCTTTATAAGATTGATATGTACAGATGTCTCAGTCGTTAGTGTAACGTCCCTTTATAAGAATGATATGTACAGATGTCTCAGTCGTTAGTGTAACGTCCCTTTATAAGAATGATATGTACGTATGTCTCAGTCATTAGTGTAACGTCCCTTTATAAGAATGATATGTACGTATGTCTCAGTCCTTAGTGTAACGTCCCTTTATAAGATTGATATGTACAGATGTCTCAGTCGTTAGTGTAACGTCCCTTTATAAGAATGATATGTACAGATGTCTCAGTCGTTAGTGTAACGTCCCTTTATAAGAATGATATGTACGTATGTCTCAGTCATTAGTGTAATGTCCCTTTATAAGAATGATACGTACAGATGTCTCAGTCCTTAGTGTAACGTCCCTTTATAAGAATGATATGTACGTATGTCTCAGTCATTAGTGTAACGTCCCTTTATAAGAATGATATGTACGTATGTCTCAGTCATTAGTGTAACGTCCCTTTATAAGAATGATATGTACGTATGTCTCAGTCATTAGTGTAACGTCCCTTTATAAGAATGATATGTACAGATGTCTCAGTCATTAGTGTAATGTCCCTTTATAAGAATGATATGTACGTATGTCTCAGTCCTTAGTGTAATGTCCCTTTATAAGAACGATATGTACGTATGTCTCAGTCATTAGTGTAACGTCCCTTTATAAGAATGATATGTACAGATGTCTCAGTCGTTAGTGTAACGTCCCTTTATAAGAATGATATGTACAGATGTCTCAGTCATTAGTGTAATGTCCCTTTATAAGAACGATATGTACGGATGTCTCAGTCGTTAGTGTAACGTCCCTTTATAAGAACGATGCGTACAGATGTCTCAGTCATTAGTGTAATGTCCCTTTATAAGAACGATATGTACAGATGTCTCAGTCATTAGTGTAATGTCCCTTTATAAGAACGATATGTATGGATGTCTCAGTCCTTAGTGTAACGTCCCTTTATAAGAATGATATGTACGTATGTCTCAGTCATTAGTGTAACGTCCCTTTATAAGAATGATATGTACAGATGTCTCAGTCATTAGTGTAACGTCCCTTTATAAGAATGATATGTACGTATGTCTCAGTCATTAGTGTAACGTCCCTTTATAAGAATGATATGTACAGATGTCTCAGTCGTTAGTGTAACGTCCCTTTATAAGAATGATACGTACGTATGTCTCAGTCGTTAGTGTAATGTCCCTTTATAAGAATGATACGTACGTATGTCTCAGTCATTAGTGTAACGTCCCTTTATAAGAATGATATGTACAGATGTCTCAGTCCTTAGTGTAACGTCCCTTTATAAGAATGATATGTACAGATGTCTCAGTCATTAGTGTAATGTCCCTTTATAAGAACGATATGTACAGATGTCTCAGTCATTAGTGTAATGTCCCTTTATAAGAACGATATGTACGGATGTCTCAGTCCTTAGTGTAACGTCCCTTTATAAGAATGATATGTACAGATGTCTCAGTCGTTAGTGTAACGTCCCTTTATAAGAATGATACGTACGTATGTCTCAGTCATTAGTGTAACGTCCCTTTATAAGAATGATATGTACAGATGTCTCAGTCGTTAGTGTAACGTCCCTTTATAAGAATGATATGTACAGATGTCTCAGTCGTTAGTGTAACGTCCCTTTATAAGAATGATATGTACGGATGTCTCAGTCATTAGTGTAACGTCCCTTTATAAGAATGATATGTACGTATGTCTCAGTCGTTAGTGTAACGTCCCTTTATAAGATTGATACGTACAGATGTCTCAGTCGTTAGTGTAACGTCCCTTTATAAGAATGATATGTACAGATGTCTCAGTCGTTAGTGTAACGTCCCTTTATAAGAATGATATGTACGGATGTCTCAGTCATTAGTGTAACGTCCCTTTATAAGAACGATATGTACGGATGTCTCAGTCATTAGTGTAACGTCCCTTTATAAGAATGATACGTACAGATGTCTCAGTCATTAGTGTAATGTCCCTTTATAAGATTGATATGTACGTATGTCTCAGTCCTTAGTGTAACGTCCCTTTATAAGAATGATATGTACGGATGTCTCAGTCATTAGTGTAACGTCCCTTTATAAGAATGATATGTACGTATGTCTCAGTCCTTAGTGTAACGTCCCTTTATAAGAATGATATGTACAGATGTCTCAGTCATTAGTGTAATGTCCCTTTATAAGATTGATATGTACGTATGTCTCAGTCCTTAGTGTAACGTCCCTTTATAAGAATGATATGTACGGATGTCTCAGTCATTAGTGTAACGTCCCTTTATAAGATTGATATGTACGTATGTCTCAGTCCTTAGTGTAACGTCCCTTTATAAGAATGATATGTACGGATGTCTCAGTCATTAGTGTAACGTCCCTTTATAAGAATGATATGTACAGATGTCTCAGTCGTTAGTGTAACGTCCCTTTATAAGAATGATATGTACGTATGTCTCAGTCCTTAGTGTAACGTCCCTTTATAAGAATGATATGTACAGATGTCTCAGTCATTAGTGTAATGTCCCTTTATAAGATTGATATGTACGTATGTCTCAGTCCTTAGTGTAACGTCCCTTTATAAGAATGATATGTACGGATGTCTCAGTCATTAGTGTAACGTCCCTTTATAAGAATGATATGTACAGATGTCTCAGTCGTTAGTGTAACGTCCCTTTATAAGAATGATATGTACGTATGTCTCAGTCCTTAGTGTAACGTCCCTTTATAAGAATGATATGTACGGATGTCTCAGTCATTAGTGTAACGTCCCTTTATAAGAATGATATGTACAGATGTCTCAGTCGTTAGTGTAACGTCCCTTTATAAGAATGATACGTACGTATGTCTCAGTCATTAGTGTAACGTCCCTTTATAAGGATGATATGTACAGATGTCTCAGTCGTTAGTGTAACGTCCCTTTATAAGAATGATATGTACAGATGTCTCAGTCGTTAGTGTAACGTCCCTTTATAAGAATGATACGTACGTATGTCTCAGTCATTAGTGTAACGTCCCTTTATAAGGATGATATGTACAGATGTCTCAGTCCTTAGTGTAATGTCCCTTTATAAGAATGATATGTACGGATGTCTCAGTCATTAGTGTAATGTCCCTTTATAAGAATGATATGTACAGATGTCTCAGTCATTAGTGTAATGTCCCTTTATAAGAATGATATGTACGTATGTCTCAGTCATTAGTGTAACGTCCCTTTATAAGATTGATATGTACGTATGTCTCAGTCGTTAGTGTAACGTCCCTTTATAAGAATGATATGTACGTATGTCTCAGTCGTTAGTGTAACGTCCCTTTATAAGATTGATATGTACGTATGTCTCAGTCGTTAGTGTAACGTCCCTTTATAAGAATGATATGTACGTATGTCTCAGTCATTAGTGTAACGTCCCTTTATAAGAATGATATGTACAGATGTCTCAGTCATTAGTGTAACGTCCCTTTATAAGATTGATACGTACAGATGTCTCAGTCCTTAGTGTAACGTCCCTTTATAAGAATGATACGTACAGATGTCTCAGTCATTAGTGTAATGTCCCTTTATAAGAATGATATGTACGTATGTCTCAGTCATTAGTGTAACGTCCCTTTATAAGAATGATATGTACGTATGTCTCAGTCGTTAGTGTAACGTCCCTTTATAAGATTGATACGTACAGATGTCTCAGTCCTTAGTGTAACGTCCCTTTATAAGATTGATACGTACAGATGTCTCAGTCCTTAGTGTAACGTCCCTTTATAAGAATGATATGTACAGATGTCTCAGTCATTAGTGTAATGTCCCTTTATAAGAATGATATGTACGTATGTCTCAGTCATTAGTGTAACGTCCCTTTATAAGAATGATATGTACGTATGTCTCAGTCATTAGTGTAACGTCCCTTTATAAGAATGATATGTACGTATGTCTCAGTCGTTAGTGTAACGTCCCTTTATAAGATTGATACGTACAGATGTCTCAGTCCTTAGTGTAACGTCCCTTTATAAGATTGATACGTACAGATGTCTCAGTCCTTAGTGTAACGTCCCTTTATAAGAATGATATGTACAGATGTCTCAGTCATTAGTGTAATGTCCCTTTATAAGAATGATATGTACGTATGTCTCAGTCATTAGTGTAATGTCCCTTTATAAGAATGATATGTACGTATGTCTCAGTCATTAGTGTAACGTCCCTTTATAAGAATGATATGTACAGATGTCTCAGTCGTTAGTGTAACGTCCCTTTATAAGAATGATATGTACGTATGTCTCAGTCGTTAGTGTAACGTCCCTTTATAAGATTGATACGTACAGATGTCTCAGTCCTTAGTGTAATGTCCCTTTATAAGAATGATATGTACAGATGTCTCAGTCATTAGTGTAATGTCCCTTTATAAGAATGATATGTACGTATGTCTCAGTCATTAGTGTAACGTCCCTTTATAAGAATGATATGTACAGATGTCTCAGTCATTAGTGTAACGTCCCTTTATAAGAATGATATGTACAGATGTCTCAGTCATTAGTGTAACGTCCCTTTATAAGAATGATATGTACGGATGTCTCAGTCATTAGTGTAACGTCCCTTTATAAGAATGATATGTACGTATGTCTCAGTCGTTAGTGTAACGTCCCTTTATAAGAATGATATGTACGTATGTCTCAGTCGTTAGTGTAACGTCCCTTTATAAGATTGATACGTACAGATGTCTCAGTCCTTAGTGTAACGTCCCTTTATAAGAATGATATGTACAGATGTCTCAGTCGTTAGTGTAACGTCCCTTTATAAGATTGATATGTACAGATGTCTCAGTCATTAGTGTAATGTCCCTTTATAAGAATGATACGTACAGATGTCTCAGTCCTTAGTGTAATGTCCCTTTATAAGATTGATATGTACAGATGTCTCAGTCATTAGTGTAACGTCCCTTTATAAGAATGATATGTACGTATGTCTCAGTCATTAGTGTAACGTCCCTTTATAAGAATGATATGTACAGATGTCTCAGTCGTTAGTGTAATGTCCCTTTATAAGAATGATATGTACAGATGTCTCAGTCGTTAGTGTAACGTCCCTTTATAAGATTGATATGTACAGATGTCTCAGTCATTAGTGTAATGTCCCTTTATAAGAATGATATGTACAGATGTCTCAGTCGTTAGTGTAACGTCCCTTTATAAGATTGATATGTACAGATGTCTCAGTCATTAGTGTAATGTCCCTTTATAAGAATGATATGTACGTATGTCTCAGTCCTTAGTGTAACGTCCCTTTATAAGAATGATATGTACAGATGTCTCAGTCATTAGTGTAATGTCCCTTTATAAGAATGATATGTACAGATGTCTCAGTCGTTAGTGTAACGTCCCTTTATAAGAATGATATGTACGTATGTCTCAGTCATTAGTGTAACGTCCCTTTATAAGAATGATATGTACAGATGTCTCAGTCCTTAGTGTAACGTCCCTTTATAAGAATGATATGTACGTATGTCTCAGTCGTTAGTGTAACGTCCCTTTATAAGAATGATATGTACAGATGTCTCAGTCCTTAGTGTAATGTCCCTTTATAAGAATGATATGTACGTATGTCTCAGTCATTAGTGTAACGTCCCTTTATAAGAATGATATGTACGGATGTCTCAGTCATTAGTGTAACGTCCCTTTATAAGAATGATATGTACAGATGTCTCAGTCGTTAGTGTAACGTCCCTTTATAAGAATGATATGTACAGATGTCTCAGTCATTAGTGTAACGTCCCTTTATAAGAATGATATGTACAGATGTCTCAGTCATTAGTGTAATGTCCCTTTATAAGAATGATATGTACGTATGTCTCAGTCGTTAGTGTAACGTCCCTTTATAAGAATGATATGTACAGATGTCTCAGTCGTTAGTGTAACGTCCCTTTATAAGAATGATATGTACAGATGTCTCAGTCATTAGTGTAACGTCCCTTTATAAGAATGATATGTACAGATGTCTCAGTCCTTAGTGTAACGTCCCTTTATAAGAATGATATGTACAGATGTCTCAGTCATTAGTGTAACGTCCCTTTATAAGAACGATATGTACAGATGTCTCAGTCATTAGTGTAACGTCCCTTTATAAGAATGATATGTACGTATGTCTCAGTCGTTAGTGTAACGTCCCTTTATAAGAATGATATGTACGTATGTCTCAGTCCTTAGTGTAACGTCCCTTTATAAGAATGATACGTACGGATGTCTCAGTCATTAGTGTAATGTCCCTTTATAAGAATGATATGTACAGATGTCTCAGTCATTAGTGTAACGTCCCTTTATAAGAATGATATGTACGGATGTCTCAGTCCTTAGTGTAACGTCCCTTTATAAGAATGATATGTACGGATGTCTCAGTCATTAGTGTAACGTCCCTTTACAAGAATGATATGTACGGATGTCTCAGTCCTTAGTGTAACGTCCCTTTATAAGAATGATATGTACGTATGTCTCAGTCATTAGTGTAACGTCCCTTTATAAGAATGATATGTACGGATGTCTCAGTCCTTAGTGTAATGTCCCTTTATAAGAATGATATGTACGTATGTCTCAGTCATTAGTGTAACGTCCCTTTATAAGAATGATATGTACGGATGTCTCAGTCCTTAGTGTAACGTCCCTTTATAAGAATGATATGTACAGATGTCTCAGTCATTAGTGTAATGTCCCTTTATAAGAATGATATGTACGTATGTCTCAGTCATTAGTGTAACGTCCCTTTATAAGAATGATATGTACGGATGTCTCAGTCCTTAGTGTAATGTCCCTTTATAAGAATGATATGTACAGATGTCTCAGTCATTAGTGTAACGTCCCTTTACAAGAATGATATGTACGGATGTCTCAGTCCTTAGTGTAATGTCCCTTTATAAGAATGATATGTACAGATGTCTCAGTCGTTAGTGTAATGTCCCTTTATAAGATTGATATGTACAGATGTCTCAGTCATTAGTGTAATGTCCCTTTATAAGAATGATATGTACGTATGTCTCAGTCCTTAGTGTAATGTCCCTTTATAAGAATGATATGTACGTATGTCTCAGTCATTAGTGTAATGTCCCTTTATAAGAATGATATGTACGTATGTCTCAGTCCTTAGTGTAATGTCCCTTTATAAGAATGATATGTACGTATGTCTCAGTCCTTAGTGTAACGTCCCTTTATAAGAATGATATGTACAGATGTCTCAGTCATTAGTGTAATGTCCCTTTATAAGAATGATATGTACAGATGTCTCAGTCCTTAGTGTAACGTCCCTTTATAAGAATGATATGTACAGATGTCTCAGTCATTAGTGTAACGTCCCTTTATAAGAATGATATGTACGTATGTCTCAGTCCTTAGTGTAACGTCCCTTTATAAGAATGATATGTACAGATGTCTCAGTCCTTAGTGTAATGTCCCTTTATAAGAATGATATGTACGGATGTCTCAGTCCTTAGTGTAATGTCCCTTTATAAGAATGATATGTACGGATGTCTCAGTCCTTAGTGTAATGTCCCTTTATAAGAATGATATGTACGTATGTCTCAGTCATTAGTGTAACGTCCCTTTATAAGAATGATATGTACGTATGTCTCAGTCATTAGTGTAATGTCCCTTTATAAGAATGATATGTACAGATGTCTCAGTCCTTAGTGTAACGTCCCTTTATAAGAATGATATGTACAGATGTCTCAGTCCTTAGTGTAATGTCCCTTTATAAGAATGATATGTACAGATGTCTCAGTCCTTAGTGTAACGTCCCTTTATAAGAATGATATGTACAGATGTCTCAGTCATTAGTGTAACGTCCCTTTATAAGAATGATATGTACGTATGTCTCAGTCCTTAGTGTAACGTCCCTTTATAAGAATGATATGTACAGATGTCTCAGTCATTAGTGTAATGTCCCTTTATAAGAATGATATGTACAGATGTCTCAGTCCTTAGTGTAACGTCCCTTTATAAGAATGATATGTACGGATGTCTCAGTCATTAGTGTAATGTCCCTTTATAAGAATGATATGTACAGATGTCTCAGTCATTAGTGTAATGTCCCTTTATAAGAATGATATGTACAGATGTCTCAGTCGTTAGTGTAACGTCCCTTTATAAGAATGATATGTACGGATGTCTCAGTCATTAGTGTAATGTCCCTTTATAAGAATGATATGTACAGATGTCTCAGTCGTTAGTGTAATGTCCCTTTATAAGAATGATATGTACGGATGTCTCAGTCATTAGTGTAACGTCCCTTTATAAGAATGATATGTACGGATGTCTCAGTCATTAGTGTAACGTCCCTTTATAAGATTGATATGTACAGATGTCTCAGTCATTAGTGTAATGTCCCTTTATAAGATTGATATGTACGGATGTCTCAGTCATTAGTGTAACGTCCCTTTATAAGAATGATATGTACGGATGTCTCAGTCATTAGTGTAACGTCCCTTTATAAGATTGATATGTACGGATGTCTCAGTCATTAGTGTAATGTCCCTTTATAAGAATGATATGTACAGATGTCTCAGTCGTTAGTGTAATGTCCCTTTATAAGAATGATATGTACGGATGTCTCAGTCATTAGTGTAACGTCCCTTTATAAGAATGATATGTACGGATGTCTCAGTCATTAGTGTAACGTCCCTTTATAAGAATGATATGTACAGATGTCTCAGTCGTTAGTGTAATGTCCCTTTATAAGAATGATATGTACGGATGTCTCAGTCATTAGTGTAACGTCCCTTTATAAGAATGATATGTACAGATGTCTCAGTCATTAGTGTAATGTCCCTTTATAAGATTGATATGTACAGATGTCTCAGTCGTTAGTGTACGTCCCTTTATAAGGATGATATGTACAGATGTCTCAGTCATTAGTGTAACGTCCCTTTATAAGAATGATATGTACGGATGTCTCAGTCATTAGTGTAACGTCCCTTTATAAGAATGATATGTACGTATGTCTCAGTCATTAGTGTAATGTCCCTTTATAAGAATGATATGTACAGATGTCTCAGTCCTTAGTGTAATGTCCCCTTTATAAGATTGATACGTACGTATGTCTCAGTCCTTAGTGTAACGTCCCTTTATAAGAATGATATGTACGTATGTCTCAGTCATTAGTGTAATGTCCCTTTATAAGAATGATATGTACGTATGTCTCAGTCATTAGTGTAATGTCCCTTTATAAGAATGATATGTACGGATGTCTCAGTCATTAGTGTAACGTCCCTTTATAAGGATGATATGTACAGATGTCTCAGTCCTTAGTGTAACGTCCCTTTATAAGAATGATATGTACAGATGTCTCAGTCATTAGTGTAATGTCCCTTTATAAGAATGATATGTACGTATGTCTCAGTCCTTAGTGTAACGTCCCTTTATAAGAATGATATGTACGTATGTCTCAGTCCTTAGTGTAACGTCCCTTTATAAGAATGATATGTACAGATGTCTCAGTCATTAGTGTAACGTCCCTTTATAAGAATGATACGTACAGATGTCTCAGTCATTAGTGTAACGTCCCTTTATAAGAATGATATGTACAGATGTCTCAGTCGTTAGTGTAACGTCCCTTTATAAGAATGATATGTACGTATGTCTCAGTCATTAGTGTAACGTCCCTTTATAAGAATGATATGTACAGATGTCTCAGTCATTAGTGTAATGTCCCTTTATAAGAATGATATGTACAGATGTCTCAGTCCTTAGTGTAACGTCCCTTTATAAGATTGATATGTACAGATGTCTCAGTCCTTAGTGTAACGTCCCTTTATAAGAATGATATGTACAGATGTCTCAGTCGTTAGTGTAACGTCCCTTTATAAGAATGATATGTACGTATGTCTCAGTCATTAGTGTAATGTCCCTTTATAAGAATGATATGTACAGATGTCTCAGTCCTTAGTGTAATGTCCCTTTATAAGAATGATATGTACAGATGTCTCAGTCATTAGTGTAATGTCCCTTTATAAGAATGATATGTACGGATGTCTCAGTCATTAGTGTAACGTCCCTTTATAAGATTGATACGTACGTATGTCTCAGTCATTAGTGTAACGTCCCTTTATAAGATTGATACGTACGTATGTCTCAGTCCTTAGTGTAACGTCCCTTTATAAGAATGATATGTACGTATGTCTCAGTCATTAGTGTAACGTCCCTTTATAAGAATGATATGTACGTATGTCTCAGTCATTAGTGTAACGTCCCTTTATAAGATTGATACGTACGTATGTCTCAGTCCTTAGTGTAACGTCCCTTTATAAGAATGATATGTACGTATGTCTCAGTCATTAGTGTAACGTCCCTTTATAAGAATGATATGTACAGATGTCTCAGTCGTTAGTGTAACGTCCCTTTATAAGAATGATATGTACGTATGTCTCAGTCATTAGTGTAACGTCCCTTTATAAGATTGATACGTACGTATGTCTCAGTCCTTAGTGTAACGTCCCTTTATAAGAATGATATGTACGTATGTCTCAGTCATTAGTGTAATGTCCCTTTATAAGAATGATATGTACGGATGTCTCAGTCGTTAGTGTAATGTCCCTTTATAAGAATGATATGTACAGATGTCTCAGTCATTAGTGTAATGTCCCTTTATAAGAATGATATGTACGTATGTCTCAGTCCTTAGTGTAATGTCCCTTTATAAGAATGATATGTACGTATGTCTCAGTCCTTAGTGTAACGTCCCTTTATAAGAATGATATGTACAGATGTCTCAGTCCTTAGTGTAATGTCCCTTTATAAGAATGATATGTACAGATGTCTCAGTCCTTAGTGTAATGTCCCTTTATAAGAATGATATGTACAGATGTCTCAGTCCTTAGTGTAACGTCCCTTTATAAGATTGATATGTACGGATGTCTCAGTCATTAGTGTAACGTCCCTTTATAAGAATGATATGTACGTATGTCTCAGTCATTAGTGTAATGTCCCTTTATAAGAATGATATGTACAGATGTCTCAGTCCTTAGTGTAATGTCCCTTTATAAGATTGATACGTACGTATGTCTCAGTCCTTAGTGTAACGTCCCTTTATAAGAATGATATGTACGTATGTCTCAGTCATTAGTGTAATGTCCCTTTATAAGAATGATATGTACAGATGTCTCAGTCATTAGTGTAATGTCCCTTTATAAGAATGATATGTACGTATGTCTCAGTCATTAGTGTAATGTCCCTTTATAAGAATGATATGTACGGATGTCTCAGTCGTTAGTGTAACGTCCCTTTATAAGAATGATATGTACAGATGTCTCAGTAGTTAGTGTAATGTCCCTTTATAAGAATGATATGTACGGATGTCTCAGTCATTAGTGTAACGTCCCTTTATAAGATTGATATGTACGTATGTCTCAGTCGTTAGTGTAATGTCCCTTTATAAGAATGATATGTACAGATGTCTCAGTCCTTAGTGTAATGTCCCTTTATAAGAATGATATGTACAGATGTCTCAGTCGTTAGTGTAACGTCCCTTTATAAGAATGATATGTACGGATGTCTCAGTCATTAGTGTAATGTCCCTTTATAAGAATGATATGTACGTATGTCTCAGTCGTTAGTGTAATGTCCCTTTATAAGAATGATATGTACAGATGTCTCAGTCCTTAGTGTAATGTCCCTTTATAAGAATGATATGTACGTATGTCTCAGTCCTTAGTGTAATGTCCCTTTATAAGAATGATATGTACGTATGTCTCAGTCCTTAGTGTAATGTCCCTTTATAAGAATGATATGTACAGATGTCTCAGTCGTTAGTGTAACGTCCCTTTATAAGAATGATATGTACAGATGTCTCAGTCATTAGTGTAACGTCCCTTTATAAGAATGATATGTACGGATGTCTCAGTCATTAGTGTAATGTCCCTTTATAAGAATGATATGTACAGATGTCTCAGTCATTAGTGTAATGTCCCTTTATAAGAATGATATGTACAGATGTCTCAGTCATTAGTGTAACGTCCCTTTATAAGATTGATATGTACGTATGTCTCAGTCCTTAGTGTAACGTCCCTTTATAAGAATGATATGTACGTATGTCTCAGTCATTAGTGTAATGTCCCTTTATAAGAATGATATGTACGGATGTCTCAGTCCTTAGTGTAACGTCCCTTTATAAGAATGATATGTACGTATGTCTCAGTCGTTAGTGTAATGTCCCTTTATAAGAATGATATGTACGTATGTCTCAGTCGTTAGTGTAATGTCCCTTTATAAGAATGATATGTACAGATGTCTCAGTCGTTAGTGTAACGTCCCTTTATAAGAATGATATGTACGTATGTCTCAGTCGTTAGTGTAACGTCCCTTTATAAGAATGATATGTACAGATGTCTCAGTCGTTAGTGTAACGTCCCTTTATAAGAATGATATGTACGGATGTCTCAGTCATTAGTGTAATGTCCCTTTATAAGAATGATATGTACGTATGTCTCAGTCGTTAGTGTAACGTCCCTTTATAAGAATGATATGTACAGATGTCTCAGTCATTAGTGTAACGTCCCTTTATAAGAATGATATGTACGTATGTCTCAGTCATTAGTGTAACGTCCCTTTATAAGAATGATATGTACGTATGTCTCAGTCGTTAGTGTAATGTCCCTTTATAAGAATGATATGTACAGATGTCTCAGTCATTAGTGTAACGTCCCTTTATAAGAATGATATGTACGGATGTCTCAGTCATTAGTGTAATGTCCCTTTATAAGAATGATATGTACGTATGTCTCAGTCATTAGTGTAACGTCCCTTTATAAGATTGATATGTACAGATGTCTCAGTCGTTAGTGTAACGTCCCTTTATAAGAATGATATGTACGTATGTCTCAGTCATTAGTGTAACGTCCCTTTATAAGAATGATATGTACGTATGTCTCAGTCCTTAGTGTAACGTCCCTTTATAAGAATGATATGTACAGATGTCTCAGTCATTAGTGTAACGTCCCTTTATAAGAATGATATGTACAGATGTCTCAGTCGTTAGTGTAACGTCCCTTTATAAGAATGATATGTACAGATGTCTCAGTCGTTAGTGTAATGTCCCTTTATAAGAATGATATGTACAGATGTCTCAGTCGTTAGTGTAACGTCCCTTTATAAGAATGATATGTACGGATGTCTCAGTCCTTAGTGTAACGTCCCTTTATAAGAATGATATGTACGTATGTCTCAGTCGTTAGTGTAACGTCCCTTTATAAGAATGATACGTACAGATGTCTCAGTCATTAGTGTAACGTCCCTTTATAAGATTGATATGTACAGATGTCTCAGTCATTAGTGTAACGTCCCTTTATAAGAATGATATGTACAGATGTCTCAGTCATTAGTGTAACGTCCCTTTATAAGAATGATATGTACAGATGTCTCAGTCATTAGTGTAACGTCCCTTTATAAGAACGATATGTACAGATGTCTCAGTCATTAGTGTAACGTCCCTTTATAAGAACGATATGTACAGATGTCTCAGTCATTAGTGTAACGTCCCTTTATAAGAATGATATGTACAGATGTCTCAGTCATTAGTGTAACGTCCCTTTATAAGAATGATATGTACGTATGTCTCAGTCATTAGTGTAATGTCCCTTTATAAGAATGATATGTACGTATGTCTCAGTCGTTAGTGTAATGTCCCTTTATAAGAATGATATGTACAGATGTCTCAGTCATTAGTGTAATGTCCCTTTATAAGATTGATATGTACAGATGTCTCAGTCATTAGTGTAATGTCCCTTTATAAGAATGATATGTACGTATGTCTCAGTCCTTAGTGTAATGTCCCTTTATAAGAATGATATGTACAGATGTCTCAGTCATTAGTGTAATGTCCCTTTATAAGAATGATATGTACGTATGTCTCAGTCATTAGTGTAATGTCCCTTTATAAGAATGATATGTACGTATGTCTCAGTCGTTAGTGTAATGTCCCTTTATAAGAATGATATGTACAGATGTCTCAGTCATTAGTGTAATGTCCCTTTATAAGATTGATATGTACAGATGTCTCAGTCATTAGTGTAATGTCCCTTTATAAGAATGATATGTACGTATGTCTCAGTCCTTAGTGTAACGTCCCTTTATAAGAATGATATGTACAGATGTCTCAGTCATTAGTGTAACGTCCCTTTATAAGGATGATATGTACGTATGTCTCAGTCATTAGTGTAATGTCCCTTTATAAGAATGATATGTACGTATGTCTCAGTCATTAGTGTAACGTCCCTTTATAAGAATGATATGTACGGATGTCTCAGTCATTAGTGTAATGTCCCTTTATAAGAATGATATGTACAGATGTCTCAGTCCTTAGTGTAACGTCCCTTTATAAGAATGATATGTACGTATGTCTCAGTCATTAGTGTAACGTCCCTTTATAAGAATGATATGTACGTATGTCTCAGTCATTAGTGTAATGTCCCTTTATAAGAATGATATGTACGTATGTCTCAGTCATTAGTGTAACGTCCCTTTATAAGAATGATATGTACGGATGTCTCAGTCATTAGTGTAATGTCCCTTTATAAGAATGATATGTACGGATGTCTCAGTCATTAGTGTAATGTCCCTTTATAAGAATGATATGTACAGATGTCTCAGTCCTTAGTGTAACGTCCCTTTATAAGAATGATATGTACGTATGTCTCAGTCGTTAGTGTAATGTCCCTTTATAAGAATGATATGTACGTATGTCTCAGTCATTAGTGTAATGTCCCTTTATAAGATTGATATGTACAGATGTCTCAGTCATTAGTGTAACGTCCCTTTATAAGAATGATATGTACGTATGTCTCAGTCGTTAGTGTAACGTCCCTTTATAAGAATGATATGTACAGATGTCTCAGTCATTAGTGTAATGTCCCTTTATAAGATTGATATGTACAGATGTCTCAGTCATTAGTGTAATGTCCCTTTATAAGAATGATATGTACGTATGTCTCAGTCCTTAGTGTAATGTCCCTTTATAAGAATGATATGTACAGATGTCTCAGTCATTAGTGTAATGTCCCTTTATAAGAATGATATGTACAGATGTCTCAGTCATTAGTGTAATGTCCCTTTATAAGAATGATATGTATGGATGTCTCAGTCGTTAGTGTAATGTCCCTTTATAAGAATGATATGTACGTATGTCTCAGTCGTTAGTGTAATGTCCCTTTATAAGGATGATATGTACAGATGTCTCAGTCATTAGTGTAATGTCCCTTTATAAGATTGATATGTACAGATGTCTCAGTCATTAGTGTAACGTCCCTTTATAAGAATGATATGTACGTATGTCTCAGTCGTTAGTGTAACGTCCCTTTATAAGAATGATATGTACAGATGTCTCAGTCATTAGTGTAATGTCCCTTTATAAGATTGATATGTACAGATGTCTCAGTCATTAGTGTAACGTCCCTTTATAAGAATGATATGTACGTATGTCTCAGTCGTTAGTGTAACGTCCCTTTATAAGAATGATATGTACAGATGTCTCAGTCATTAGTGTAATGTCCCTTTATAAGATTGATATGTACAGATGTCTCAGTCATTAGTGTAATGTCCCTTTATAAGAATGATATGTACGTATGTCTCAGTCCTTAGTGTAATGTCCCTTTATAAGAATGATATGTACAGATGTCTCAGTCATTAGTGTAATGTCCCTTTATAAGAATGATATGTACAGATGTCTCAGTCATTAGTGTAACGTCCCTTTATAAGAATGATATGTACGTATGTCTCAGTCATTAGTGTAATGTCCCTTTATAAGAATGATATGTATGGATGTCTCAGTCGTTAGTGTAATGTCCCTTTATAAGAATGATATGTACAGATGTCTCAGTCCTTAGTGTAACGTCCCTTTATAAGAATGATATGTACAGATGTCTCAGTCCTTAGTGTAATGTCCCTTTATAAGAATGATATGTACGTATGTCTCAGTCCTTAGTGTAATGTCCCTTTATAAGAATGATATGTACGTATGTCTCAGTCATTAGTGTAACGTCCCTTTATAAGATTGATATGTACGTATGTCTCAGTCATTAGTGTAACGTCCCTTTATAAGAATGATATGTACAGATGTCTCAGTCATTAGTGTAATGTCCCTTTATAAGAATGATATGTACGTATGTCTCAGTCCTTAGTGTAATGTCCCTTTATAAGAATGATATGTACGTATGTCTCAGTCGTTAGTGTAACGTCCCTTTATAAGAATGATATGTACAGATGTCTCAGTCATTAGTGTAACGTCCCTTTATAAGAACGATATGTACGTATGTCTCAGTCATTAGTGTAATGTCCCTTTATAAGAATGATATGTATGGATGTCTCAGTCGTTAGTGTAATGTCCCTTTATAAGAATGATATGTACAGATGTCTCAGTCATTAGTGTAACGTCCCTTTATAAGAATGATATGTACGTATGTCTCAGTCATTAGTGTAATGTCCCTTTATAAGAATGATATGTATGGATGTCTCAGTCGTTAGTGTAATGTCCCTTTATAAGAATGATACGTACGTATGTCTCAGTCGTTAGTGTAATGTCCCTTTATAAGAATGATATGTACAGATGTCTCAGTCCTTAGTGTAACGTCCCTTTATAAGAATGATATGTACGTATGTCTCAGTCCTTAGTGTAATGTCCCTTTATAAGAATGATATGTACGTATGTCTCAGTCGTTAGTGTAACGTCCCTTTATAAGAATGATATGTACAGATGTCTCAGTCATTAGTGTAACGTCCCTTTATAAGAACGATATGTACGTATGTCTCAGTCATTAGTGTAACGTCCCTTTATAAGAATGATATGTACAGATGTCTCAGTCCTTAGTGTAATGTCCCTTTATAAGAATGATATGTACAGATGTCTCAGTCATTAGTGTAACGTCCCTTTATAAGAATGATATGTACGGATGTCTCAGTCCTTAGTGTAACGTCCCTTTATAAGAATGATATGTACGTATGTCTCAGTCGTTAGTGTAATGTCCCTTTATAAGATTGATATGTACAGATGTCTCAGTCCTTAGTGTAATGTCCCTTTATAAGAATGATATGTACGTATGTCTCAGTCATTAGTGTAACGTCCCTTTATAAGAATGATATGTACGGATGTCTCAGTCGTTAGTGTAATGTCCCTTTATAAGAATGATACGTACGTATGTCTCAGTCGTTAGTGTAATGTCCCTTTATAAGAATGATATGTACGTATGTCTCAGTCGTTAGTGTAACGTCCCTTTATAAGAATGATATGTACGTATGTCTCAGTCGTTAGTGTAACGTCCCTTTATAAGAATGATATGTACGTATGTCTCAGTCATTAGTGTAATGTCCCTTTATAAGAATGATATGTACGTATGTCTCAGTCATTAGTGTAACGTCCCTTTATAAGAATGATATGTACAGATGTCTCAGTCCTTAGTGTAATGTCCCTTTATAAGAATGATACGTACGTATGTCTCAGTCGTTAGTGTAATGTCCCTTTATAAGAATGATATGTACGTATGTCTCAGTCGTTAGTGTAACGTCCCTTTATAAGAATGATATGTACGTATGTCTCAGTCATTAGTGTAACGTCCCTTTATAAGAATGATATGTACAGATGTCTCAGTCCTTAGTGTAATGTCCCTTTATAAGAATGATATGTACAGATGTCTCAGTCATTAGTGTAACGTCCCTTTATAAGAATGATATGTACAGATGTCTCAGTCCTTAGTGTAATGTCCCTTTATAAGAATGATACGTACGTATGTCTCAGTCGTTAGTGTAATGTCCCTTTATAAGAATGATATGTACGTATGTCTCAGTCGTTAGTGTAACGTCCCTTTATAAGAATGATATGTACGTATGTCTCAGTCGTTAGTGTAACGTCCCTTTATAAGAATGATATGTACAGATGTCTCAGTCCTTAGTGTAATGTCCCTTTATAAGAATGATACGTACGTATGTCTCAGTCGTTAGTGTAATGTCCCTTTATAAGAATGATATGTACGTATGTCTCAGTCGTTAGTGTAACGTCCCTTTATAAGAATGATACGTACGTATGTCTCAGTCCTTAGTGTAACGTCCCTTTATAAGAATGATATGTACGTATGTCTCAGTCATTAGTGTAACGTCCCTTTATAAGATTGATATGTACAGATGTCTCAGTCGTTAGTGTAACGTCCCTTTATAAGAATGATATGTACAGATGTCTCAGTCATTAGTGTAATGTCCCTTTATAAGAATGATATGTACATATGTCTCAGTCATTAGTGTAACGTCCCTTTATAAGATTGATATGTACAGATGTCTCAGTCGTTAGTGTAACGTCCCTTTATAAGAATGATATGTACGTATGTCTCAGTCGTTAGTGTAACGTCCCTTTATAAGAATGATATGTACAGATGTCTCAGTCGTTAGTGTAATGTCCCTTTATAAGAATGATATGTACGTATGTCTCAGTCATTAGTGTAACGTCCCTTTATAAGAATGATATGTACAGATGTCTCAGTCCTTAGTGTAATGTCCCTTTATAAGAATGATATGTACGGATGTCTCAGTCATTAGTGTAATGTCCCTTTATAAGAATGATATGTACAGATGTCTCAGTCATTAGTGTAACGTCCCTTTATAAGAATGATATGTACAGATGTCTCAGTCGTTAGTGTAATGTCCCTTTATAAGAATGATATGTACGTATGTCTCAGTCATTAGTGTAACGTCCCTTTATAAGAATGATATGTACAGATGTCTCAGTCATTAGTGTAACGTCCCTTTATAAGAATGATACGTACGTATGTCTCAGTCGTTAGTGTAACGTCCCTTTATAAGAATGATATGTACAGATGTCTCAGTCGTTAGTGTAATGTCCCTTTATAAGAATGATATGTACGTATGTCTCAGTCATTAGTGTAACGTCCCTTTATAAGAATGATATGTACAGATGTCTCAGTCCTTAGTGTAATGTCCCTTTATAAGAATGATACGTACAGATGTCTCAGTCGTTAGTGTAATGTCCCTTTATAAGAATGATATGTACAGATGTCTCAGTCGTTAGTGTAATGTCCCTTTATAAGAATGATATGTACGGATGTCTCAGTCATTAGTGTAACGTCCCTTTATAAGAATGATATGTACAGATGTCTCAGTCCTTAGTGTAACGTCCCTTTATAAGAATGATACGTACGTATGTCTCAGTCATTAGTGTAATGTCCCTTTATAAGAATGATACGTACAGATGTCTCAGTCGTTAGTGTAATGTCCCTTTATAAGAATGATATGTACAGATGTCTCAGTCGTTAGTGTAATGTCCCTTTATAAGAATGATATGTACGGATGTCTCAGTCATTAGTGTAACGTCCCTTTATAAGAATGATATGTACAGATGTCTCAGTCCTTAGTGTAACGTCCCTTTATAAGAATGATACGTACGTATGTCTCAGTCATTAGTGTAACGTCCCTTTATAAGAACGATATGTACAGATGTCTCAGTCATTAGTGTAACGTCCCTTTATAAGAACGATATGTACAGATGTCTCAGTCATTAGTGTAACGTCCCTTTATAAGAACGATATGTACAGATGTCTCAGTCATTAGTGTAACGTCCCTTTATAAGAACGATATGTACAGATGTCTCAGTCATTAGTGTAACGTCCCTTTATAAGAACGATATGTACAGATGTCTCAGTCATTAGTGTAACGTCCCTTTATAAGAACGATATGTACAGATGTCTCAGTCATTAGTGTAACGTCCCTTTATAAGAATGATATGTACAGATGTCTCAGTCCTTAGTGTAACGTCCCTTTATAAGAACGATATGTACAGATGTCTCAGTCATTAGTGTAACGTCCCTTTATAAGAACGATATGTACAGATGTCTCAGTCATTAGTGTAACGTCCCTTTATAAGAATGATATGTACAGATGTCTCAGTCCTTAGTGTAATGTCCCTTTATAAGAACGATATGTACAGATGTCTCAGTCATTAGTGTAACGTCCCTTTATAAGGATGATATGTACGTATGTCTCAGTCGTTAGTGTAACGTCCCTTTATAAGATTGATATGTACAGATGTCTCAGTCCTTAGTGTAACGTCCCTTTATAAGAACGATATGTACAGATGTCTCAGTCCTTAGTGTAACGTCCCTTTATAAGAATGATATGTACAGATGTCTCAGTCGTTAGTGTAACGTCCCTTTATAAGAATGATATGTACAGATGTCTCAGTCCTTAGTGTAACGTCCCTTTATAAGAATGATATGTACAGATGTCTCAGTCATTAGTGTAACGTCCCTTTATAAGAATGATATGTACGGATGTCTCAGTCCTTAGTGTAACGTCCCTTTATAAGAATGATATGTACAGATGTCTCAGTCGTTAGTGTAATGTCCCTTTATAAGAATGATATGTACGTATGTCTCAGTCCTTAGTGTAACGTCCCTTTATAAGAACGATATGTACAGATGTCTCAGTCATTAGTGTAACGTCCCTTTATAAGAACGATATGTACAGATGTCTCAGTCATTAGTGTAACGTCCCTTTATAAGGATGATATGTACGTATGTCTCAGTCGTTAGTGTAACGTCCCTTTATAAGAATGATATGTACAGATGTCTCAGTCATTAGTGTAACGTCCCTTTATAAGAATGATATGTACAGATGTCTCAGTCCTTAGTGTAACGTCCCTTTATAAGAATGATATGTACAGATGTCTCAGTCGTTAGTGTAATGTCCCTTTATAAGAATGATATGTACGTATGTCTCAGTCGTTAGTGTAATGTCCCTTTATAAGAATGATATGTACGTATGTCTCAGTCATTAGTGTAACGTCCCTTTATAAGAACGATATGTACA
Source organism: Rhinophrynus dorsalis (assembly GCA_037306005.1). Taxonomy (NCBI): domain Eukaryota; kingdom Metazoa; phylum Chordata; class Amphibia; order Anura; family Rhinophrynidae; genus Rhinophrynus; species Rhinophrynus dorsalis. Next base: position 1,086,426 of record CM074725.1, on the reverse strand, counting down.
GATGTCTCAGTCGTTAGTGTAACGTCCCTTTATAAGAATGATATGTACAGATGTCTCAGTCATTAGTGTAACGTCCCTTTATAAGAATGATATGTACGGATGTCTCAGTCCTTAGTGTAACGTCCCTTTATAAGAATGATATGTACAGATGTCTCAGTCGTTAGTGTAACGTCCCTTTATAAGAACGATATGTACAGATGTCTCAGTCATTAGTGTAACGTCCCTTTATAAGAATGATATGTACGGATGTCTCAGTCCTTAGTGTAACGTCCCTTTATAAGAACGATATGTACAGATGTCTCAGTCATTAGTGTAACGTCCCTTTATAAGAATGATATGTACGGATGTCTCAGTCCTTAGTGTAACGTCCCTTTATAAGAATGATATGTACAGATGTCTCAGTCATTAGTGTAATGTCCCTTTATAAGGATGATATGTACGTATGTCTCAGTCGTTAGTGTAACGTCCCTTTATAAGAATGATATGTACAGATGTCTCAGTCATTAGTGTAACGTCCCTTTATAAGAATGATATGTACAGATGTCTCAGTCCTTAGTGTAATGTCCCTTTATAAGAATGATATGTACAGATGTCTCAGTCATTAGTGTAACGTCCCTTTATAAGGATGATATGTACGTATGTCTCAGTCGTTAGTGTAACGTCCCTTTATAAGAATGATATGTACAGATGTCTCAGTCATTAGTGTAACGTCCCTTTATAAGAATGATATGTACAGATGTCTCAGTCCTTAGTGTAACGTCCCTTTATAAGAATGATATGTACAGATGTCTCAGTCATTAGTGTAATGTCCCTTTATAAGAATGATATGTACAGATGTCTCAGTCGTTAGTGTAACGTCCCTTTATAAGAATGATATGTACGTATGTCTCAGTCATTAGTGTAATGTCCCTTTATAAGAATGATATGTACGGATGTCTCAGTCATTAGTGTAACGTCCCTTTATAAGAATGATATGTACAGATGTCTCAGTCCTTAGTGTAACGTCCCTTTATAAGAATGATATGTACAGATGTCTCAGTCCTTAGTGTAATGTCCCTTTATAAGAATGATATGTACGTATGTCTCAGTCGTTAGTGTAATGTCCCTTTATAAGAATGATATGTACGTATGTCTCAGTCATTAGTGTAACGTCCCTTTATAAGAATGATATGTACAGATGTCTCAGTCCTTAGTGTAACGTCCCTTTATAAGAATGATATGTACAGATGTCTCAGTCATTAGTGTAATGTCCCTTTATAAGAACGATATGTACAGATGTCTCAGTCGTTAGTGTAACGTCCCTTTATAAGAATGATATGTACGTATGTCTCAGTCCTTAGTGTAACGTCCCTTTATAAGAACGATATGTACAGATGTCTCAGTCGTTAGTGTAACGTCCCTTTATAAGATTGATATGTACAGATGTCTCAGTCCTTAGTGTAACGTCCCTTTATAAGAATGATATGTACAGATGTCTCAGTCGTTAGTGTAACGTCCCTTTATAAGAATGATATGTACAGATGTCTCAGTCATTAGTGTAACGTCCCTTTATAAGAATGATATGTACAGATGTCTCAGTCATTAGTGTAATGTCCCTTTATAAGAACGATATGTACAGATGTCTCAGTCATTAGTGTAACGTCCCTTTATAAGAACGATATGTACAGATGTCTCAGTCCTTAGTGTAACGTCCCTTTATAAGAATGATATGTACAGATGTCTCAGTCCTTAGTGTAACGTCCCTTTATAAGAATGATATGTACAGATGTCTCAGTCCTTAGTGTAACGTCCCTTTATAAGAACGATATGTACAGATGTCTCAGTCCTTAGTGTAACGTCCCTTTATAAGAATGATATGTACAGATGTCTCAGTCCTTAGTGTAACGTCCCTTTATAAGAACGATATGTACAGATGTCTCAGTCATTAGTGTAACGTCCCTTTATAAGAACGATATGTACAGATGTCTCAGTCCTTAGTGTAACGTCCCTTTATAAGGATGATATGTACGTATGTCTCAGTCGTTAGTGTAACGTCCCTTTATAAGAATGATATGTACAGATGTCTCAGTCGTTAGTGTAACGTCCCTTTATAAGAATGATATGTACAGATGTCTCAGTCATTAGTGTAACGTCCCTTTATAAGAATGATATGTACAGATGTCTCAGTCCTTAGTGTAACGTCCCTTTATAAGAATGATATGTACAGATGTCTCAGTCATTAGTGTAACGTCCCTTTATAAGAATGATATGTACGTATGTCTCAGTCGTTAGTGTAATGTCCCTTTATAAGGATGATATGTACAGATGTCTCAGTCGTTAGTGTAACGTCCCTTTATAAGGATGATATGTACGTATGTCTCAGTCCTTAGTGTAACGTCCCTTTATAAGAATGATATGTACAGATGTCTCAGTCATTAGTGTAACGTCCCTTTATAAGGATGATATGTACGTATGTCTCAGTCATTAGTGTAACGTCCCTTTATAAGAATGATATGTACAGATGTCTCAGTCATTAGTGTAATGTCCCTTTATAAGAATGATATGTACAGATGTCTCAGTCATTAGTGTAACGTCCCTTTATAAGAATGATATGTACAGATGTCTCAGTCCTTAGTGTAACGTCCCTTTATAAGAATGATATGTACGTATGTCTCAGTCGTTAGTGTAATGTCCCTTTATAAGGATGATATGTACAGATGTCTCAGTCGTTAGTGTAATGTCCCTTTATAAGAATGATATGTACGTATGTCTCAGTCGTTAGTGTAATGTCCCTTTATAAGAATGATATGTACGTATGTCTCAGTCATTAGTGTAACGTCCCTTTATAAGAATGATATGTACAGATGTCTCAGTCGTTAGTGTAATGTCCCTTTATAAGAATGATATGTACAGATGTCTCAGTCGTTAGTGTAATGTCCCTTTATAAGAATGATATGTACGGATGTCTCAGTCGTTAGTGTAATGTCCCTTTATAAGAATGATATGTACGGATGTCTCAGTCATTAGTGTAACGTCCCTTTATAAGAATGATATGTACAGATGTCTCAGTCCTTAGTGTAACGTCCCTTTATAAGAATGATATGTACGGATGTCTCAGTCGTTAGTGTAACGTCCCTTTATAAGAATGATATGTACGGATGTCTCAGTCATTAGTGTAACGTCCCTTTATAAGAATGATATGTACAGATGTCTCAGTCCTTAGTGTAACGTCCCTTTATAAGAATGATATGTACAGATGTCTCAGTCCTTAGTGTAATGTCCCTTTATAAGAATGATATGTACAGATGTCTCAGTCGTTAGTGTAACGTCCCTTTATAAGAATGATATGTACAGATGTCTCAGTCATTAGTGTAACGTCCCTTTATAAGAATGATATGTACGTATGTCTCAGTCATTAGTGTAACGTCCCTTTATAAGAACGATATGTACAGATGTCTCAGTCCTTAGTGTAACGTCCCTTTATAAGAATGATATGTACGTATGTCTCAGTCATTAGTGTAACGTCCCTTTATAAGAACGATATGTACAGATGTCTCAGTCCTTAGTGTAACGTCCCTTTATAAGAATGATATGTACAGATGTCTCAGTCATTAGTGTAACGTCCCTTTATAAGAATGATATGTACGTATGTCTCAGTCATTAGTGTAACGTCCCTTTATAAGAATGATATGTACGTATGTCTCAGTCATTAGTGTAACGTCCCTTTATAAGAACGATATGTACAGATGTCTCAGTCATTAGTGTAACGTCCCTTTATAAGAATGATATGTACGGATGTCTCAGTCCTTAGTGTAACGTCCCTTTATAAGAATGATATGTACGTATGTCTCAGTCATTAGTGTAACGTCCCTTTATAAGAATGATATGTACAGATGTCTCAGTCATTAGTGTAACGTCCCTTTATAAGGATGATATGTACAGATGTCTCAGTCATTAGTGTAACGTCCCTTTATAAGGATGATATGTACAGATGTCTCAGTCATTAGTGTAACGTCCCTTTATAAGATTGATATGTACAGATGTCTCAGTCGTTAGTGTAACGTCCCTTTATAAGAATGATATGTACAGATGTCTCAGTCGTTAGTGTAATGTCCCTTTATAAGAATGATATGTACGGATGTCTCAGTCATTAGTGTAATGTCCCTTTATAAGAATGATATGTACAGATGTCTCAGTCATTAGTGTAACGTCCCTTTATAAGATTGATATGTACAGATGTCTCAGTCGTTAGTGTAACGTCCCTTTATAAGGATGATATGTACAGATGTCTCAGTCATTAGTGTAATGTCCCTTTATAAGAATGATATGTACAGATGTCTCAGTCATTAGTGTAACGTCCCTTTATAAGAATGATACGTACGTATGTCTCAGTCCTTAGTGTAATGTCCCTTTATAAGATTGATATGTACAGATGTCTCAGTCGTTAGTGTAACGTCCCTTTATAAGAATGATATGTACAGATGTCTCAGTCGTTAGTGTAATGTCCCTTTATAAGAATGATATGTACGGATGTCTCAGTCATTAGTGTAATGTCCCTTTATAAGAATGATATGTACGTATGTCTCAGTCGTTAGTGTAATGTCCCTTTATAAGAATGATATGTACAGATGTCTCAGTCATTAGTGTAATGTCCCTTTATAAGAATGATATGTACAGATGTCTCAGTCATTAGTGTAACGTCCCTTTATAAGAATGATATGTACAGATGTCTCAGTCGTTAGTGTAACGTCCCTTTATAAGAATGATATGTACGTATGTCTCAGTCATTAGTGTAATGTCCCTTTATAAGAATGATATGTACAGATGTCTCAGTCATTAGTGTAATGTCCCTTTATAAGAATGATATGTACGTATGTCTCAGTCATTAGTGTAATGTCCCTTTATAAGAATGATATGTACGTATGTCTCAGTCGTTAGTGTAACGTCCCTTTATAAGAATGATATGTACGTATGTCTCAGTCGTTAGTGTAATGTCCCTTTATAAGAATGATATGTACGGATGTCTCAGTCATTAGTGTAACGTCCCTTTATAAGAATGATATGTACAGATGTCTCAGTCGTTAGTGTAATGTCCCTTTATAAGAATGATATGTACAGATGTCTCAGTCGTTAGTGTAATGTCCCTTTATAAGAATGATATGTACAGATGTCTCAGTCGTTAGTGTAACGTCCCTTTATAAGAATGATATGTACGTATGTCTCAGTCATTAGTGTAACGTCCCTTTATAAGAATGATATGTACAGATGTCTCAGTCATTAGTGTAACGTCCCTTTATAAGGATGATATGTACAGATGTCTCAGTCATTAGTGTAACGTCCCTTTATAAGGATGATATGTACAGATGTCTCAGTCATTAGTGTAACGTCCCTTTATAAGATTGATATGTACAGATGTCTCAGTCGTTAGTGTAACGTCCCTTTATAAGAATGATATGTACAGATGTCTCAGTCGTTAGTGTAATGTCCCTTTATAAGAATGATATGTACGGATGTCTCAGTCATTAGTGTAATGTCCCTTTATAAGAATGATATGTACAGATGTCTCAGTCATTAGTGTAACGTCCCTTTATAAGATTGATATGTACAGATGTCTCAGTCGTTAGTGTAACGTCCCTTTATAAGGATGATATGTACAGATGTCTCAGTCATTAGTGTAATGTCCCTTTATAAGAATGATATGTACAGATGTCTCAGTCATTAGTGTAACGTCCCTTTATAAGAATGATACGTACGTATGTCTCAGTCCTTAGTGTAATGTCCCTTTATAAGATTGATATGTACAGATGTCTCAGTCGTTAGTGTAACGTCCCTTTATAAGAATGATATGTACAGATGTCTCAGTCATTAGTGTAACGTCCCTTTATAAGAATGATATGTACAGATGTCTCAGTCGTTAGTGTAATGTCCCTTTATAAGATTGATATGTACAGATGTCTCAGTCGTTAGTGTAATGTCCCTTTATAAGAATGATATGTACGGATGTCTCAGTCATTAGTGTAACGTCCCTTTATAAGAATGATATGTACAGATGTCTCAGTCATTAGTGTAACGTCCCTTTATAAGAATGATATGTACAGATGTCTCAGTCGTTAGTGTAATGTCCCTTTATAAGATTGATATGTACAGATGTCTCAGTCGTTAGTGTAATGTCCCTTTATAAGGATGATATGTACAGATGTCTCAGTCGTTAGTGTAATGTCCCTTTATAAGATTGATATGTACAGATGTCTCAGTCGTTAGTGTAATGTCCCTTTATAAGAATGATATGTACGGATGTCTCAGTCATTAGTGTAATGTCCCTTTATAAGAATGATATGTACGTATGTCTCAGTCGTTAGTGTAATGTCCCTTTATAAGAATGATATGTACAGATGTCTCAGTCATTAGTGTAATGTCCCTTTATAAGAATGATATGTACAGATGTCTCAGTCATTAGTGTAACGTCCCTTTATAAGAATGATATGTACAGATGTCTCAGTCGTTAGTGTAACGTCCCTTTATAAGAATGATATGTACGTATGTCTCAGTCATTAGTGTAATGTCCCTTTATAAGAATGATATGTACGTATGTCTCAGTCGTTAGTGTAATGTCCCTTTATAAGAATGATATGTACGGATGTCTCAGTCATTAGTGTAACGTCCCTTTATAAGAATGATATGTACAGATGTCTCAGTCGTTAGTGTAATGTCCCTTTATAAGAATGATATGTACAGATGTCTCAGTCGTTAGTGTAATGTCCCTTTATAAGAATGATATGTACAGATGTCTCAGTCGTTAGTGTAACGTCCCTTTATAAGAATGATATGTACGTATGTCTCAGTCGTTAGTGTAACGTCCCTTTATAAGAATGATATGTACGTATGTCTCAGTCATTAGTGTAACGTCCCTTTATAAGAATGATATGTACAGATGTCTCAGTCATTAGTGTAACGTCCCTTTATAAGATTGATATGTACAGATGTCTCAGTCGTTAGTGTAACGTCCCTTTATAAGAATGATATGTACAGATGTCTCAGTCATTAGTGTAACGTCCCTTTATAAGAATGATATGTACGTATGTCTCAGTCATTAGTGTAACGTCCCTTTATAAGAACGATATGTACAGATGTCTCAGTCATTAGTGTAATGTCCCTTTATAAGAATGATATGTACAGATGTCTCAGTCCTTAGTGTAATGTCCCTTTATAAGAATGATATGTACAGATGTCTCAGTCATTAGTGTAATGTCCCTTTATAAGAATGATACGTACGTATGTCTCAGTCATTAGTGTAACGTCCCTTTATAAGAATGATATGTACGGATGTCTCAGTCATTAGTGTAACGTCCCTTTATAAGAATGATATGTACAGATGTCTCAGTCGTTAGTGTAACGTCCCTTTATAAGAATGATATGTACGTATGTCTCAGTCATTAGTGTAACGTCCCTTTATAAGAACGATATGTACAGATGTCTCAGTCATTAGTGTAACGTCCCTTTATAAGAATGATATGTACGGATGTCTCAGTCATTAGTGTAATGTCCCTTTATAAGAATGATATGTACGGATGTCTCAGTCCTTAGTGTAACGTCCCTTTATAAGAATGATATGTACAGATGTCTCAGTCATTAGTGTAACGTCCCTTTATAAGATTGATATGTACAGATGTCTCAGTCGTTAGTGTAACGTCCCTTTATAAGAATGATATGTACGTATGTCTCAGTCATTAGTGTAACGTCCCTTTATAAGAATGATATGTACAGATGTCTCAGTCATTAGTGTAACGTCCCTTTATAAGAATGATATGTACAGATGTCTCAGTCATTAGTGTAATGTCCCTTTATAAGAATGATATGTACGGATGTCTCAGTCATTAGTGTAACGTCCCTTTATAAGAATGATATGTACGTATGTCTCAGTCATTAGTGTAATGTCCCTTTATAAGATTGATATGTACAGATGTCTCAGTCGTTAGTGTAACGTCCCTTTATAAGAATGATATGTACAGATGTCTCAGTCGTTAGTGTAATGTCCCTTTATAAGAATGATATGTACGTATGTCTCAGTCATTAGTGTAACGTCCCTTTATAAGAACGATATGTACAGATGTCTCAGTCCTTAGTGTAATGTCCCTTTATAAGAATGATATGTACAGATGTCTCAGTCGTTAGTGTAACGTCCCTTTATAAGAATGATATGTACGTATGTCTCAGTCATTAGTGTAACGTCCCTTTATAAGAACGATATGTACAGATGTCTCAGTCATTAGTGTAATGTCCCTTTATAAGAATGATATGTACGTATGTCTCAGTCGTTAGTGTAATGTCCCTTTATAAGAATGATATGTACAGATGTCTCAGTCATTAGTGTAATGTCCCTTTATAAGAATGATATGTACGTATGTTTCAGTCGTTAGTGTAACGTCCCTTTATAAGAATGATATGTACGTATGTCTCAGTCATTAGTGTAACGTCCCTTTATAAGAATGATATGTACAGATGTCTCAGTCGTTAGTGTAACGTCCCTTTATAAGAATGATATGTACGTATGTCTCAGTCATTAGTGTAATGTCCCTTTATAAGAATGATATGTACGGATGTCTCAGTCATTAGTGTAATGTCCCTTTATAAGAATGATATGTACAGATGTCTCAGTCATTAGTGTAACGTCCCTTTATAAGAATGATACGTACGTATGTCTCAGTCGTTAGTGTAATGTCCCTTTATAAGAATGATATGTACGTATGTCTCAGTCGTTAGTGTAATGTCCCTTTATAAGAATGATACGTACGGATGTCTCAGTCATTAGTGTAACGTCCCTTTATAAGAATGATATGTACAGATGTCTCAGTCGTTAGTGTAATGTCCCTTTATAAGAATGATATGTACGGATGTCTCAGTCATTAGTGTAACGTCCCTTTATAAGAATGATATGTACAGATGTCTCAGTCATTAGTGTAATGTCCCTTTATAAGAATGATATGTACAGATGTCTCAGTCATTAGTGTAACGTCCCTTTATAAGAATGATACGTACGTATGTCTCAGTCGTTAGTGTAATGTCCCTTTATAAGAATGATATGTACGGATGTCTCAGTCATTAGTGTAACGTCCCTTTATAAGAATGATATGTACAGATGTCTCAGTCATTAGTGTAATGTCCCTTTATAAGAATGATATGTACGTATGTCTCAGTCATTAGTGTAACGTCCCTTTATAAGAATGATATGTACAGATGTCTCAGTCGTTAGTGTAATGTCCCTTTATAAGAATGATATGTACAGATGTCTCAGTCGTTAGTGTAATGTCCCTTTATAAGAATGATATGTACAGATGTCTCAGTCGTTAGTGTAACGTTCCTTTATAAGAATGATATGTACGTATGTCTCAGTCGTTAGTGTAACGTCCCTTTATAAGATTGATATGTACAGATGTCTCAGTCGTTAGTGTAACGTCCCTTTATAAGAATGATATGTACAGATGTCTCAGTCGTTAGTGTAACGTCCCTTTATAAGAATGATATGTACGTATGTCTCAGTCGTTAGTGTAATGTCCCTTTATAAGAATGATATGTACAGATGTCTCAGTCATTAGTGTAACGTCCCTTTATAAGAACGATATGTACAGATGTCTCAGTCATTAGTGTAACGTCCCTTTATAAGAATGATATGTACGGATGTCTCAGTCCTTAGTGTAACGTCCCTTTATAAGAATGATATGTACGTATGTCTCAGTCATTAGTGTAATGTCCCTTTATAAGAATGATATGTACAGATGTCTCAGTCCTTAGTGTAATGTCCCTTTATAAGAATGATATGTACAGATGTCTCAGTCATTAGTGTAACGTCCCTTTATAAGAATGATATGTACGGATGTCTCAGTCATTAGTGTAACGTCCCTTTATAAGAATGATATGTACAGATGTCTCAGTCATTAGTGTAACGTCCCTTTATAAGAATGATATGTACGTATGTCTCAGTCATTAGTGTAACGTCCCTTTATAAGAACGATATGTACAGATGTCTCAGTCATTAGTGTAACGTCCCTTTATAAGAATGATACGTACGTATGTCTCAGTCATTAGTGTAACGTCCCTTTATAAGAATGATATGTACGTATGTCTCAGTCATTAGTGTAACGTCCCTTTATAAGAATGATATGTACGTATGTCTCAGTCCTTAGTGTAATGTCCCTTTATAAGAATGATATGTACAGATGTCTCAGTCCTTAGTGTAATGTCCCTTTATAAGAATGATATGTACAGATGTCTCAGTCATTAGTGTAACGTCCCTTTATAAGAATGATATGTACGGATGTCTCAGTCATTAGTGTAACGTCCCTTTATAAGAATGATATGTACAGATGTCTCAGTCATTAGTGTAACGTCCCTTTATAAGAATGATATGTACGTATGTCTCAGTCATTAGTGTAACGTCCCTTTATAAGAACGATATGTACAGATGTCTCAGTCATTAGTGTAACGTCCCTTTATAAGAATGATACGTACGTATGTCTCAGTCATTAGTGTAACGTCCCTTTATAAGAATGATATGTACGTATGTCTCAGTCATTAGTGTAACGTCCCTTTATAAGATTGATACGTACGTATGTCTCAGTCCTTAGTGTAACGTCCCTTTATAAGAATGATATGTACGTATGTCTCAGTCATTAGTGTAACGTCCCTTTATAAGAATGATATGTACGGATGTCTCAGTCCTTAGTGTAACGTCCCTTTATAAGAATGATATGTACAGATGTCTCAGTCATTAGTGTAACGTCCCTTTATAAGAATGATATGTACAGATGTCTCAGTCATTAGTGTAACGTCCCTTTATAAGATTGATATGTACAGATGTCTCAGTCGTTAGTGTAACGTCCCTTTATAAGAATGATATGTACAGATGTCTCAGTCGTTAGTGTAATGTCCCTTTATAAGAATGATATGTACGGATGTCTCAGTCATTAGTGTAATGTCCCTTTATAAGAATGATATGTACGGATGTCTCAGTCCTTAGTGTAACGTCCCTTTATAAGAATGATATGTACAGATGTCTCAGTCATTAGTGTAATGTCCCTTTATAAGAATGATATGTACAGATGTCTCAGTCCTTAGTGTAACGTCCCTTTATAAGAATGATATGTACAGATGTCTCAGTCATTAGTGTAACGTCCCTTTATAAGAATGATATGTACAGATGTCTCAGTCGTTAGTGTAACGTCCCTTTATAAGAATGATATGTACAGATGTCTCAGTCATTAGTGTAACGTCCCTTTATAAGAATGATATGTACGGATGTCTCAGTCATTAGTGTAATGTCCCTTTATAAGAATGATATGTACGTATGTCTCAGTCATTAGTGTAATGTCCCTTTATAAGAATGATATGTACAGATGTCTCAGTCGTTAGTGTAATGTCCCTTTATAAGAATGATATGTACGTATGTCTCAGTCATTAGTGTAACGTCCCTTTATAAGAACGATATGTACGTATGTCTCAGTCATTAGTGTAATGTCCCTTTATAAGAATGATATGTACGTATGTCTCAGTCGTTAGTGTAATGTCCCTTTATAAGAATGATATGTACGTATGTCTCAGTCATTAGTGTAACGTCCCTTTATAAGAATGATATGTACGTATGTCTCAGTCGTTAGTGTAACGTCCCTTTATAAGATTGATATGTACAGATGTCTCAGTCGTTAGTGTAACGTCCCTTTATAAGAATGATATGTACAGATGTCTCAGTCGTTAGTGTAACGTCCCTTTATAAGAATGATATGTACGTATGTCTCAGTCGTTAGTGTAACGTCCCTTTATAAGAATGATATGTACAGATGTCTCAGTCCTTAGTGTAACGTCCCTTTATAAGAATGATATGTACAGATGTCTCAGTCATTAGTGTAACGTCCCTTTATAAGAATGATATGTACGTATGTCTCAGTCGTTAGTGTAACGTCCCTTTATAAGAATGATATGTACGTATGTCTCAGTCATTAGTGTAACGTCCCTTTATAAGAATGATATGTACGTATGTCTCAGTCGTTAGTGTAACGTCCCTTTATAAGATTGATATGTACAGATGTCTCAGTCGTTAGTGTAACGTCCCTTTATAAGAATGATATGTACAGATGTCTCAGTCGTTAGTGTAACGTCCCTTTATAAGAATGATATGTACGTATGTCTCAGTCGTTAGTGTAACGTCCCTTTATAAGAATGATATGTACAGATGTCTCAGTCCTTAGTGTAACGTCCCTTTATAAGAATGATATGTACAGATGTCTCAGTCATTAGTGTAACGTCCCTTTATAAGAATGATATGTACAGATGTCTCAGTCGTTAGTGTAATGTCCCTTTATAAGAATGATATGTACAGATGTCTCAGTCCTTAGTGTAACGTCCCTTTATAAGAATGATATGTACAGATGTCTCAGTCATTAGTGTAACGTCCCTTTATAAGAATGATATGTACAGATGTCTCAGTCATTAGTGTAACGTCCCTTTATAAGAATGATATGTACAGATGTCTCAGTCGTTAGTGTAATGTCCCTTTATAAGAATGATATGTACGTATGTCTCAGTCATTAGTGTAACGTCCCTTTATAAGAATGATATGTACGTATGTCTCAGTCGTTAGTGTAACGTCCCTTTATAAGATTGATATGTACAGATGTCTCAGTCGTTAGTGTAACGTCCCTTTATAAGAATGATATGTACAGATGTCTCAGTCCTTAGTGTAACGTCCCTTTATAAGAATGATATGTACAGATGTCTCAGTCATTAGTGTAACGTCCCTTTATAAGAATGATATGTACAGATGTCTCAGTCATTAGTGTAACGTCCCTTTATAAGAATGATATGTACGGATGTCTCAGTCGTTAGTGTAATGTCCCTTTATAAGAATGATACGTACGTATGTCTCAGTCATTAGTGTAACGTCCCTTTATAAGAATGATATGTACAGATGTCTCAGTCCTTAGTGTAACGTCCCTTTATAAGAATGATATGTACAGATGTCTCAGTCATTAGTGTAACGTCCCTTTATAAGAATGATATGTACAGATGTCTCAGTCATTAGTGTAACGTCCCTTTATAAGAATGATATGTACAGATGTCTCAGTCGTTAGTGTAATGTCCCTTTATAAGAATGATATGTACAGATGTCTCAGTCCTTAGTGTAACGTCCCTTTATAAGAATGATATGTACAGATGTCTCAGTCATTAGTGTAACGTCCCTTTATAAGAATGATATGTACAGATGTCTCAGTCATTAGTGTAATGTCCCTTTATAAGAATGATATGTACAGATGTCTCAGTCCTTAGTGTAATGTCCCTTTATAAGAATGATATGTACGTATGTCTCAGTCGTTAGTGTAACGTCCCTTTATAAGAATGATATGTACGGATGTCTCAGTCATTAGTGTAACGTCCCTTTATAAGAATGATATGTACGGATGTCTCAGTCATTAGTGTAACGTCCCTTTATAAGAATGATATGTACAGATGTCTCAGTCGTTAGTGTAATGTCCCTTTATAAGAATGATATGTACGTATGTCTCAGTCATTAGTGTAACGTCCCTTTATAAGAATGATATGTACGGATGTCTCAGTCATTAGTGTAACGTCCCTTTATAAGAATGATATGTACGGATGTCTCAGTCATTAGTGTAACGTCCCTTTATAAGATTGATATGTACAGATGTCTCAGTCGCTAGTGTAACGTCCCTTTATAAGAATGATATGTACAGATGTCTCAGTCCTTAGTGTAATGTCCCTTTATAAGAATGATATGTACGTATGTCTCAGTCGTTAGTGTAACGTCCCTTTATAAGAATGATATGTACGTATGTCTCAGTCGCTAGTGTAACGTCCCTTTATAAGAATGATATGTACAGATGTCTCAGTCCTTAGTGTAACGTCCCTTTATAAGATTGATATGTACAGATGTCTCAGTCATTAGTGTAACGTCCCTTTATAAGATTGATATGTACAGATGTCTCAGTCCTTAGTGTAACGTCCCTTTATAAGAATGATATGTACAGATGTCTCAGTCATTAGTGTAACGTCCCTTTATAAGAATGATATGTACAGATGTCTCAGTCATTAGTGTAACGTCCCTTTATAAGAATGATATGTACGTATGTCTCAGTCATTAGTGTAACGTCCCTTTATAAGAATGATATGTACAGATGTCTCAGTCCTTAGTGTAACGTCCCTTTATAAGATTGATATGTACAGATGTCTCAGTCATTAGTGTAACGTCCCTTTATAAGATTGATATGTACAGATGTCTCAGTCCTTAGTGTAACGTCCCTTTATAAGAATGATATGTACAGATGTCTCAGTCATTAGTGTAACGTCCCTTTATAAGAATGATATGTACAGATGTCTCAGTCATTAGTGTAACGTCCCTTTATAAGGATGATATGTACGTATGTCTCAGTCATTAGTGTAACGTCCCTTTATAAGAATGATATGTACAGATGTCTCAGTCATTAGTGTAATGTCCCTTTATAAGAATGATATGTACGGATGTCTCAGTCATTAGTGTAATGTCCCTTTATAAGAATGATATGTACGGATGTCTCAGTCATTAGTGTAACGTCCCTTTATAAGAATGATATGTACAGATGTCTCAGTCATTAGTGTAACGTCCCTTTATAAGATTGATATGTACAGATGTCTCAGTCGTTAGTGTAACGTCCCTTTATAAGAATGATATGTACAGATGTCTCAGTCCTTAGTGTAACGTCCCTTTATAAGAATGATATGTACAGATGTCTCAGTCCTTAGTGTAACGTCCCTTTATAAGAATGATATGTACAGATGTCTCAGTCATTAGTGTAATGTCCCTTTATAAGAATGATATGTACAGATGTCTCAGTCATTAGTGTAACGTCCCTTTATAAGATTGATATGTACAGATGTCTCAGTCGTTAGTGTAACGTCCCTTTATAAGAATGATATGTACAGATGTCTCAGTCATTAGTGTAACGTCCCTTTATAAGAATGATATGTACAGATGTCTCAGTCATTAGTGTAACGTCCCTTTATAAGAATGATATGTACAGATGTCTCAGTCATTAGTGTAATGTCCCTTTATAAGAATGATATGTACGTATGTCTCAGTCGTTAGTGTAATGTCCCTTTATAAGAATGATATGTACAGATGTCTCAGTCATTAGTGTAATGTCCCTTTATAAGAATGATATGTACGTATGTCTCAGTCATTAGTGTAACGTCCCTTTATAAGAATGATATGTACAGATGTCTCAGTCGTTAGTGTAACGTCCCTTTATAAGAATGATACGTACAGATGTCTCAGTCGTTAGTGTAATGTCCCTTTATAAGAATGATATGTACGTATGTCTCAGTCGTTAGTGTAATGTCCCTTTATAAGAATGATATGTACGTATGTCTCAGTCCTTAGTGTAACGTCCCTTTATAAGAATGATATGTACAGATGTCTCAGTCATTAGTGTAACGTCCCTTTATAAGAATGATATGTACAGATGTCTCAGTCATTAGTGTAACGTCCCTTTATAAGAATGATATGTACGGATGTCTCAGTCGTTAGTGTAATGTCCCTTTATAAGAATGATATGTACGGATGTCTCAGTCATTAGTGTAATGTCCCTTTATAAGAATGATATGTACAGATGTCTCAGTCGTTAGTGTAACGTCCCTTTATAAGAATGATACGTACAGATGTCTCAGTCATTAGTGTAACGTCCCTTTATAAGAATGATATGTACAGATGTCTCAGTCGTTAGTGTAATGTCCCTTTATAAGAATGATATGTACAGATGTCTCAGTCGTTAGTGTAACGTCCCTTTATAAGAATGATATGTACGTATGTCTCAGTCGTTAGTGTAATGTCCCTTTATAAGAATGATATGTACAGATGTCTCAGTCGTTAGTGTAACGTCCCTTTATAAGAATGATATGTACGTATGTCTCAGTCGTTAGTGTAATGTCCCTTTATAAGAATGATATGTACGTATGTCTCAGTCCTTAGTGTAACGTCCCTTTATAAGAATGATACGTACGGATGTCTCAGTCATTAGTGTAACGTCCCTTTATAAGAATGATATGTACGGATGTCTCAGTCGTTAGTGTAATGTCCCTTTATAAGAATGATACGTACGTATGTCTCAGTCATTAGTGTAACGTCCCTTTATAAGAATGATATGTACGGATGTCTCAGTCATTAGTGTAATGTCCCTTTATAAGAATGATATGTACGGATGTCTCAGTCATTAGTGTAATGTCCCTTTATAAGAATGATATGTACAGATGTCTCAGTCATTAGTGTAACGTCCCTTTATAAGAATGATATGTACAGATGTCTCAGTCATTAGTGTAACGTCCCTTTATAAGAATGATATGTACGGATGTCTCAGTCATTAGTGTAACGTCCCTTTATAAGAATGATATGTACAGATGTCTCAGTCATTAGTGTAACGTCCCTTTATAAGAATGATATGTACAGATGTCTCAGTCGTTAGTGTAATGTCCCTTTATAAGAATGATATGTACAGATGTCTCAGTCGTTAGTGTAATGTCCCTTTATAAGAATGATATGTACGGATGTCTCAGTCATTAGTGTAATGTCCCTTTATAAGAATGATATGTACAGATGTCTCAGTCATTAGTGTAACGTCCCTTTATAAGAATGATATGTACAGATGTCTCAGTCGTTAGTGTAATGTCCCTTTATAAGAATGATATGTACAGATGTCTCAGTCATTAGTGTAACGTCCCTTTATAAGAATGATATGTACGGATGTCTCAGTCCTTAGTGTAATGTCCCTTTATAAGAATGATATGTACGGATGTCTCAGTCATTAGTGTAACGTCCCTTTATAAGAATGATATGTACAGATGTCTCAGTCCTTAGTGTAACGTCCCTTTATAAGAACGATATGTACAGATGTCTCAGTCATTAGTGTAACGTCCCTTTATAAGAACGATATGTACGGATGTCTCAGTCATTAGTGTAACGTCCCTTTATAAGAATGATATGTACAGATGTCTCAGTCGTTAGTGTAATGTCCCTTTATAAGAATGATATGTACGTATGTCTCAGTCGTTAGTGTAACGTCCCTTTATAAGAATGATATGTACGTATGTCTCAGTCGTTAGTGTAACGTCCCTTTATAAGAATGATATGTACAGATGTCTCAGTCGTTAGTGTAACGTCCCTTTATAAGAATGATATGTACAGATGTCTCAGTCATTAGTGTAATGTCCCTTTATAAGAATGATATGTACGTATGTCTCAGTCGTTAGTGTAACGTCCCTTTATAAGAATGATATGTACGTATGTCTCAGTCGTTAGTGTAACGTCCCTTTATAAGAATGATATGTACAGATGTCTCAGTCCTTAGTGTAACGTCCCTTTATAAGAATGATATGTACGTATGTCTCAGTCATTAGTGTAATGTCCCTTTATAAGATTGATATGTACAGATGTCTCAGTCCTTAGTGTAACGTCCCTTTATAAGAATGATATGTACAGATGTCTCAGTCGTTAGTGTAATGTCCCTTTATAAGAATGATATGTACGTATGTCTCAGTCGTTAGTGTAATGTCCCTTTATAAGAATGATATGTACAGATGTCTCAGTCATTAGTGTAACGTCCCTTTATAAGAATGATATGTACGTATGTCTCAGTCCTTAGTGTAATGTCCCTTTATAAGAATGATATGTACAGATGTCTCAGTCATTAGTGTAACGTCCCTTTATAAGAATGATATGTACAGATGTCTCAGTCCTTAGTGTAATGTCCCTTTATAAGAATGATATGTACGTATGTCTCAGTCGTTAGTGTAACGTCCCTTTATAAGAATGATATGTACAGATGTCTCAGTCGTTAGTGTAACGTCCCTTTATAAGAATGATATGTACGTATGTCTCAGTCGTTAGTGTAATGTCCCTTTATAAGAATGATATGTACAGATGTCTCAGTCATTAGTGTAACGTCCCTTTATAAGAATGATATGTACGTATGTCTCAGTCCTTAGTGTAATGTCCCTTTATAAGAATGATATGTACAGATGTCTCAGTCATTAGTGTAACGTCCCTTTATAAGAATGATATGTACGTATGTCTCAGTCCTTAGTGTAATGTCCCTTTATAAGAATGATATGTACAGATGTCTCAGTCATTAGTGTAACGTCCCTTTATAAGAATGATATGTACGGATGTCTCAGTCGTTAGTGTAATGTCCCTTTATAAGAATGATATGTACGTATGTCTCAGTCCTTAGTGTAACGTCCCTTTATAAGGATGATATGTACGTATGTCTCAGTCATTAGTGTAACGTCCCTTTATAAGAATGATATGTACGTATGTCTCAGTCATTAGTGTAATGTCCCTTTATAAGAATGATATGTACAGATGTCTCAGTCATTAGTGTAATGTCCCTTTATAAGAATGATATGTACGTATGTCTCAGTCATTAGTGTAACGTCCCTTTATAAGAATGATATGTACAGATGTCTCAGTCATTAGTGTAACGTCCCTTTATAAGATTGATATGTACAGATGTCTCAGTCGTTAGTGTAACGTCCCTTTATAAGAATGATATGTACGTATGTCTCAGTCATTAGTGTAATGTCCCTTTATAAGAATGATATGTACGTATGTCTCAGTCATTAGTGTAACGTCCCTTTATAAGAATGATATGTACAGATGTCTCAGTCATTAGTGTAATGTCCCTTTATAAGAATGATATGTACAGATGTCTCAGTCATTAGTGTAATGTCCCTTTATAAGAATGATATGTACGTATGTCTCAGTCATTAGTGTAACGTCCCTTTATAAGATTGATATGTACGTATGTCTCAGTAGTTTGTGTAACGTCCCTTTATAAGAATGATATGTACAGATGTCTCAGTCCTTAGTGTAACGTCCCTTTATAAGAATGATATGTACAGATGTCTCAGTCCTTAGTGTAACGTCCCTTTATAAGAATGATACGTACAGATGTCTCAGTCGTTAGTGTAACGTCCCTTTATAAGAATGATATGTACAGATGTCTCAGTCCTTAGTGTAACGTCCCTTTATAAGAATGATATGTACGTATGTCTCAGTCCTTAGTGTAACGTCCCTTTATAAGAATGATATGTACGTATGTCTCAGTCGTTAGTGTAACGTCCCTTTATAAGAATGATATGTACAGATGTCTCAGTCATTAGTGTAACGTCCCTTTATAAGAATGATATGTACAGATGTCTCAGTCATTAGTGTAACGTCCCTTTATAAGAATGATATGTACGGATGTCTCAGTCATTAGTGTAACGTCCCTTTATAAGAATGATATGTACGTATGTCTCAGTCGTTAGTGTAACGTCCCTTTATAAGAATGATATGTACAGATGTCTCAGTCATTAGTGTAACGTCCCTTTATAAGAATGATATGTACAGATGTCTCAGTCATTAGTGTAACGTCCCTTTATAAGAATGATACGTACGTATGTCTCAGTCGTTAGTGTAACGTCCCTTTATAAGAATGATATGTACAGATGTCTCAGTCATTAGTGTAACGTCCCTTTATAAGAATGATATGTACGTATGTCTCAGTCGTTAGTGTAACGTCCCTTTATAAGAATGATATGTACAGATGTCTCAGTCATTAGTGTAACGTCCCTTTATAAGAATGATATGTACAGATGTCTCAGTCCTTAGTGTAACGTCCCTTTATAAGAATGATATGTACGGATGTCTCAGTCGTTAGTGTAATGTCCCTTTATAAGAATGATATGTACGTATGTCTCAGTCCTTAGTGTAACGTCCCTTTATAAGAATGATATGTACAGATGTCTCAGTCATTAGTGTAACGTCCCTTTATAAGAATGATATGTACGTATGTCTCAGTCATTAGTGTAATGTCCCTTTATAAGAATGATATGTACAGATGTCTCAGTCATTAGTGTAATGTCCCTTTATAAGAATGATATGTACGTATGTCTCAGTCATTAGTGTAACGTCCCTTTATAAGAATGATATGTACAGATGTCTCAGTCATTAGTGTAATGTCCCTTTATAAGAATGATATGTACGTATGTCTCAGTCATTAGTGTAATGTCCCTTTATAAGAATGATATGTACAGATGTCTCAGTCATTAGTGTAACGTCCCTTTATAAGATTGATATGTACAGATGTCTCAGTCGTTAGTGTAATGTCCCTTTATAAGAATGATATGTACAGATGTCTCAGTCATTAGTGTAATGTCCCTTTATAAGAATGATATGTACGTATGTCTCAGTCATTAGTGTAACGTCCCTTTATAAGATTGATATGTACGTATGTCTCAGTAGTTTGTGTAACGTCCCTTTATAAGAATGATATGTACAGATGTCTCAGTCCTTAGTGTAACGTCCCTTTATAAGAATGATACGTACAGATGTCTCAGTCGTTAGTGTAACGTCCCTTTATAAGAATGATATGTACAGATGTCTCAGTCCTTAGTGTAACGTCCCTTTATAAGAATGATATGTACGTATGTCTCAGTCCTTAGTGTAACGTCCCTTTATAAGAATGATATGTACGTATGTCTCAGTCGTTAGTGTAACGTCCCTTTATAAGAATGATATGTACAGATGTCTCAGTCATTAGTGTAACGTCCCTTTATAAGAATGATATGTACGTATGTCTCAGTCCTTAGTGTAACGTCCCTTTATAAGAATGATATGTACAGATGTCTCAGTCATTAGTGTAACGTCCCTTTATAAGAATGATATGTACAGATGTCTCAGTCATTAGTGTAACGTCCCTTTATAAGAATGATATGTACGGATGTCTCAGTCATTAGTGTAACGTCCCTTTATAAGAATGATATGTACGTATGTCTCAGTAGTTTGTGTAACGTCCCTTTATAAGAATGATATGTACGTATGTCTCAGTCCTTAGTGTAACGTCCCTTTATAAGAATGATATGTACGTATGTCTCAGTCGTTAGTGTAACGTCCCTTTATAAGAATGATATGTACAGATGTCTCAGTCATTAGTGTAACGTCCCTTTATAAGAATGATATGTACGGATGTCTCAGTCATTAGTGTAACGTCCCTTTATAAGAATGATACGTACGTATGTCTCAGTCCTTAGTGTAACGTCCCTTTATAAGAATGATATGTACGGATGTCTCAGTCATTAGTGTAACGTCCCTTTATAAGAATGATATGTACGTATGTCTCAGTCCTTAGTGTAATGTCCCTTTATAAGAATGATATGTACGTATGTCTCAGTCCTTAGTGTAACGTCCCTTTATAAGAATGATATGTACAGATGTCTCAGTCATTAGTGTAACGTCCCTTTATAAGAATGATATGTACGTATGTCTCAGTCATTAGTGTAATGTCCCTTTATAAGAATGATATGTACAGATGTCTCAGTCATTAGTGTAATGTCCCTTTATAAGAATGATATGTACGTATGTCTCAGTCATTAGTGTAACGTCCCTTTATAAGAATGATATGTACAGATGTCTCAGTCATTAGTGTAATGTCCCTTTATAAGAATGATATGTACGTATGTCTCAGTCATTAGTGTAATGTCCCTTTATAAGAATGATATGTACAGATGTCTCAGTCATTAGTGTAACGTCCCTTTATAAGATTGATATGTACAGATGTCTCAGTCGTTAGTGTAATGTCCCTTTATAAGAATGATATGTACAGATGTCTCAGTCATTAGTGTAATGTCCCTTTATAAGAATGATATGTACGTATGTCTCAGTCATTAGTGTAACGTCCCTTTATAAGATTGATATGTACGTATGTCTCAGTAGTTTGTGTAACGTCCCTTTATAAGAATGATATGTACAGATGTCTCAGTCCTTAGTGTAACGTCCCTTTATAAGAATGATACGTACAGATGTCTCAGTCGTTAGTGTAACGTCCCTTTATAAGAATGATATGTACAGATGTCTCAGTCCTTAGTGTAACGTCCCTTTATAAGAATGATATGTACGTATGTCTCAGTCCTTAGTGTAACGTCCCTTTATAAGAATGATATGTACGTATGTCTCAGTCGTTAGTGTAACGTCCCTTTATAAGAATGATATGTACAGATGTCTCAGTCATTAGTGTAACGTCCCTTTATAAGAATGATATGTACAGATGTCTCAGTCATTAGTGTAACGTCCCTTTATAAGAATGATATGTACGGATGTCTCAGTCATTAGTGTAACGTCCCTTTATAAGAATGATATGTACGTATGTCTCAGTCCTTAGTGTAACGTCCCTTTATAAGAATGATATGTACGTATGTCTCAGTCGTTAGTGTAACGTCCCTTTATAAGAATGATATGTACAGATGTCTCAGTCATTAGTGTAACGTCCCTTTATAAGAATGATATGTACGGATGTCTCAGTCATTAGTGTAATGTCCCTTTATAAGAATGATATGTACGTATGTCTCAGTCCTTAGTGTAACGTCCCTTTATAAGAATGATACGTACGTATGTCTCAGTCCTTAGTGTAACGTCCCTTTATAAGAATGATATGTACGGATGTCTCAGTCATTAGTGTAACGTCCCTTTATAAGAATGATATGTACGTATGTCTCAGTCCTTAGTGTAATGTCCCTTTATAAGAATGATATGTACGTATGTCTCAGTCCTTAGTGTAACGTCCCTTTATAAGAATGATATGTACAGATGTCTCAGTCATTAGTGTAATGTCCCTTTATAAGAATGATATGTACAGATGTCTCAGTCATTAGTGTAATGTCCCTTTATAAGAATGATACGTACGTATGTCTCAGTCGTTAGTGTAACGTCCCTTTATAAGAATGATATGTACAGATGTCTCAGTCATTAGTGTAACGTCCCTTTATAAGAATGATATGTACGTATGTCTCAGTCGTTAGTGTAACGTCCCTTTATAAGAATGATATGTACAGATGTCTCAGTCCTTAGTGTAACGTCCCTTTATAAGAATGATACGTACGGACATCTCAGTCGTTAGTGTAATGTCCCTTTATAAGGATGATATGTACAGATGTCTCAGTCATTAGTGTAATGTCCCTTTATAAGAATGATACGTACGTATGTCTCAGTCATTAGTGTAATGTCCCTTTATAAGAATGATATGTACAGATGTCTCAGTCATTAGTGTAATGTCCCTTTACAAGGATGATACGTACGGACATCTCAGTCGTTAGTGTAACGTCCCTTTATAAGAATGATACGTACGAACACCTCAGTCACTAGTTTAATGTCCCTTTATTATACGTACGTATGTCTCAGTTGTTAGTGTAACGTCCCTTTATAAGAATGATGTATACAGACGTTACAGTCATTAGTGTAAGATTCTTTTATAATAATATGTATGGACGTCTCCATCGATAGCGTAACATCTCTGTATAAGAATGATATGTAAAGAAGTATCAGTTGATAGTGTAACGTCCCTTTATAAGACTGAAAATACTGAAAGGAGCGAGCCACCAACCATCTCCTGAAGCCTTGGAGGCATCTGACCTACTCAAAAGCACCTTCATTTCTGCACCCTTCTCTTGCACCCTGACCCTCAAAAAGCTTTCATAATTGAGTTGAAAACTTTGAAGGTGGTAGCTGGAACAGGTCTGTACCAATGCTCCACATACTGGGAAAATTCACCCATGCTCCTTGTTTTCAAAGATGTTCTTTCCAGTGAAAAATAACTATGATGTGGGCAATTGGAAGCTTCTTGCAATATATGTCTCTAGAGGAGTAGAGGTACTTGTTGGAGGGTTCTGGGATTCCCACCACAAATCTGACTTATCAGAACCTGGGTTATCTGGACAAGGCTATACGGCTACTAATGAAAGGCCAACTAGACTTAATTCTTCAGTTGGTTCAGTTTCAATATCACTTATATACCTTCACCCAGCTAAAAAATCTCCTCCTCTGCTTCTGATGTTCCAATTATTCCTACTTTTCAGATTATTGCTGCTCTGTCTGATTTCCTCCTCTACATGCTTTCAGGGGCTACAAAGTAGATACCTGCTGGGCTTAAAGGGTTTACCTGGATGTTGGATGTTTGTCCCTGCATCTCTGTGGGCACAAATTCAGCACTGGGACCATCATTCAGTGGGGCAGATCATTCTGGGGTTAAAGCAGAACTTTCATCCGCTATACGGTGGATATAAAAAGTCTACACACCCTTGTTAAAATGCCAGGTTCTTGTGATGTTAAAGAATGAGACAAAGATAAATCATGTCAGAACTTTTTCCTCCTTTAATGTGACCTAGAACAAGAACAATTCAATTGCAAAACAAACTGAAATCGTTGAGAGGAAAAATAAAAGTCACAATAACCTGGTTGCATAGGTGTGCACACCCTTAAACTAATACTTCACTGAAGCACCTTTTGATTTTATTACAGCAATCAGTCATTTTGGGTAGGAGTTCATTAGCATGGCACATCTTGATGTGGCAATATTTGCCCACTCTTCTTTGCAAAAGCGCTCCAAATCTGTCAGATTGCGAGGACATCTCCTGTGCACAGCCCTCTTCAGATCACCGGACAGACGTTCAATTGGATTCAGGTCTGGGCTCTGGCTGGGCCAGTCCAAAACGTTAATCTTCTTCTGGTGAAGCCAGGCTTTTGTGGATTTGGATGTGTGCTTTGGGTCGTTGTCGTGCTGAAAGGTGAACTTCCTCTTCATCTTTCTAACGAATGCCTGAAGGTTTTGTGCCAAAATTGCCTGGTATTTGGAACTGCTCATAATTCCCTCCACCCCGACTAAGGCCCCGGTTCCAGCTGAGGAAAAACAGCCCCAAAGCATGAAGCTGCCACCATCATGCTTCTGTGAGTATGGTGTTCTTTGGGTGATGTGCAGTGTTGCTTTTGCGCCAAAATACCTTTTGGAATTATGGCCAAAAAGTTCAGCCTTGGTTTCATCAGACCATAACACATTTCCCATGTGCTTTTGGGGGACTTGATGTTTGTTATTGCAAACTTTAGCCGGTCTTGGATGTTTTTTTTTGTAAGAAAAGGCTTCCGTCTTGCCACCCTACCCCATAGCCCATTTATATGAAGAATACGGGGGATTGTTGTCACATGTAGCTCACAGCCAGTACTTGCCAGAAATTCTTGCAGTTCCTTTAATGTTGCAGTAGGCCTCTTGGAAGCCTCCCTGATGGTTTTCTTCTCGCCTTCTCATCAGTTTTGGAGGGACATCCAGTTCTTGGTAATGTCTCTGTTGTGCCATGTTTTCTCCACTTGATGATGACGGTCTTCACTGTGTTCCATGGTATATCTAATGCTTTGGAAATTCTTCTGTACCCTTCTCCTGACTGATAGCTTTCAACAACGAGATCCCTCTGATGCTCTGGAAGCTCTCTGCGGACCATGGCTTTTGCTCTGAGATGCAACTAAGCAAATGTCAGGAAAATCCTACTAGAATGGCTGAACTTTATTTGTGATTAATCAGAGTCACTTTAAATGATGGCAGGTGTGTAATGACTTCTATTTAACATGAGATTGAATGTGACTGGTTAATTCTGAACACAGCCACATCCCCAGGTTATTGTGAGTTTTTTATTTTTCCCCCTCAACGATTTCCGTTTGTTTTGCAATTGAATTGTTCACGTTATAGGTCACATTAAAGGTGGAAAAAGTTCTGACATGATTTATCTTTGTCTCATACTTTAACATCACAAGAACCTGGCATTTTAACAGGGGTGTGTAGACTTTTTATATCCACTGTACAGTCGCCCTGCTATAATTAAGCTGGTAGGTACTAGCTTCAGAATATATATTTTACCTCTGAAAAGTAGCCCGTTCTAAAGAAATCAGTCATTGTAGGAGGCTGATGGCTGGGTTAGCGCAGTTACCTTCCATTAACCATATGGTGCACTGCAATCTACTCAATGGAGACCGGGACTGACAGTGCAGGTGTGCAGACAAGATGTCTGCACTGCAGCCTGGGTTCCGGTCTCCTACAATGATTCATTTCTTTAGAACAGGCTACTTTTCAAAGATAAAATATATATTCTAAAGCTTGTAACTACCTGCTTAATTATACAAGGGTGACTTTATAGCGGATGAAAGTTCCGCTTTAAGCACAATCTTGACTTGAGGCATGCATGTTTGGTGGCCCAAGTTCAGATGTCAATAATATTTAAGGTATATGCCCAGACTAAGACCAGGATTAGACCAGTATTTTTAATCTATCCATTTCCAATGCCAGGTCTGCCTTGGTCTATCCTTGCTATGGACTTTATTATGGAACTTCCCCAATACAAATTATGATTATAATCTGGGTCATGGTAGATTACTATACCATCTGCATAAGAATTAGCAGATTTATGTAAACAAATTGTAATTTTTGTGCATCATACATGAACAAATAACAAATAACTTCTGACTGTGGATCCAACTTTGAATCCAGATTCTGAAGGAACTTCTGTAAATGCTTAGGAATCAATCTACATGTCTCCACTGCTGACCACCCACAATCTAATGGTCAGAGTGAATCAGAACTTTGCAAATGCTTATAAATCAACCCACACGTCTCCTCTGCTGATCACCCACCATCTAATGGTCAGAGGGAATCAGAACCTTGTAAATGCTTATAAATCAACCTACACGTCTCCTCTGCTGATCACCCACCATCTAATGGTCAGAGGGAATCAGAACCTTGTAAATGCTTAAGCATCAACCTACATGTCTCCTCTGCTGATCACCCACCATCTAATGGTCAGAGGGAACCAGAACCTTGAGCAATTCCTAGACTGCGACTGGAATCAGCAACAAGACAATCAGAAGAACGTAGTCCCTTTGGCCTAGTCCTCACATAACTCTTTGCTCCAAACAGAGTCTTGGGTGCTCCCATTTTTTCCTACCTTAGGACATGTACCAAGTAGCTTCATCCAGGACTCCTACTTGACTGGAATACCCCAGACTATACGTGAGCTACCTTCCTGGTTGATCTGTGGCAAGGTGTTCATATCTTGTTGGCTGCTCAAGCATGCCAAAAAAAGAGCTTCTAATAAACATTGTACCTCAGTCTGCTCCAGACAATATGGTCTTGTTCTCTATTAAAAACATTACATTACCCCAGCCTTTTGATAAATTTGGCTCTTGCTATATTGAGCCTTACAAGGCGTTTCAGCATATTAACCAGGCCTCCTAGAAGCTGGGAATTCCTAAAAACCTCAGATTCTATCCCACTTCTCATGTGTCCTTATTTAGCTCCTATACCCACAATCACTTTTTTCACAGGGTGTTCCCTTCTAAGCCATGACTTGGACCACAGAAGAGTGTTAGGGGGTGTAGGGGTAATGTGAGGACAAACTCCCAAAGATTTTGTTCTCCTAGGAATGCTGGTTTCTCTGGAAACACCCGCTCCTCTCACTTCTACCCAGAAAAATACTCTGCTTCCTTCTGTTTGCCTTGCCGATTGCAACACTAAAGCCAGTTATATGTTTGTCTGTGTTACCCTGATGTTTGTCTGTTACCCACATGTCTGTCTGTTACCTGTCTGTGTTATTCAGATGCCTGGCTGTCACCTATCTGTCTTACCAAGATGCCTGGCTGTCACCTGTCTGCTTTCTCTGCTTATCCAGATGCCTGGATGTCACCTGTCTGTATTATCCAGATGCCTGCCTGTAACCTGTCTGTCTGCCTTACCCAGATGCCTGGCTGTCACCTGTCTGTCTTACCCAGATGCCTGGCTGTCACCTGTCTGTCTTACCTACGTCTTTCTGTTACCTGTCTGTATGTGTTACCCACATGTCTGCCTGTCACCTGTCTGTCTTACCCACCTGTCTGTCTGTTACCCACATGTCTGTCTGTTACCTGCCTGGCTGTCTTACCCAGATATCTGTCTGTTACCTGTCTGTATTACCCAGATGTCTGTCTGTTAGCTGCCTGTCTGTGTTACATGTAAGTCTGTTACCTGTCTGTCTTACCCAGATGTCTGTTACCTGTCTGTCTTACCCAGATGTGATGTCTGTCTGTTACCTGTCTGTCTGTGTTACCTGTCTGTCTTACCCAGATGTGATGTCTGTTACCTGTCTGTCTGTTACCTGTCTGTCTTACCCAGATGTGATGTCTGTCTGTTACCTGTCTGTCTTACCCAGATGTGATGTCTGTCTGTGTTACCTGTCTGTCTTACCCAGATGTGATGTCTGTCTGTTACCTGTCTGTCTGTTACCTGTCTGTCTTACCCAGATGTGATGTCTGTCTGTTACCTGTCTGTCTTACCCAGATGTGATGTCTGTCTGTGTTACCTGTCTGTCTGTTACCTGTCTGTCTTACCCAGATGTGATGTCTGTCTGTTACCTGTCTGTCTGTTACCTGTCTGTCTTACCCAGATGTGATGTCTGTCTGTTACCTGTCTGTCTTACCCAGATGTGATGTCTGTCTGTTACCTGTCTGTCTGTGTTACCTGTCTGTCTTACCCAGATGTGATGTCTGTCTGTTACCTGTCTGTCTGTGTTACCTGTCTGTCTGTTACCTGTCTGTCTTACCCAGATGTGATGTCTGTCTGTTACCTGTCTGTCTGTGTTACCTGTCTGTCTGTTACCTGTCTGTCTTACCCAGATGTGATGTCTGTCTGTTACCTGTCTTTCTTACCCAGATGTGATGTCTGTCTGTTACCTGTCTGTCTGTTACCTGTCTGTCTTACCCAGATGTGATGTCTGTCTGTTACCTGTCTGTCTTACCCAGATGTGATGTCTGTCTGTTACCTGTCTGTCTGTGTTACCTGTCTGTCTTACCCAGATGTGATGTCTGTCTGTTACCTGTCTGTCTGTTACCTGTCTGTCTTACCCAGATGTGATGTCTGTCAGTGTTACCTGTCTGTCTTACCCAGATGTGATGTCTGTCTGTTACCTGTCTGTCTGTTACCTGTCTGTCTGTTACCTGTCTGTCTTACCCAGATGTGATGTCTGTGTTACCTGTCTGTCTGTTACCTGTCTGTCTTACCCAGATGTGATGTCTGTCTGTGTTACCTGTCTGTCTGTTACCTGTCTGTCTTACCCAGATGTGATGTCTGTCTGTTACCTGTCTGTCTTACCCAGATGTGATGTCTGTCTGTTACCTGTCTGTCTTACCCAGATGTGATGTCTGTCTGTGTTACCTGTCTGTCTGTTACCTGTCTGTCTTACCCAGATGTGATGTCTGTCTGTTACCTGTCTGTCTGTTACCTGTCTGTCTTACCCAGATGTGATGTCTGTCTGTTACCTGTCTGTCTTACCCAGATGTGATGTCTGTCTGTTACCTGTCTGTCTGTGTTACCTGTCTGTCTTACCCAGATGTGATGTCTGTCTGTTACCTGTCTGTCTGTGTTACCTGTCTGTCTGTTACCTGTCTGTCTTACCCAGATGTGATGTCTGTCTGTTACCTGTCTGTCTGTGTTACCTGTCTGTCTGTTACCTGTCTTTCTTACCCAGATGTGATGTCTGTCTGTTACCTGTCTGTCTGTTACCTGTCTGTCTTACCCAGATGTGATGTCTGTCTGTTACCTGTCTGTCTTACCCAGATGTGATGTCTGTCTGTTACCTGTCTGTCTGTTACCTGTCTGTCTGTTACCTGTCTGTCTTACCCAGATGTGATGTCTGTCAGTGTTACCTGTCTGTCTTACCCAGATGTGATGTCTGTCTGTTACCTGTCTGTCTGTTACCTGTCTGTCTGTTACCTGTCTGTCTTACCCAGATGTGATGTCTGTGTTACCTGTCTGTCTGTTACCTGTCTGTCTTACCCAGATGTGATGTCTGTCTGTTACCTGTCTGTCTTACCCAGATGTGATGTCTGTCTGTGTTACCTGTCTGTCTGTTACCTGTCTGTCTTACCCAGATGTGATGTATGTCTGTTACCTGTCTGTCTTACCCAGATGTGATGTCTGTCTGTTACCTGTCTGTCTGTTACCTGTCTGTCTTACCCAGATGTGATGTCTGTCTGTGTTACCTGTCTGTCTGTTACCTGTCTGTCTTACCCAGATGTGATGTCTGTCTGTTACCTGTCTTTCTTACCCAGATGTGATGTCTGTCTGTTACCTGTCTGTCTGTTACCTGTCTGTCTTACCCAGATGTGATGTCTGTCTGTGTTACCTGTCTGTCTTACCCAGATGTGATGTCTGTCTGTGTTACCTGTCTGTCTGTTACCTGTCTGTCTTACCCAGATGTGATGTATGTCTGTTACCTGTCTGTCTTACCCAGATGTGATGTCTGTCTGTTACCTGTCTGTCTGTTACCTGTCTGTCTTACCCAGATGTGATGTCTGTCTGTGTTACCTGTCTGTCTGTTACCTGTCTGTCTTACCCAGATGTGATGTCTGTCTGTTACCTGTCTTTCTTACCCAGATGTGATGTCTGTCTGTTACCTGTCTGTCTGTTACCTGTCTGTCTTACCCAGATGTGATGTCTGTCTGTTACCTGTCTGTCTGTGTTACCTGTCTGTCTTACCCAGATGTGATGTCTGTCTGTGTTACCTGTCTGTCTGTTACCTGTCTGTCTTACCCAGATGTAATGTCTGTCTGTTACCTGTCTGTCTTACCCAGATGTGATGTCTGTCTGTTACCTGTCTGTCTTACCCAGATGTGATGTCTGTCTGTTACCTGTCTGTCTGTGTTACCTGTCTGTCTTACCCAGATGTGATGTCTGTCTGTTACCTGTCTGTCTGTTACCTGTCTGTCTTACCCAGATGTGATGTCTGTCTGTTACCTGTCTTTCTTACCCAGATGTGATGTCTGTCTGTTACCTGTCTGTCTTACCCAGATGTGATGTCTGTCTGTTACCTGTCTGTCTGTTACCTGTCTGTCTTACCCAGATGTGATGTCTGTCTGTTACCTGTCTGTCTGTTACCTGTCTGTCTTACCCAGATGTGATGTCTGTCTGTTACCTGTCTGTCTTACCCAGATGTGATGTCTGTCTGTGTTACCTGTCTGTCTTACCCAGATGTGATGTCTGTCTGTTACCTGTCTGTCTGTGTTACCTGTCTGTCTTACCCAGATGTGATGTCTGTCTGTGTTACCTGTCTGTCTTACCCAGATGTGATGTCTG
The DNA here is from genome assembly GCA_037306005.1 of Rhinophrynus dorsalis. NCBI lineage: Eukaryota > Metazoa > Chordata > Amphibia > Anura > Rhinophrynidae > Rhinophrynus > Rhinophrynus dorsalis. Next base: position 1,055,455 of record CM074725.1, on the reverse strand, counting down.
TCTGTTACCTGTCTGTCTGTTACCTGTCTGTCTGTTACCTGTCTGTCTTACCCAGATGTGATGTCTGTCTGTGTTACCTGTCTGTCTGTTACCTGTCTGTCTGTTACCTGTCTGTCTTACCCAGATATGATGTCTGTCTGTTACCTGTCTGTCTGTTACCTGTCTGTCTTACCCAGATGTGATGTCTGTCTGTTACCTGTCTGTCTGTTACCTGTCTGTCTGTTACCTGTCTGTCTTACCCAGATATGATGTCTGTCTGTTACCTGTCTGTCTGTTACCTGTCTGTCTTACCCAGATGTGATGTCTGTCTGTTACCTGTCTGTCTGTTACCTGTCTGTCTTACCCAGATGTGATGTCTGTCTGTTACCTGTCTGTCTTACCCAGATGTGATGTCTGTCTGTGTTACCTGTCTGTCTGTTACCTGTCTGTCTTACCCAGATGTGATGTCTGTCTGTTACCTGTCTGTCTGTGTTACCTGTCTGTCTTACCCAGATGTGATGTCTGTCTGTTACCTGTCTGTCTGTTACCTGTCTGTCTTACCCAGATGTGATGTCTGTCTGTTACCTGTCTGTCTTACCCAGATGTGATGTCTGTCTGTGTTACCTGTCTGTCTTACCCAGATGTGATGTCTGTCTGTTACCTGTCTGTCTGTTACCTGTCTGTCTGTTACCTGTCTGTCTTACCCAGATGTGATGTCTGTCTGTTACCTGTCTGTCTTACCCAGATGTGATGTCTGTCTGTTACCTGTCTGTCTGTTACCTGTCTGTCTGTTACCTGTCTGTCTTACCCAGATGTGATGTCTGTCTGTTACCTGTCTGTCTTACCCAGATGTGATGTCTGTCTGTTACCTGTCTTTCTTACCCAGATGTGATGTCTGTCTGTTACCTGTCTGTCTTACCCAGATGTGATGTCTGTCTGTTACCTGTCTGTCTGTTACCTGTCTGTCTTACCCAGATGTGATGTCTGTCTGTGTTACCTGTCTGTCTTACCCAGATGTGATGTCTGTCTGTTACCTGTCTGTCTGTGTTACCTGTCTGTCTTACCCAGATGTGATGTCTGTCTGTTACCTGTCTGTCTGTTACCTGTCTGTCTTACCCAGATGTGATGTCTGTCTGTTACCTGTCTTTCTTACCCAGATGTGATGTCTGTCTGTTACCTGTCTGTCTTACCCAGATGTGATGTCTGTCTGTTACCTGTCTGTCTTACCCAGATGTGATGTCTGTCTGTTACCTGTCTTTCTTACCCAGATGTGATGTCTGTCTGTTACCTGTCTGTCTTACCCAGATGTGATGTCTGTCTGTTACCTGTCTGTCTTACCCAGATGTGATGTCTGTCTGTTACCTGTCTTTCTTACCCAGATGTGATGTCTGTCTGTGTTACCTGTCTGTCTTACCCAGATGTGATGTCTGTCTGTTACCTGTCTTTCTTACCCAGATGTGATGTCTGTCTGTTACCTGTCTGTCTTACCCAGATGTGATGTCTGTCTGTGTTACCTGTCTGTCTGTTACCTGTCTGTCTTACCCAGATGTGATGTCTGTCTGTTACCTGTCTGTCTGTTACCTGTCTGTCTTACCCAGATGTGATGTCTGTCTGTTACCTGTCTGTCTGTTACCTGTCTGTCTTACCCAGATGTGATGTCTGTCTGTTACCTGTCTGTCTGTTACCTGTCTGTCTTACCCAGATGTGATGTCCGTCTGTTACCTGTCTGTCTGTTACCTGTCTGTCTTACCCAGATGTGATGTCTGTCTGTTACCTGTCTGTCTGTTACCTGTCTGTCTTACCCAGATGTGATGTCTGTCTGTTACCTGTCTGTCTGTTACCTGTCTGTCTTACCCAGATGTGATGTCTGTCTGTTACCTGTCTGTCTGTTACCTGTCTGTCTTACCCAGATGTGATGTCTGTCTGTTACCTGTCTGTCTGTTACCTGTCTGTCTTACCCAGATGTGATGTCCGTCTGTTACCTGTCTGTCTGCGTTACCTGTCTGTCTGTTACCTGTCTGTCTTACCCAGATGTAATGTCTGTCTGTTACCTGTCTGTCTGTGTTACCTGTCTGTCTTACCCAGATGTGATGTCTGTCTGTTACCTGTCTTTCTTACCCAGATGTGATGTCTGTCTGCGTTACCTGTCTGTCTGTTACCTGTCTGTCTTACCCAGATGTGATGTCTGTCTGTTACCTGTCTGTCTGTTACCTGTCTGTCTTACCCAGATGTGATGTCTGTCTGTTACCTGTCTGTCTGTGTTACCTGTCTGTCTTACCCAGATGTGATGTCTGTCTGTTACCTGTCTTTCTTACCCAGATGTGATGTCTGTCTGTGTTACCTGTCTGTCTGTGTTACCTGTCTGTCTTACCCAGATGTGATGTCTGTCTGTTACCTGTCTGTCTGTTACCTGTCTGTCTTACCCAGATGTGATGTCTGTCTGTTACCTGTCTGTCTGTTACCTGTCTGTCTTACCCAGATGTGATGTCTGTCTGTTACCTGTCTGTCTTACCCAGATGTGATGTCTGTCTGTCTGTTACCTGTCTATCTGTTACCTGTCTGTCTTACCCAGATGTGATGTCTGTCTGTCTGTTACCTGTCTGTCTGTTACCTGTCTGTCTTACCCAGATGTAATGTCTGTCTGTTACCTGTCTGTCTGTGTTACCTGTCTGTCTTACCCAGATGTGATGTCTGTCTGTTACCTGTCTGTGTTACCCAGATGTGATGTCTGTCTGTTACCTGTCTGTCTGTTACCTGTCTGTCTTACCCAGATGTGATGTCTGTCTGTTACCTGTCTGTCTTACCCAGATGTGATGTCTGTCTGTTACCTGTCTGTCTTACCCAGATGTGATGTCTGTCTGTGTTACCTGTCTGTCTTACCCAGATGTGATGTCTGTCTGTTACCTGTCTGTCTTACCCAGATGTGATGTCTGTCTGTTACCTGTCTGTGTTACCCAGATGTGATGTCTGTCTGTCTGTTACCTGTCTATCTGTTACCTGTCTGTCTTACCCAGATGTGATGTCTGTCTGTCTGTTACCTGTCTGTCTGTTACCTGTCTGTCTTACCCAGATGTAATGTCTGTCTGTTACCTGTCTGTCTGTGTTACCTGTCTGTCTTACCCAGATGTGATGTCTGTCTGTTACCTGTCTGTGTTACCTGTCTGTCTTACCCAGATGTGATGTCTGTCTGTCTGTTACCTGTCTGTCTGTTACCTGTCTGTCTTACCCAGATGTGATGTCTGTCTGTGTTACCTGTCTGTCTGTTACCTGTCTGTCTTACCCAGATGTGATGTCTGTCTGTTACCTGTCTGTCTGTGTTACCTGTCTGTCTTACCCAGATGTGATGTCTGTCTGTTACCTGTCTGTCTGTTACCTGTCTTTCTTACCCAGATGTGATGTCCGTCTGTTACCTGTCTGTCTGCGTTACCTGTCTGTCTGTTACCTGTCTGTCTTACCCAGATGTAATGTCTGTCTGTTACCTGTCTGTCTGTTACCTGTCTTTCTTACCCAGATGTGATGTCCGTCTGTTACCTGTCTGTCTGCGTTACCTGTCTGTCTGTTACCTGTCTGTCTTACCCAGATGTAATGTCTGTCTGTTACCTGTCTGTCTTACCCAGATGTGATGTCTGTCTGTTACCTGTCTGTCTGTTACCTGTCTGTCTTACCCAGATGTGATGTCTGTCTGTTACCTGTCTGTCTGTGTTACCTGTCTGTCTGTGTTACCTGTCTGTCTTACCCAGATGTAATGTCTGTCTGTTACCTGTCTGTCTGTTACCTGTCTGTCTTACCCAGATGTGATGTCTGTCTGTTACCTGTCTGTCTGTGTTACCTGTCTTTCTTACCCAGATGTGATGTCTGTCTGTTACCTGTCTGTCTGTTACCTGTCTTTCTTACCCAGATGTGATGTCTGTCTGTTACCTGTCTGTCTGTTACCTGTCTGTCTTACCCAGATGTGATGTCTGTCTGTTACCTGTCTGTCTGTTACCTGTCTTTCTTACCCAGATGTGATGTCTGTCTGTTACCTGTCTGTCTGTTACCTGTCTGTCTTACCCAGATGTGATGTCTGTCTGTTACCTGTCTGTCTGTGTTACCTGTCTGTCTTACCCAGATGTGATGTCTGTCTGTTACCTGTCTGTCTGTTACCTGTCTTTCTTACCCAGATGTAATGTCTGTCTGTTACCTGTCTGTCTGTTACCTGTCTTTCTTACCCAGATGTAATGTCTGTCTGTTACCTGTCTGTCTTACCCAGATGTGATGTCTGTCTGTTACCTGTCTGTCTGTTACCTGTCTTTCTTACCCAGATGTAATGTCTGTCTGTTACCTGTCTGTCTGTTACCTGTCTTTCTTACCCAGATGTGATGTCTGTCTGTTACCTGTCTGTCTTACCCAGATGTGATGTCTGTCTGTTACCTGTCTGTCTGTTACCTGTCTTTCTTACCCAGATGTGATGTCTGTCTGTTACCTGTCTGTCTGTTACCTGTCTGTCTTACCCAGATGTGATGTCTGTCTGTTACCTGTCTGTCTGTGTTACCTGTCTTTCTTACCCAGATGTGATGTCTGTCTGTTACCTGTCTGTCTGTTACCTGTCTTTCTTACCCAGATGTAATGTCTGTCTGTTACCTGTCTGTCTGTTACCTGTCTTTCTTACCCAGATGTAATGTCTGTCTGTTACCTGTCTGTCTGTTACCTGTCTGTCTGTGTTACCTGTCTGTCTTACCCAGATGTGATGTCTGTCTGTTACCTGTCTGTCTGTTACCTGTCTGTCTGTGTTACCTGTCTGTCTTACCCAGATGTAATGTCTGTCTGTTACCTGTCTGTCTGTTACCTGTCTGTCTTACCCAGATGTGATGTCTGTCTGTTACCTGTCTGTCTGTGTTACCTGTCTTTCTTACCCAGATGTGATGTCTGTCTGTTACCTGTCTGTCTGTTACCTGTCTTTCTTACCCAGATGTGATGTCTGTCTGTTACCTGTCTGTCTGTGTTACCTGTCTGTCTTACCCAGATGTGATGTCTGTCTGTTACCTGTCTGTCTGTGTTACCTGTCTGTCTTACCCAGATGTGATGTCTGTCTGTTACTTGTCTGTCTGTGTTACCTGTCTGTCTGTGTTACCTGTCTGTCTTACCCAGATGTGATGTCTGTCTGTTACCTGTCTGTCTTACCCAGATGTGATGTCTGTCTGTTACCTGTCTGTCTTACCCAGATGTGATGTCTGTCTGTTACCTGTCTGTCTGTTACCTGTCTTTCTTACCCAGATGTGATGTCTGTCTGTGTTACCTGTCTGTCTGTTACCTGTCTGTCTTACCCAGATGTGATGTCTGTCTGTTACCTGTCTGTCTGTTACCTGTCTGTCTTACCCAGATGTGATGTCTGTCTGTGTTACCTGTATGTCTGTTACCTGTCTGTCTTACCCAGATGTGATGTCTGTCTGTTACCTGTCTGTCTTACCCAGATGTGATGTCTGTCTGTTACCTGTCTGTCTGTGTTACCTGTCTGTCTTACCCAGATGTGATGTCTGTCTGTTACCTGTCTGTCTGTTACCTGTCTGTCTTACCCAGATGTGATGTCTGTCTGTGTTACCTGTCTGTCTGTGTTACCTGTCTGTCTTACCCAGATGTGATGTCCGTCTGTTACCTGTCTGTCTGTGTTACCTGTCTGTCTGTTACCTGTCTGTCTGTGTTACCTGTCTGTCTTACCCAGATGTGATGTCTGTCTGTTACCTGTCTGTCTTACCCAGATGTGATGTCTGTCTGTTACCTGTCTGTCTGTGTTACCTGTCTGTCTTACCCAGATGTGATGTCTGTCTGTTACCTGTCTGTCTGTTACCTGTCTGTCTTACCCAGATGTGATGTCTGTCTGTTACCTGTCTGTCTTACCCAGATGTGATGTCTGTCTGTTACCTGTCTGTCTGTTACCTGTCTGTCTTACCCAGATGTGATGTCTGTCTGTTACCTGTCTGTCTTACCCAGATGTGATGTCTGTCTGTTACCTGTCTGTCTGTTACCTGTCTGTCTTACCCAGATGTGATGTCTGTCTGTTACCTGTCTGTCTGTGTTACCTGTCTGTCTGTTACCTGTCTGTCTTACCCAGATGTGATGTCTGTCTGTTACCTGTCTGTCTTACCCAGATGTGATGTCTGTCTGTTACCTGTCTGTCTGTGTTACCTGTCTGTCTTACCCAGATGTGATGTCTGTCTGTTACCTGTCTGTCTTACCCAGATGTGATGTCTGTCTGTTACCTGTCTGTCTTACCCAGATGTGATGTCTGTCTGTGTTACCTGTCTGTCTGTTACCTGTCTGTCTGTTACCTGTCTGTCTTACCCAGATGTGATGTCTGTCTGTTACCTGTCTGTCTTACCCAGATGTGATGTCTGTCTGTTACCTGTCTGTCTTACCCAGATGTGATGTCTGTCTGTTACCTGTCTGTCTGTGTTACCTGTCTGTCTTACCCAGATGTGATGTCTGTCTGTTACCTGTCTGTCTGTTACCTGTCTGTCTTACCCAGATGTGATGTCTGTCTGTTACCTGTCTGTCTGTTACCTGTCTGTCTTACCCAGATATGATGTCTGTCTGTTACCTGTCTGTCTGTTACCTGTCTTTCTTACCCAGATGTGATGTCTGTCTGTTACCTGTCTGTCTTACCCAGATTTGATGTCCGTCTGTTACCTGTCTGTCACAGTGTTACCCACATGTCTATCTGTTACCTGTCTGTCTGTCTCTCACCTGGATGTCTGTCTGTCTCACACCCGGATGTCCTGTGTCTCTCACTGATTGGCTTTAGAGCGCGTGGAGTGGAGCGGAGGATGCTGGGATTTGTTTCTCTTCTGTGATTGGTTCTCTATTTGTGACATCATCCAGTTAAACGGAAGTGACGTGTGCAAATAGGAAATGGATTGACGGGATCACACCGGGACATAAGCACCGTCCGTGCCGCGCCCCCTACCGGTCACAGGGGAAAGGTCAGAGGTCATGAAGTGCGATAAGTCGGACCGACAGCACCGGAGGAGAAGACTAATAGTGTACCGGTGAGACAGACAGACTGACTGACCATGTAACTGTCAGACTGACCATGTACCACTGACCAGTGAGACCAATAGACTGGCCACATACCAGACAGACTGACCATGTCTATGTACCAGTGAGACCAATAAACTGATCACGGGCCAGACAGAATGACCATGTACCTGACTGACTGACAAACTGACGGACCGTGTACCAGACAAACTGACCATGTACCGATGAGACAACCATATTGACTATGTACCAGACAAACTGACCATGTACTGGTGAGACTGACTAACCATGTACCAGATAAACTGACCATGTACCGGTGAGACCGACATAATGACCATTTACCAGATAAACTGACCATGTACCGGTGAGACCGACATAATGACCATTTACCAGATAAACTGACCATGTGCCGGTGAGACCGACATATTGACCATGTGCCAGATAAACTGACCATGTACTGGTGAGTCCGACATATTGACCATGTACCAGATAAACTGACCATGTACCGGTGAGACCGACATATTGACCATGTACCAGATAAACTGACCATGTACCGGTGAGACCGACATATTGACCATGGAGCAGACAGAGTGACCATGTGCCCGTGAGACCGACATATTGACCATGGAGCAGACAGAGTGACCATGTACCGGTGAGACCGACATATTGACCATGGAGCAGACAGAGTGACCATGTGCCGGTGAGACCGACATATTGACCATGGAGCAGACAGAGTGACCATGTGCCGGTGAGACCGACATATTGACCATGGAGCAGACAGAGTGACCATGTGCCGGTGAGACCAAAAGACTGGCCACGTAACAGACAGACTGACCGACTATGTACCAGTGAAACTGACCAACTGACTGACCATATACCAGACAGACTGACTGACCATGTACCAGACTGACTGGCCACGGACCATGCTGGCTGGCCGGCCATGAACCAGGCTGGCTGACTAAATCAGAGACTAGCTAACTGACAAGACTAACAAGAGGGACTGTCTGACCGAGGGACTGTCTGACTGACTAAATGAGAGACTGACAAGAGGGACTGGCTGACTCAGTGACTAAATTAGAGGTATCAGCTGACCAGGTCACTGACTGAGGGACTGGCTAACCGACCTAAACGAGAGACTGATGGACTGGCCGACAGATGGACTGAATGAGAGGCAGGCCGACTGCCTGAGGTGCAGACTGACTAAATGAGAGATGACCAAGGGACTGGCTGACTAAGAGAGAGAATGGCCGACTGACTGAGGTACTGGCCAACGGATCAAATGAGAGATTGACCGAAGGAGCAACTAACAGACTAATTGAGAGATTGACCGAGGGACCAGCTGACCAAGGGACTGACCAACCAACCTACTAAATGAGAGACTGACCGAGAGACCGACCGAAGGACTAAATGAGAGACTGATTGAGGGACCATCTAACTGAGGGACAGATCTACTGACAGTCTAAAAGAGAGACTGACTAAGCGACCGGCCAACCAAGGGACTAAATGAGAGACTGACCGTGGGACCGTCTGACTTATGGACCGAACAGCTCCTGCATTTTTGTTTTGTTAGGTATAACCATGTGTTCCTGCTCCCATCCCCTTCACTGGCCCCAAAGTACACAAAAATCCCTTTCTATGTACTGTGTGTAACAGAAGGACTTATCTATGTAGCAGTCTATTATACGGCAGTCAGAAGAATGTCTTGTTTATGAAAACAACGTTTCCCACCGGTTCAAAAAGTATATTTGTGTTTATATTTTCAAATCACCAGGAAGCAGCTCTTTGACTTGCTGAATGACCAGCAAATTCCTTTCTTCTAGGATTCTCAGAAGAAAGGGTGAAGACCCTTCTAAGAACATTCCTGCCACGTGTGCAATATACAAACTATAAGCCCCCTTTAATCTTATTCTCCCCAGATAGGCATGATATAAACAACATATAAAAAGAGGCTTGTTAGTGCCAAGTTCCCATGAAGATATCACATGATATGTTTATTTATAATACTCCACGTATGGGGATATCTTAAATACCACGTAACTGGAAATGGCAAATAAGCCCTACGCAATTTATATCATAATGACACTTCTTCAGTGGCATAAATGAGAGCATAAAGCATTTATACTTATAAAATACATTTTGTGTAATATATCTACCTTACAACTGAGTTTTATAGATCATGTTTGCCTTGCCTTATCACTTCCATTTTTGAAATCCACCTCCGTTCCTTATAGACGGGAGCTTCCTGTCAGCAAAACCATAGCTTAAAACTTCCACTGCTGCATCATAAGAGCTAAATAAGGCTAGTAGTCCCAGAGTTATTGTAATTCAAAATCTAATCCAAATACATAAGGAGAAAGGGACCGAGCAAAATGGTGAATTTGTAGGTACTGAAAACAGTCCAGGAAGTAGTGCATTTCCTATCCCTAACTAAGGGCAAATCAAGAATTCTAACCCTATCTGCAGTATCATTTATATAGTGTAGGCCCGCTGCCTTCCAGGTTGAGAAGGCATTCTGAGAAACACCTGGGGGAATTTCTGAGTTACTAAAAAGAGGGGTGAGTTTGGGAGGGGCTCCCAGGAGTGATGGGAACTGTCTTCGAGCTACATCGAAAACGTCTAGATAAAAGTGGATAGTTGGGAACGTCTCGTTGTGGGCTGCCTAGGATTCTAGTGACATAAGGGATTGTTCTCAGGATAGTAAAATATGTCCAGTTATAGACTACAGCAGAGATTCTACACCATAAACAGGACATTGATATATACCTGACTTGTGTGTGGAGGGTGAAAACAAACCCAGTAGTTAGGCACATCCTATGTAATAATTCGCTAGAATATTTGTTACGATGCAGTCATGCGCAGTGCCCACGTTCAGGCAGTCTCTACTGCGCATGATTGCATCGCGTGAGTGAGGAAACGCAAGGCTGCATCGCGTGGAGCAGTGAGGTAGAGGCCTCTTAACCCTTTGGGTGCCAGAGGGGTACGCAACGAATTGCTTTGAAATGTGTTGCATACCCCTCTGGCACTGAAAGAGTTCTCATTACCCGGATCCTGGCCCGTGTACACGGGCTTTTACACTAGTCCAGTATAAAACACAAATCCCTAATAAGGCATCTCAGTCTCATCCGGGACTTTCTTCGGATATGAAATCAGAAATATTGCATTGATTCCATCCCTGAAGAATATCCCTGATGTGACTGAAATGGGGATTATATATATTGTGTTCTATTAAGAGCTGGGCTTTATATTGACTGTGCCGGACTAGTGGTTTGTGTCCACACTCTCAGGAGGTTTTGCACTAAGCTTGGAGCTATTTTAGCTGTGTGCGGTCTCCTCTTTGCTTATTCTGCTGTATGGAGGGATCATTCCTATGTAAGTCCTTTTGTTCTACATATTCAGAGCCCCTGATTCCTGCAGTCAGTTTCCCCTTTGATGAAGAGAGAATTATCAGTGATCGCTGTGCAGAAAGAGAATCATTAAGGTGGAGATAATGATTGTGTGATTCTGAGGGTAATACGTATTCATTCTTTTTACTTCCAGTCCATCTCCTGAAAATTCCCTCAACTCCCCTGTAGCTGTACAGAGCGTGGCGTTCCCCTCACAGTCCAGCCATGGAGATCCTGACGTGGAGCAGAGGGAGCACAAGAGAAGGTGCAAGGTTGATGTGTCCAGCTCCCCTATGGAAACAGAAGGCAAGAAGACTTTTTCTGAGGGCTTCAAGGAGGTGAGCCATGTGGAATCGGAAGTGGCTGTGCGGGCTGGTACATTGCTGTATGACATTATGTGACAGGTGGACTTTGGTGGAACATGAGATATGATGGATGATCAATCTGATAGGTGGCCCCCTGCAGGTGAGCAGGATGGGGGGCAGTTGTGTGGAATCTGGTGGGACACGAGATCTGATGGAGGAGGTGACTCCCAAGAGGATCGATCAGCCATGTTTTAAAGGGATAGTATTATTTAGTTTTATCTTTATTTTATTTTGTAGGCATTAAAAACACATGAAGAACGATAGAAGTCTTATTGAGAGATATTCACAAGCAAAGTTCCCCCTCCCGCCCCTTTTACCTAGTGTAAGCCATCTCTTCTCAGATGTGGAATGCAGTCCATAGACCAGACAGATAACAGAAGGGGACAATCTTCTTCCTATGAGAACAATGAAAGCCCTGCCCCCCTTGACAAGTTTTTCAGGTTTTTCCCTTATCTTAATTGAAGATTGTCCCTCTCTGCAGTCTACCTGGGCACCTCCCTTCTGATCTGGCTGAGCAGTGTTACATCAGTAAAAGGGGCGGGAGGGGGATACTTTGTCATTGAATTACTCTTGAACTACAACTCTGACAGAACTGAAATAACACTCTCCAAAGTCCAAATACTATGATGATTAATTAGAGCTACTTTTATTATGAAACATTACTATCCCTTTAAGACTGGTGCAATGGGAAATAAAAAATAGTCCAACTTATTCAGTGTCTCATAACTTTGATTTTGTTCTTTTGAGTGCCAGTTCAGTAGATGCGTGTAGTATATGGTTTAAATATTAGTGTATATTAGATTCAGGTAAGCTTGGAAATGAGAGCTCATGTTGCATCTCAAGGAAAAGCAGTTTTTCTTGAAGCTTTAACAATACTACTAGTCTGTTCATCTTGCGGAAAGTAGAGAGGCTAATAAGTTTCCCCTGAACTACCACTTCATTGGGTCAACCATAGAGTGAAAACTGAATCTGCAAAAGTGGCATTGTCAACAAAATAGGACTGTTAGAGGTCTGGGTCTGAACTGCCTCCCTGTTATGCAACAGAGATTCATTCATGAGCCAGTGTGACTAGTGGATGGTGCTGGAGAGAAGCAATTTGAGTGATATACCAGTGTGGTTAAATTAGATAGTCGATACTGTCTTGGGGTCACTGGTTCAATCCACAGGTGATCTTTTCACTAGAACATGTCTAATCTAGATTAGACCTTGTGATTGTTGGAAAAGAACAGCTGTTCTCATAGCAAGAGATAATGCAAATGTCAGATATCAACTAGGTCTGGTGAGAAGAACCATTCAGAGAACAACAACAGTCTCTGGTGTTGAGGTGAACGAAGGAAGTGTGTTGTCAGCTGATACTGATCATTGAAGGATGTGCAGTGGCATTAAAGAGAGGGCTACAGGCAAATTTGTGTGTGAAATCTGAAGAGCATCCCAGGGGGTGTGGGTGGGATTGCAAGGTGCATATAGGGTTAAAAAATTTTAAAGCACATTAACGAAATGAGGTATTAAGCAAGAGATAACCTCCTACATTTTCTGGGTTTTCTAGTGTGCAGTTAGGGGACATCATCCAGTCAAAGAGGATGATACTGCAAGTTTTTTATTTGTGGCTGTTGAATGATATGCATGAGTGTAAGTGCCCCAGGAGAGACTTGTAATACTATTCCACTTAAAATGGGTCTCTGGTCATCACTATATCTATATTCCTTTCCCATACAGCAAATGTTGTGTTTAAGGGGAGAGTTCAGACCCTTGTTATAAATCGAGAGTAGCCACGTGTAGTCAGTAAGGTGATCTCTAGGAGGACATATACTTGCATTATGGGGAAACTGTGTCCTAGACCAATAGTCAGACTGGCAAACCTCACCGGATTGGTGGTGATGTTTGTTGGTTACCTTAAGGTAACGGAAGTTGCTGTCTGTCCTGTGCACTGCCCAGATTGGTGGTGACGATCTTTGGTTATCTTAAGGTAACGGAAGTGGCTGCCTGCGCACAGAGCTTCTCTTGTAACCTCTGTGCCCTGGATGCCTGACAAAGAAAGTGGATTACTTCAATAACATGGACTTACGCACCATAATACAACTATTACTTTGCCTATCGCTATATTACTAATGTATTGGGGGGCAATATTATGAAGCTGAAAGTTCCGCTTTCATTCAGATCTGCCTATGTCATGTTAACCAAAATTCAAGCAGATTTTCACACTTTTATTTCTGGGGAAAGTGAAATGTCAGCCTTACACAGACCCCAAGCTCTCAACTAAAACAAGTCTTCTCCTTAAAATGGAACTCGGCCCTTACCAGATACTTGGGCACCCTGATTCCAGCAGATCTCTCATAGATCTAATCTTTCTCCCACTTCTCTTCACCATTACACAAGACCTTCTCAATGGTGTGAGAAAAGCTTGAACTCTAGAGATATTTTATGTAGTTGAAGGCTGCATGAGTTGGAGATAGACTGAATGTGGGGAGTGAAGGACAGATTCACCCCCAAGCAGAGTGATTTGGAGGTTGGTGTGATGATGGAGTTTAGTGAGGCAAATATCCGGGGAAAGGCTGGTTAGAGAGGGAGGAAAATTATAAGTTTAGGTGTAATTGTGCTGGATTTTAGCTGATGGGAGGACATACAGGGAGACACAGGAGAGAGGAAATGAGATACATGGGACGGCAAGGAAGGGGAGATTTCTGGGGAGATAAATTTGGGTCTTACCAGCACAGAGAGAAAATGAGATGGACCGGACGGGAAGGAAGGGGAGAGGTCTGGGGAGATAGATTTGGGTCTTACCAGCACAGAGAGGAAATGAGATGGACGGGAGGGTAGGGGAGGGTTCTCAGGAGATATATTTGGGTCTTACCAGCACAGAGAGGAAATGAGTGGACGGGAAAGAAGGGGAGGGGTTTGGGGAGATATGTTTGGGTCTTACCAGCACAGAGAGGAAATGAGATGGATGGGAGGGGTCTTGGGAGATATATTTGGGTCTTACTAGCACAGAGAGGAAATGAGATGGGCGGGAAGGAAGGGGAGAGGTCTGGGGAGATATATTTGGGTCTTACCAGCACAGAGAGGAAATGAGATGGGCGGGAAGGAAGGGGAGAGGTCTGGGGAGATATATTTGGGTCTTACCAGCACAGAGAGGAAATGAGATGGGCGGGAAGGAAGGGGAGAGGTCTGGGGAGATATATTTGGGTCTTACCAGCACAGAGAGGAAATGACATGGACGGGAATGAAGGGGAGAGGTCTCGGGAGATATATTTGGGTCTTACCAGCACAGAGAGGATGGATGGGAGGGAAGGGGAGAGGTCTGGGGAGATATATTTCTGTCTTACCAGCACAGAGAGGAAATGAGATGGATGGGAGGGGTCTTGGGAGATATATTTGGGTCTTACCAGCACAGAGAGGAAATGAGATGGATGGGAGGGGTCTTGGGAGATATATTTGGGTCTTACTAGCACAGAGAGGAAATGAGATGGGCGGGAGGGTAGGGGAGGGGTCTCAGGAGATATATTTGGGTCTTACCAGCACAGAGAGGAAATGAGATGGACGGGAAAGAAGGGGAGGGGTTTGGGGAGATATGTTTGGGTCTTACCAGCACAGAGAGGAAGTGAGATGGGAGGGAGGGTAGGGGAGGGGTCTCGGGAGATATATTTGGGTCTTACCAGCACAGAGAGGAAAAGAGATGGGCGGGAGGGTAGGGGAGGGGTCTCGGGAGATATATTTGGGTCTCCTCAGCACAGAGAGGAAAAGAGATTCATGGCACAGGAGGGAAGAAGACATCTCATCAGAACAGAGATGATAGTGAAACTCAGAAGACTTTATTAGTTTCCTATGATGAACTGCTCTAATCTAAGATCTCAGTGTATTTTGCTCTAAGGATCCATAAACTCATTTCTCATGTACTTGGATATGCCCCTTCCCATTGCTTATGTGCCACTGCCTCTTCCTTGCTTATTTTCTCCCTTCTTCTCAAAATCTCACTAAAATGTGTTTATAATAAAAAATAATATAATAAATATGAATACAATTAAAAATATAATAAAAAAGTGTGAAATATTGGAATCTTTTTGTTCTTGCTGGTGCAGTTGGTTTGCCCCACATTTGTCTCTGTGCAGAGGGCAATGTTGTGGTGTTTGTCTCTCTGTCTTTACGTTGTGTTCCCTCTTTTTCCTGCTGCCTTGGAGAGCCGAGTTTAGGTAATTATGTGTCCCCTGCTATGGTGTGTTTATGACAGGATGGTCCCCATAGAGTCACAATGTCCCTTATTGTCAGATGATCTCTGTCTGTCTGCCATTGCCAGAACATAGGCGAGTCCATCAGTGGCACAAGATCGATTCCCACACCTGTGTTCAAGCAGGGAAATGTAATCTCCTAGGAGTGCCAGAGACTTCTATTAGTAATGCATTGTGCTTGATGGAGTGGTTCTTGGTCTATTCTGGTCCTATACAGGGGTATACTGTCTGCCCATCAGATTAGCGGTAGTCCTCTGCAATAGTCCTACTGGTGTCCACTCCCTGACTAGCATTTTCTCTCATTTGTCATCCTGTCTTGGGTTCCTGATCCTCGTATGCAGTACCATCCTCACCCTACAACCCCCACGGTTTGTTTCCTTCTCTTCCACTAGTCTCTAATCCCCTCTCTCATCTCACCCAGTCCCCCCTCACTAATTTCTCTCCTTCACTCATCCCCTCTCTAATCTCTCCTCTCACCAGTCCCCCCCACTAATGCCTTTCCTCACTCATCTCTCTTCCCCTCTCTCACCTCTTCTCTCTCTCCTCTCACTACTAATGCCTCTCCTGCCCTCATCCCCTCTCTAGTCTCTCGTCTTACCCAATCCCCCCTCTACTAATGCCTCTCCTTCACTCCTCAGCTTGGTCGCTGTGTGTACTACCACTCATGTCTAGAGCCACACACTAGGCCTCCCCTCTTCTGTACCTTTGCTGGTGCCCAGATTGCTCTGTGTGTACCACGTCAGGTATTGATTTCTTGAGATTAATTATCTAGGTAGGGGGCTATGGTCACAGAGACTGTGCTTGATGTTCCTAATTGGACGGTCTTCAGTACATTCTTTGTTTTTCTCATTGCAGCTGGAGGCTCCATGTGGAAAAGCCCATCCAAATGAAAGGTGAGGACACCATTCTTTCTCTTCCTGACTCTACCCTCATTCCCACCAGCAGGAGATGACGACAGATCTAGTGACTAGAACTGTATTAGTGTTTGGGATGACCTGTCTTCACAGTAATAGATGCTGCCGCCTCCTCATTATTTGAACTGTTAAGCTGGGTTTGTAAAGGACAATAAGGCATAAGTGATAAGGACTGGCTGCAACCCTTGAACTCTTATTGGGCTTTCCTACTTTCAGATACCCAAGAGGATAGGACAGCTCGATCTTTCCAAGGCAACTTGGAGGGAATCTTCTTTCATCTGCTCCTATGGACAGTGAGCAGTGACCGATACTCTTCATAATCTACTGGGCTCTCAACATAAGATGAATGAAGAGGGAAACCCAGAGAGCAAAGGGAGTAGGAGAGGAGCCGTGGTATTGGAGGGGGAGCGGAGTGGCTTGGGGGTGAGGGACCAAAGAGCAAAGGGAGTAGGAGAGGAGCCGTGGTATTGGAGGGGGAGCGGAGTGGCTTGGGGGTGAGGGACCAAAGAGCAAAGGGAGTAGGAGAGGAGCCGTGGTATTGGAGGGGGAGCGGAGTGGCTTGGGGGTGGGGGACCAAAGAGCAAAGGGAGTAGGAGAGGAGCCGTGGTATTGGAGGATGAGCGGAGTGGCTTGGGGGTGGGGGACCAAAGAGCAAAGGGAGTAGGAGAGGAGCCGTGGTATTGGAGGGGGAGCGGAGTGGCTTGGGGGTGAGGGACCAAAGAGCAAAGGGAGTAGGAGAGGAGCCGTGGTATTGGAGGAGGAGCGGAGTGGCTTAGGGGTGAGGGACCAAAGAGCAAAGGGAGTAGGAGAGGAGCCGTGGTATTGGAGGGGGAGCGGAGTGGCTTGGGGGTGGGGGACCAAAGAGCAAAGGGAGTAGGAGAGGAGCCGTGGTATTGGAGGGGGAGCGGAGTGGCTTGGGGGTGGGGGGCCAAAGAGCAAAGGGAGTTTGAAAAGAGCAGGAAGGGGGAACAGAGTGGAAGGGGGGGCAGAGAAGAAAGGGATTAGGCGAATAACTAGCATATGGGACGGAGTAGAATAGGGTGTGGGGTCAGAGAGGAAAGGGATTAGGAGAAGAGGAGGAAAGGAAGAGAATGGGGGAGCAGAGAGGAACGGGAGTAGGAAAATGGGATGTTTGTACTAAAGATAAACCCTTTTCTTGTAGTCCCTTGAAGCAAGACTGTCCAAGATCAGTCCCCAAGGGCCCCCAACTAGCCAGGATTTAAGGGTTCCCTGATTAAGCACAGGTGAGTTAATCATTGGCTCATTCATTTGGACTGACCCGCTTGTGCTTAAGCAGAGACATCCTTAAATCGTGTACTGTTGGTGGTCCTTGAGGACTGAACTTGGAAACCCCTACATTGAGGGGTGCAGGGATCATGGAGTATACAGCTACTCCTTACCGGAGCCGGGCGCTCTAACTGAAGCTCCTCCCACTCACTGCCTTCTCTATTTCTCTACCAACTCAAGCTCACTCAGTTACTGGTTAGCAAAGCCAGGAAACTTTTAAAGAACTCTACCAATCTGAGAAACAGTCACAGGGCACCCCAAGCCAGACAAGTTGTTGATGGGCAGGGTGCCCTGCATCCTTCAGTGGACTACGATAAAACCATTTTTCTGTAAGTACAAAAATCCCATATTCTTTCACATCCATGAGGAATGCAAGGACCATGGGGACATCTCAAAACAGTCCCAGAAAACAGGTGGGGAGATCGAGACAACCAAGGAATAGCCACTACACTACACTACACTACTACAGCAAAACATTGAGGCCAATGCGGAGGGACGATAGGAGCTGGGATAGGGGAGGAAGAACAGAGTGGACTATAAGGACTGGGTACCAGAGAGCAAAGGAACTAGGGCAGGAGCTGGGATATGGGAGGGGGAGTGGAGAATAATAGAATGGAGAGGGGACAGAGAGGAAAGGAACTAGGACAGGAGCCTGGATATGGGAGGGGAGTGTAGAGGAATAGAATGGGGAGGGGACAGAGAGGAAAGGAACTAGGACAGGAGCCTGGATATGGGAGGGGAGTGGAGAGGAATAGAATGAGGAGGGGGACAGAGAGGAAAGGAACTAGGACAGGAGCCTGGATATGGGAGGGGAGTGGAGAGGAATAGAATGGGGAGGGGACAGAGAGGAAAGGAACTAGGACAGGAGCTGGGATATGGGAGGGGGAGTGGAGAGGAATAGAATGGGGAGGGGACAGAGAGGAAGGGAACTAGGACAGGAGCCTGGATATGGGAGGGGAGGGGAGTGTAGACGAATAGAATGGGGAGGGGACAGAGAGGAAAGGAACTAGGACAGGAGCCTGGATATGGGAGGGGGAGTGAAGAGGAATAGAATGGGGAGGGGACAGAGAGGAAAGGAACTAGGACAGGAGCCTGGATATGGGAGGGGGAGTGGAGAGGAATAGAATGGGGAGGGGACAGAGAGGAAAGGAACTAGGACAGGAGCCTGGATATGGGAGGGGGAGTGGAGAGGAATAGAATGGGGAGGGGACAGAGAGGAAAGGAACTAGGACAGGAGCCTGGATATGGGAGGGGAGTGTAGAGGAATAGAATGGGGAGGGGACAGATAGGAAAGGAACTAGGACAGGAGACTGGATATGGGAGGGGAGGGGAGTGGAGAGGAATAGAATGGGGAGGGGACAGAGAGGAAAGGAACTAGGACAGGAGCTGGGATATGGGAGGGGAGTGGAGAGGAATAGAATGGGGAGGGGGCAGAGAGGAAAGGAACTAGGACAGGAGCTGGGATATGGGAGGGGAGTGGAGAGGAATAGAATGGGGAGGGGGACAGAGAGGAAAGGAACTAGGACAG
Source organism: Rhinophrynus dorsalis (assembly GCA_037306005.1). NCBI lineage: Eukaryota > Metazoa > Chordata > Amphibia > Anura > Rhinophrynidae > Rhinophrynus > Rhinophrynus dorsalis. The sequence goes on along the minus strand of CM074725.1, from coordinate 1,036,765 downwards.
GAGCCTGGATATGGGAGGGGAGTGGAGAGGAATAGAATGGGGAGGGGACAGAGAGGAAGGGAACTAGGACAGGAGCCTGGATATGGGAGGGGAGTGGAGAGGAATAGAATGGGGAGGGGACAGAGAGGAAAGGAACTAGGACAGGAGCTGGGATATGGGAGGGGAGTGGAGAGGAATAGAATGGGGAGGGGGCAGAGAGGAAAGGAACTAGGACAGGAGCCTGGATATGGGAGGGGAGTGGAGAGGAATAGAATGGGGAGGGGGCAGAGAGGAAAGGAACTAGGACAGGAGCTGGGATATGGGAGGGGAGTGGAGAGGAATAGAATGGGGAGGGGACAGAGAGGAAGGGAACTAGGACAGGAGCCTGGATATGGGAGGGGAGTGGAGAGGAATAGAATGGGGAGGGGACAGAGAGGAAGGGAACTAGGACAGGAGCCTGGATATGGGAGGGGGAGTGGAGAGGAATAGAATGGGGAGGGGACAGAGAGGAAAGGAACTAGGACAGGAGCCTGGATATGGGAGGGGAGTGGAGAGGAATAGAATGGGGAGGGGACAGAGAGGAAAGGAACTAGGACAGGAGCTGGGATATGGGAGGGGAGTGGAGAGGAATAGAATGGGGAGGGGGACAGAGAGGAAAGGAACTAGGACAGGAGCTGGGATATGGGAGGGGAGTGGAGAGGAATAGAATGGGGAGGGGGACAGAGAGGAAAGGAACTAGGACAGGAGCTGGGATATGGGAGGGGAGTGGAGAGGAATAGAATGGAGAGGGGACAGAGAGGAAAGGAACTAGGACAGGAGCCTGGATATGGGAGGGGAGGGGAGTGTAGACGAATAGAATGGGGAGGGGACAGAGAGGAAAGGAACTAGGACAGGAGCCTGGATATGGGAGGGGGAGTGGAGAGGAATAGAATGGGGAGGGGGACAGAGAGGAAAGGAACTAGGACAGGAGCCTGGATATGGGAGGGGGAGTGGAGAGGAATAGAATGGGGAGGGGACAGAGAGGAAAGGAACTAGGACAGGAGCCTGGATATGGGAGGGGAGTGGAGAGGAATAGAATGGGGAGGGGACAGATAGGAAAGGAACTAGGACAGGAGCCTGGGTATGGGAGGGGAGTGGAGAGGAATAGAATGGGGAGGGGACAGAGAGGAAGGGAACTAGGACAGGAGCCTGGATATGGGAGGGGAGGGGAGTGTAGACGAATAGAATGGGGAGGGGACAGAGAGGAAAGGAACTAGGACAGGAGCCTGGATATGGGAGGGGGAGTGGAGAGGAATAGAATGGGGAGGGGGACAGAGAGGAAAGGAACTAGGACAGGAGCCTGGATATGGGAGGGGAGTGGAGAGGAATAGAATGAGGAGGGGGACAGAGAGGAAAGGAACTAGGACAGGAGCCTGGATATGGGAGGGGGAGTGGAGAGGAATAGAATGGGGAGGGGACAGAGAGGAAGGGAACTAGGACAGGAGCCTGGATATGGGAGGGGAGTGAAGAGGAATAGAATGGGGAGGGGACAGAGAGGAAAGGAACTAGGACAGGAGCCTGGATATGGGAGGGGAGTGGAGAGGAATAGAATGGGGAGGGGACAGAGAGGAAAGGAACTAGGACAGGAGCCTGGATATGGGAGGGGAGTGGAGAGGAATAGAATGGGGAGGGGACAGAGAGGAAGGGAACTAGGACAGGAGCCTGGATATGGGAGGGGAGTGAAGAGGAATAGAATAGGGAGGGGACAGAGAGGAAAGGAACTAGGACAGGAGCCTGGATATGGGAGGGGGAGTGGAGAGGAATAGAATGGGGAGGGAACAGAGAGGAAAGGAACTAGGACAGGAGCCTGGATATGGGAGGGGGAGTGGAGAGGAATAGAATAGGGAGGGGGACAGAGAGGAAGGGAACTAGGACCTGAGCCTGGATATGGGAGGGGGAGTGGGGAGGAATAGAATAGGGAGGGGACAGAGAGGAAGGGAACTAGGACAGGAGCCTGGATATGGGAGGGGAGTGGAGAGGAATAGAATGGGGAGGGGACAGAGAGGAAAGGAACTAGGACAGGAGCTGGGATATGGGAGGGGAGTGGAGAGGAATAGAATGGGGAGGGGACAGAGAGGAAGGGAACTAGGACAGGAGCCTGGATATGGGAGGGGGAGTGGAGAGGAATAGAATAGGGAGGGGACAGAGAGGAAAGGAACTAGGACAGGAGCCTGGATATGGGAGGGGGAGTGGAGAGGAATAGAATGGGGAGGGGACAGAGAGGAAAGGAACTAGGACAGGAGCCTGGATATGGGAGGGGGAGTGGAGAGGAATAGAATAGGGAGGGGACAGATAGGAAAGGAACTAGGACAGGAGCCTGGATATGGGAGGGGAGTGGAGAGGAATAGAAAGGGGAGGGGACAGAGAGGAAAGGAACTAGGACAGGAGCCTGGATATGGGAGGGGGAGTGGAGAGGAATAGAATGGGGAGGGGGACAGAGAGGAAAGGAACTAGGACAGGAGCCTGGATATGGGAGGGGAGTGGAGAGGAATAGAATGGGGAGGGGGACAGAGAGGAAAGGAACTAGGACAGGAGCCTGGATATGGGAGGGGAGTGGAGAGGAATAGAATGGGGAGGGGGACAGAGAGGAAAGGAACTAGGACAGGAGCCTGGATATGGGAGGGGAGTGAAGAGGAATAGAATGGGGAGGGGACAGAGAGGAAAGGAACTAGGACAGGAGCTGGGATATGGGAGGGGAGTGGAGAGGAATAGAATGGGGAGGGGACAGATAGGAAAGGAACTAGGACAGGAGCCTGGATATGGGAGGGGGAGTGGAGAGGAATAGAATGGGGAGGGGACAGATAGGAAAGGAACTAGGACAGGAGCTGGGATATGGGAGGGGGAGTGGAGAGGAATAGAATGGGGAGGGGACAGAGAGGAAGGGAACTAGGACAGGAGCCTGGATATGGGAGGGGAGTGGAGAGGAATAGAAAGGGGAGGGGACAGAGAGGAAAGGAACTAGGACAGGAGCCTGGATATGGGAGGGGGAGTGGAGAGGAATAGAATGGGGAGGGGGACAGAGAGGAAAGGAACTAGGACAGGAGCCTGGATATGGGAGGGGAGTGGAGAGGAATAGAATGGGGAGGGGGACAGAGAGGAAAGGAACTAGGACAGGAGCCTGGATATGGGAGGGGAGTGGAGAGGAATAGAATGGGGAGGGGGACAGAGAGGAAAGGAACTAGGACAGGAGCCTGGATATGGGAGGGGAGTGAAGAGGAATAGAATGGGGAGGGGACAGAGAGGAAAGGAACTAGGACAGGAGCTGGGATATGGGAGGGGAGTGGAGAGGAATAGAATGGGGAGGGGACAGATAGGAAAGGAACTAGGACAGGAGCCTGGATATGGGAGGGGGAGTGGAGAGGAATAGAATGGGGAGGGGACAGATAGGAAAGGAACTAGGACAGGAGCTGGGATATGGGAGGGGGAGTGGAGAGGAATAGAATGGGGAGGGGACAGAGAGGAAGGGAACTAGGACAGGAGCTGGGATATGGGAGGGGAGTGTAGAGGAATAGAATGGGGAGGGGACAGAGAGGAAAGGAACTAGGACAGGAGCCTGGATATGGGAGGGGAGTGGAGAGGAATAGAATGGGGAGGGGACAGATAGGAAAGGAACTAGGACAGGAGCTGGGATATGGGAGGGGAGTGGAGAGGAATAGAATGGGGAGGGGACAGAGAGGAAAGGAACTAGGACAGGAGCTGGGATATGGGAGGGGGAGTGGAGAGGAATAGAATGGGGAGGGGACAGAGAGCAAAGGAACTAGGACAGGAGCCTGGATATGGGAGGGGGAGTGGAGAGGAATAGAAAGGGGAGGGGACAGAGAGAAAAGGAACTAGGATAGGAGCCTGGATATGGGAGGGGAGTGGAGAGGAATAGAATAGGGAGGGGACAGAGAGGAAAGGAACTAGGACAGGAGCTGGGATATGGGAGGGGAGTGGAGAGGAATAGAATGGGGAGGGGACAGAGAGGAAAGGAACTAGGACAGGAGCCTGGATATGGGAGGGGAGTGGAGAGGAATAGAATAGGGAGGGGACAGAGAGGAAGGGAACTAGGACAGGAGCCTGGATATGGGAGGGGAGGGGAGTGGAGAGGAATAGAATGGGGAGGGGGACAGAGAGGAAAGGAACTAGGACAGGAGCCTGGATATGGGAGGGGAGTGGAGAGGAATAGAAAGGGGAGGGGACAGAGAGGAAAGGAACTAGGACAGGAGCTGGGATATGGGAGGGGAGTGGAGAGGAATAGAATGGGGAGGGGACAGAGAGCAAAGGAACTAGGACAGGAGCCTGGATATGGGAGGGGAGTGGAGAGGAATAGAATGGGGAGGGGGACAGAGAGGAAAGGAACTAGGACAGGAGCCTGGATATGGGAGGGGAGTGGAGAGGAATAGAATGGGGAGGGGACAGATAGGAAAGGAACTAGGACAGGAGCCTGGATATGGGAGGGGGAGTGGAGAGGAATAGAATGGGGAGGGGACAGAGAGGAAAGGAACTAGGACAGGAGCCTGGATATGGGAGGGGAGTGGAGAGGAATAGAATGGGGAGGGGACAGAGAGGAAAGGAACTAGGACAGGAGCCTGGATATGGGAGGGGGAGTGGAGAGGAATAGAATGGGGAGGGGACAGAGAGGAAAGGAACTAGGACAGGAGCCTGGATATGGGAGGGGAGTGGAGAGGAATAGAATGGGGAGGGGACAGATAGGAAAGGAACTAGGACAGGAGCCTGGATATGGGAGGGGGAGTGGAGAGGAATAGAATGGGGAGGGGACAGAGAGGAAAGGAACTAGGACAGGAGCCTGGATATGGGAGGGGAGTGGAGAGGAATAGAATGGGGAGGGGACAGAGAGGAAAGGAACTAGGACAGGAGCCTGGATATGGGAGGGGGAGTGGAGAGGAATAGAATGGGGAGGGGACAGAGAGGAAAGGAACTAGGATAGGAGCCTGGATATGGGAGGGGAGTGGAGAGGAATAGAATAGGGAGGGGACAGAGAGGAAAGGAACTAGGACAGGAGCCTGGATATGGGAGGGGAGTGGAGAGGAATAGAATGGGGAGGGGACAGATAGGAAAGGAACTAGGACAGGAGCTGGGATATGGGAGGGGAGTGGAGAGGAATAGAATGGGGAGGGGACAGAGAGGAAGGGAACTAGGACAGGAGCTGGGATATGGGAGGGGAGTGGAGAGGAATAGAATGGGGAGGGGACAGAGAGGAAAGGAACTAGGACAGGAGCTGGGATATGGGAGGGGGAGTGGAGAGGAATAGAATGGGGAGGGGACAGATAGGAAAGGAACTAGGACAGGAGCTGGGATATGGGAGGGGAGTGGAGAGGAATAGAATGGGGAGGGGACAGAGAGGAAAGGAACTAGGACAGGAGCCTGGATATGGGAGGGGAGTGTAGAGGAATAGAATGGGGAGGGGGACAGAGAGGAAAGGAACTAGGACAGGAGCTGGGATATGGGAGGGGAGTGGTGAGGAATAGAATGGGGAGGGGACAGAGAGGAAAGGAACTAGGACAGGAGCCTGGATATGGGAGGGGAGTGGAGAGGAATAGAATGGGGAGGGGACAGATAGGAAAGGAACTAGGACAGGAGCTGGGATATGGGAGGGGAGTGTAGAGGAATAGAATGGGGAGGGGGCAGAGAGGAAAGGAACTAGGACAGGAGCCTGGATATGGGAGGGGGAGTGGAGAGGAATAGAATGGGGAGGGGACAGAGAGGAAGGGAACTAGGACAGGAGCCTGGATATGGGAGGGGAGTGGAGAGGAATAGAATGGGGAGGGGACAGATAGGAAAGGAACTAGGACAGGAGCCTGGATATGGGAGGGGAGTGGAGAGGAATAGAATGGGGAGGGGACAGAGAGGAAGGGAACTAGGACAGGAGCCTGGATATGGGAGGGGAGTGGAGAGGAATAGAATGGGGAGGGGACAGAGAGGAAGGGAACTAGGACAGGAGCCTGGATATGGGAGGGGGAGTGGAGAGGAATAGAAAGGGGAGGGGGACAGAGAGGAAAGGAACTAGGACAGGAGCCTGGATATGGGAGGGGAGTGGAGAGGAATAGAAAGGGGAGTGGACAGATAGGAAAGGAACTAGGACAGGAGCCTGGATATGGGAGGGGAGTGGAGAGGAATAGAATGGGGAGGGGGGCAGAGAGGAAAGGAACTAGGACAGGAGCCTGGATATGGGAGGGGGAGTGGAGAGGAATAGAATGGGGAGGGGACAGAGAGGAAGGGAACTAGGACAGGAGCCTGGATATGGGAGGGGAGTGGAGAGGAATAGAATGGGGAGGGGACAGATAGGAAAGGAACTAGGACAGGAGCCTGGATATGGGAGGGGGAGTGGAGAGGAATAGAATGGGGAGGGGACAGAGAGGAAAGGAACTAGGACAGGAGCTGGGATATGGGAGGGGAGTGGAGAGGAATAGAATGGGGAGGGGACAGAGAGGAAGGGAACTAGGACAGGAGCCTGGATATGGGAGGGGAGTGGAGAGGAATAGAATGGGGAGGGGACAGAGAGGAAGGGAACTAGGACAGGAGCCTGGATATGGGAGGGGGAGTGGAGAGGAATAGAAAGGGGAGGGGACAGATGGAAAGGAACTAGGACAGGAGCTGGGATATGGGAGGGGAGTGGAGAGGAATAGAATGGGGAGGGGACAGATAGGAAAGGAACTAGGACAGGAGCCTGGATATGGGAGGGGAGTGGAGAGGAATAGAATGGGGAGGGGACAGAGAGGAAGGGAACTAGGACAGGAGCCTGGATATGGGAGGGGGAGTGGAGAGGGATAGAATGGGGAGGGGACAGAGAGGAAGGGAACTAGGACAGGAGCCTGGATATGGGAGGGGAGTGGAGAGGAATAGAATGGGGAGGGGGACAGAGAGGAAAGGAACTAGGACAGGAGCCTGGATATGGGAGGGGAGTGGAGAGGAATAGAATGGGGAGGGGACAGAGAGGAAAGGAACTAGGACAGGAGCCTGGATATGGGAGGGGGAGTGGAGAGGAATAGAATGGGGAGGGGACAGAGAGGAAGGGAACTAGGACAGGAGCCTGGATATGGGAGGGGAGTGGAGAGGAATAGAATGGGGAGGGGACAGAGAGGAAAGGAACTAGGACAGGAGCCTGGATATGGGAGGGGAGTGGAGAGGAATAGAATGGGGAGGGGACAGAGAGGAAAGGAACTAGGACAGGAGCCTGGATATGGGAGGGGAGTGGAGAGGAATAGAATGGGGAGGGGACAGATAGGAAAGGAACTAGGACAGGAGCTGGGATATGGGAGGGGAGTGTAGAGGAATAGAATGGGGAGGGGACAGAGAGGAAAGGAACTAGGACAGGAGCCTGGATATGGGAGGGGAGTGGAGAGGAATAGAAAGGGGAGTGGACAGATAGGAAAGGAACTAGGACAGGAGCCTGGATATGGGAGGGGGAGTGGAGAGGAATAGAATGGGGAGGGGGGCAGAGAGGAAAGGAACTAGGACAGGAGCCTGGATATGGGAGGGGGAGTGGAGAGGAATAGAATGGGGAGGGGACAGAGAGGAAAGGAACTAGGACAGGAGCCTGGATATGGGAGGGGAGTGGAGAGGAATAGAATGGGGAGGGGACAGATAGGAAAGGAACTAGGACAGGAGCCTGGATATGGGAGGGGAGTGGAGAGGAATAGAATGGGGAGGGGACAGATAGGAAAGGAACTAGGACAGGAGCCTGGATATGGGAGGGGAGTGGAGAGGAATAGAATGGGGAGGGGACAGAGAGGAAAGGAACTAGGACAGGAGCTGGGATATGGGAGGGGAGTGGAGAGGAATAGAATGGGGAGGGGACAGAGAGGAAAGGAACTAGGACAGGAGCTGGGATATGGGAGGGGAGTGGAGAGGAATATAATGGGGAGGGGACAGAGAGGAAGGGAACTAGGACAGGAGCCTGGATATGGGAGGGGGAGTGGAGAGGGATAGAATGGGGAGGGGACAGAGAGGAAGGGAACTAGGACAGGAGCCTGGATATGGGAGGGGAGTGGAGAGGAATAGAATGGGGAGGGGGACAGAGAGGAAAGGAACTAGGACAGGAGCCTGGATATGGGAGGGGAGTGGAGAGGAATAGAATGGGGAGGGGACAGAGAGGAAAGGAACTAGGACAGGAGCCTGGATATGGGAGGGGAGTGGAGAGGAATAGAATGGGGAGGGGACAGATAGGAAGGGAACTAGGACAGGAGCTGGGATATGGGAGGGGAGTGGAGAGGAATAGAATGGGGAGGGGACAGATAGGAAAGGAACTAGGACAGGAGCCTGGATATGGGAGGGGAGTGGAGAGGAATAGAATGGGGAGGGGACAGAGAGGAAAGGAACTAGGACAGGAGCTGGGATATGGGAGGGGAGTGGAGAGGAATAGAATGGGGAGGGGGCAGAGAGGAAAGGAACTAGGACAGGAGCCTGGATATGGGAGGGGAGTGGAGAGGAATAGAATGGGGAGGGGACAGATAGGAAAGGAACTAGGACAGGAGCCTGGATACTGGAAGAAATGTGTTTTTTTTGGGGTTTTTTTTTCCTTCTCTCTCCCCCCCAGTTTTAAGCTGTTATTTATTTCTGGTTTCACACCCTCTGTTCCACTCTCACTACATAGTAATATAATTAAAGAAGTTGGAAACAGATGTGTCCATGAAGTTCAGCCCACGTGGGCAGTGCTTGAACCCCTATTTAAATGTTTGAACTGGTTGTATGTCTGATGTTAAAATGTTAAGTATTTGAATACAAGCAGCCCTCCCCCAAATATGATTTAATTCTGCTCCATTATGTAAGAGGTTGTATTGTGTCGCTCCTAATACAAGCAGTAGATTGTGGGAGCAGTGTATGCACCTCCAAAACTCTCTGTGCTGGGTAATCCATAAAGCGACATTCCAGAGTAAAACACCAATCCAGTGTGAAATAATACAGTAAAGTGCTTTATGTTAATGCAAACAAAAGCCATATATTGTATGTGAAGCTAATAAACTCGCATCTTCTCATTCCCTTCCCTAATTTATTACCAGTAAATACAAGTTACAGTGAAAATAAATGCATCATGCACAAACCTTCTCCAAAGTGGGCAGCACACTCACTGCATTTCTGCTTTCAGGACCCCAGTGAGTGAGGAGCGGACTCTGTGCAGTGGACTAGTTCAGGAGGAGGGGATGGACAATTTTGGTGAAGGTGTGTGTGTGGGGGGGGGGTATTGCATTTGACTTTTGGGAGGCTGCTGAAAGAGGCAGGCATTGTGCGTGATTGGTGGGAGAGTTTAGTGGGTGGGGCTTTGCAGAGGAGCTTGGTGAAGGGGCCTTGTGGGAGAGTTTGGTGGGTGGGGTTTTGCAGAGGAGCTTGGTGAAGGGGGCATTGTGGGAGAGTTTGGTGGGTGGGGCTTTGCAGAGGAGCTTAGTGAAGGGGGCATTGTGGGAGAGTTTGGTGGGTGGGGCTTTGCAGAGGAGCTTAGTGAAGGGGGCATTGTGGGAGAGTTTGGTGGGTGGGGCTTTGCAGAGGAGCTTAGTGAAGGGGGCATTGTGGGAGAGTTTGGTGGGTGGGGCTTTGCAGAGGAGCTTGGTGAAGGGGGCATTGTGGGAGAGTTTGGTGGGTGGGGCTTTGTAGAGGAGCTTGGTGAAGGGGGCATTGTGGGAGAGTTTGGTGGGTGGGGCTTTGCAGAGGAGCTTAGTGAAGGGGGCATTGTGGGAGAGTTTGGTGGGTGGGGCTTTGCAGAGGAGCTTAGTGAAGGGGGCATTGTGGGAGAGTTTGGTGGGTGGGGCTTTGCAGAGGAGCTTAGTGAAGGGGACATTGTTTGAGAGTTTGGTGGGTGGGGTGTTGGAGAAGAAGTTGGTAAAGGGGAAATGTTTTTAGGATTTGGTGGGTGGGGCTTTGTAGAGGAAGTTGGCAAAAGGGGCATTGTGGGAGAGGTGGGGCTTTGTAGAGCATTTCTGATGAGGCCTGGTGAAATGGGTGGGACATTGCATTTTAAGTTTGTTTAAGGGTGGTGAGGGGTGGATATTGGGATGAGGCTCATGTCAGCTCCCTCTGACTGTAAGCAAGTCACTTTATCTCTGAGTGCCTCAGTCACCAAAAAATTGTAAGCTCTTTGGGTCAGGGACATGCATGGAGCCACATTTATACAGTTCTGTGGAGACACTGGTAGGACTATAGAAGAATGAAGATGTTTGGGAGGCAGATTGGGATGGGAGGTGGTGATAAGGGAGGAGCAGTTGGGAGAGGATAATGAAATAGGCAGGGAGGTTTTGTTGCTAGTCTAACTTTACTTTTCGTTTCCTCTGCAGGTGCCAATAACCCCTCTTCTTCCCCAATAATCTTCACTCCACTCTCCCCCATCTCTCATTCACCTGCAAGTCCTTGTGCTTCTCTACCCTCCTCTCTCAACTCTCCCCACCTGACTCCTCCCCCCTCACTGGCCTCTCCCCACCTGACTCCTCCCCCCTCACTGGCCTCTCCCCACATGACTCCTCCCCCCTCACTGGTCTCTCCCCACATGACTCCTCCCCCCTCACTGGCCTCTCCCCACCTGACTCCTTCCCCCTTGATGCCTCCCAAGTTCCAGAGTTGGAGTCTGGTTCCGCTCCTACACAATGTTCGCTCCAAACTTGAGAGTTTTGCAGAGATTTTCTTCACCCCATAAAGGGATTCCGGGATCCTGGGAGAGAAGGAAGGAGGAGACCTGAAGAGGAGGGAAGAGGGGAGAAGCACGAGGAAATAAAGGAGGACACACAGAGGTCACAGCAAGGGGGTGCAGCGATGAATAAAGGAGGTGTCTGCCATTCATCTCCTGCCACAGACCTTGGGGATGACCCAGGGAGCGAATATGCGTCGTCCCTCTCCCTAACATTTCTTAGCCCTGAAACTGGAGGGGGTGCACAGTATACAGGAGCCCCACAGGAGGTAGATGCAGGGGAGAGCTGAGGAGGTTACTGGAACCTGCAGTGAGGAGACGTCTCCCCCCAATTCTCCTGGGCTCATTGGTGACAGGACCGTTCAGCTACAGACTGCAGCCTCAAATTCTGTGTGTGCCATGTGCCGCCCACCACTTCTGCGCTGCCTTTCCTGCCCCTCGCTGCCCCCCGCACAATCATCTTACCCCCGAGATAGAAGTAACAGCCTGGGTACACTGGAAGAGAGGAAAATATCAGCCTCACCGCACCCCTATAAAGCGGCCTCCACTCTGCGCAGGAGACATAGCCTCGGCTCACTGGGGGAGAGCAGGGAGCTGTCCATCTTCTCCCTTACCTGCCTGAGGAAAGAGAAACACCCAGATCTCCTGGGCTCCCCCACCAGCATATGGCACTATCCAGGGCACACGAGGACATTGCACCACATGGAAGGGTAAGTCATAAGAGGGGAACCACCTCATGCGGTGGCCTTCTCCAGCTGCTTGTCTGGCTTATGGAACTTCTGAAGTTCATCTATCCTCTCACCCCCTCCCAACCCCAAAGTGCACTTGTCTTACACCCCCCCCCCCTCCTGTATCTGTCTTACATCCCCCTACCCCCCGTGTGCATCTATCCCCCCCCACCCTCCTGTATCTGTCTTATATCCCCCTACCCCCCGTGTGCATCTATCCCCCCACCCTCCTGTATCTATCTTATATCCCCCTACCACCCGTGTGCATCTATCCCCCCACCCTCCTGTATCTATCTTATATCCCCCTACCACCCGTGTGCATCTATCCCCCCACCCTCCTGTATCTATCTTATATCCCCCTACCACCCGTGTGCATCTATCCCCCCACCCTCCTGTATCTGTCTTATATCCCCCTACCACCCATGTGCATCTATCCCCCCCACCCTCCTGTATCTCTTACATCCCCCTACCACCCGTGTGCATCTGTCCCCCCACCCTCCTGTATCTGTCTCATATCCCCCTACCACCCGTGTGCATCTATCCCCCCACCCTCCTGTATCTGTCTTATATCCCCCTACCACCCGTGTGCATCTATCCCCCCACCCTCCTGTATCTGTCTTATATCCCCCTACCCCCCGTGTGCATCTATCCCCCTACCACCCGTGTGCATCTATCCCCCCCACCCTCCTGTATCTGTCTTACATTCCCCTACCACCCGTGTGTATCTATCCCCCCACCCTCCTGTATCTGTCTTACATCCCCCTACCACCCGTGTGCATCTATCCCCCCACCCTCCTGTATCTATCTTATATCCCCCTACCACCCGTGTGCATCTATCCCCCCACCCTCCTGTATCTGTCTTATATCCCCCTACCACCCGTGTGCATCTATCCCCCCACCCTCCTGTATCTGTCTTATATCCCCCTACCCCCCGTGTGCATCTATCCCTCCACCCTCCTGTATCTGTCTTACATCCCCCTACCACCCGTGTGCATCTATCCCCCCCACCCTCCTGTATCTGTCTTATATCCCCTACCACCCGTGTGCATCTATCCCCCCACCCTCCTGTATCTGTCTTATATCCCCCTACCCCCCGTGTGCATCTATCCCCCCACCCTCCTGTATCTGTCTTATATCCCCCTACCACCTGTGTGCATCTATCCCCCACCCTCCTGTATCTATCTTATATCCCCCTACCCCCCGTGTGCATCTATCCCCCTACTCTCCTGTATCTATCTTATATCCCCCTACCCCCCGTGTGCATCTATCCCCCACCCTCCTGTATCTGTCTTATATCCCCCTACCCCCCGTGTGCATCTATCCCCCCACCCTCCTGTATCTGTCTTACATCCCCCTACCACCCGTGTGCATCTATCCCCCTACCCTCCTGTATCTGTCTTATATCCCCCTACCACCCGTGTGCATCTATCCCCCCCACCCTCCTGTATCTGTCTTACATCCCCCTACCACCCGTGTGCATCTGTCCCCCCACCCTCCTGTATCTCTTACATCTCCCTCCTTCCCACCCTCCTGTATCTGTCTTACATCTCCCTCCTTCCCACCCTCCTGTATCTCTTACATCTCCCTCCTTCCCACCCTCCTGTATCTGTCTTACATCTCCCTCCTTCCCACCCTCCTGTATCTGTCTTACATCTCCCTCCTTCCCACCCTCCTATATCTCTTACATCTCCCTCCTTCCTACCCTCCTGTATCTGTCTTACATCTCCCTCCTTCCCACCCTCCTGTATCTGTCTTACATCTCCCTCCTTCCCACCCGTCTGTATCTCTTACATCTCCCTCCTTCCCACCCTCCTGTATCTGTCTTACATCTCCCTCCTTCCTACCCTCCTGTATCTGTCTTACATCTCCCTCCTTCCCACCCGTCTGTATCTGTCTTACATCTCCCTCCTTCCTACCCTCCTGTATCTGTCTTACATCTCCCTCCTTCCTACCCTCCTGTATCTGTCTTACATCTCCCTCCTTCCTACCCTCCTGTATCTCTTACATCTCCCTCCTTCCCACCCTCCTGTATGCGTCTTACATCTCCCTCCTTCCCGCCCTCCTGTATCTGTCTTACATCTCCCTCCTTCCCACCCTCCTGTATCTCTTACATCTCCCTCCTTCCCGCCCTCCTGTATCTGTCTTACATCTCCCTCCTTCCCACCCTCCTGTATCTCTTACATCTCCCTCCTTCCCGCCCTCCTGTATCTGTCTTACATCTCCCTCCTTCCCACCCTCCTGTATCTGTCTTACATCTCCCTCCTTCCTACCCTCCTGTATCTGTCTTACATCTCCCCCCTTCCCACCCTCCTGTATCTCTTACATCTCCCTCCTTCCCACCCTCCTGTATCTATCTTACATCTCCCTCCTTCCCACCCTCCTGTATCTCTTACATCTCCCTCCTTCCCACCCTCCTGTATCTCTTACATCTCCCTCCTTCCCACCCTCCTGTATCTGTCTTACATCTCCCTCCTTCCCACCCTCCTGTATCTGTCTTACATCTCCCTCCTTCCCACCCTCCTGTATCTCTTACATCTCCCTCCTTCCTACCCTCCTGTATCTGTCTTACATCTCCCTCCTTCCCACCCTCCTGTATCTGTCTTACATCTCCCTCCTTCCCACCCGTCTGTATCTCTTACATCTCCCTCCTTCCCACCCTCCTGTATCTGTCTTACATCTCCCTCCTTCCCACCCTCCTGTATCTGTCTTACATCTCCCTCCTTCCCACCCTCCTGTATCTGTCTTACATCTCCCTCCTTCCTACCCTCCTGTATCTGTCTTACATCTCCCTCCTTCCCACCCTCCTGTATCTGTCTTACATCTCCCTCCTTCCCACCCGTCTGTATCTGTCTTACATCTCCCTCCTTCCTACCCTCCTGTATCTGTCTTACATCTCCCTCCTTCCTACCCTCCTGTATCTGTCTTACATCTCCCTCCTTCCTACCCTCCTGTATCTGTCTTACATCTCCTTCCCACCCTCCTGTATCTGTCTTAAATCTCCTTCCCATCCTCCTGTATCTGTCTTACATCTCCCTCCTTCCCACCCTCCTGTATCTCTTACATCTCCCTCCTTCCCACCCTCCTGTATCTCTTACATCTCCCTCCTTCCTACCCTCCTGTATCTGTCTTACATCTCCCTCCTTCCCACCCTCCTGTATCTGTCTTACATCTCCCTCCTTCCCACCCATCTGTATCTGTCTTACATCTCCCTCCTTCCCACCCTCCTGTATCTCTTACATCTCCCTCCTTCCCACCCTCCTGTATCTGTCTTACATCTCCCTCCTTCCCACCCTCCTATATCTGTCTTACATCTCCCTCCTTCCCACCCTCCTGTATCTCTTACATCTCCCTCCTTCCCACCCTCCTGTATCTGTCTTACATCTCCCTCCTTCCCACCCGTCTGTATCTGTCTTACCTCTCCCTCCTTCCTACCCTCCTGTATCTGTCTTACATCTCCTTCCTTCCCACCCGTCTGTATCTCTTACATCTCCCTCCTTCCCACCCTCCTGTATCTGTCTTACATCTCCCTCCTTCCCACCCTCCTGTATCTGTCTTACATCTCCCTCCTTCCCACCCTCCTGTATCTGTCTTACATCTCCCTCCTTCCCACCCTCCTGTATCTGTCTTACATCTCCCTCCTTCCTACCCTCCTGTATCTGTCTTACATCTCCCTCCTTCCCACCCTCCTGTATCTGTCTTACATCTCCCTCCTTCCCACCCTCCTGTATCTCTTACATCTCCCTCCTTCCCACCCTCCTGTATCTGTCTTACATCCCCCTACCACCCGTGTGCATCTATCCCCCCACCCTCCTGTATCTCTTACATCTACCTCCTTCCCACCCTCCTGTATCTCTTACATCTCCCTCCTTCCCACCCTCCTGTATCTGTCTTACATCCCCCTACCACCCGTGTGCATCTATCCCCCCACCCTCCTGTATCTCTTACATCTACCTCCTTCCCACCCTCCTGTATCTCTTACATCTCCCTCCTTCCCACCCTCCTGTATCTGTCTTACATCCCCCTACCACCCGTGTGCATCTATCCCCCCACCCTCCTGTATCTATCTTATATCCCCCTACCCCCCGTGTGCATCTATCCCCCCACCCTCCTGTATCTGTCTTACATCTCCCTCCTTCCCACCCTCCTGTATCTGTCTTACATCTCCCTCCTTCCCACCCTCCTGTATCTGTCTTACATCTCCCTCCTTCCCACCCTCCTGTATCTCTTACATCTCCCTCCTTCCCACCCTCCTGTATCTGTCTTACATCTCCCTCCTTCCCACCCTCCTGTATCTGTCTTACATCTCCCTCCTTCCCACCCTCCTGTATCTGTCTTACATCTCCCTCCTTCCCACCCTCCTGTATCTCTTACATCTCCCTCCTTCCCACCCTCCTGTATCTGTCTTACATCCCCCTACCACCCGTGTGCATCTATTCCCCCCACCCTCCTGTATCTCTTACATCTACCTCCTTCCTACCCTCCTGTATCTGTCTTACATCTCCCTCCTTCCCACCCTCCTGTATCTGTCTTACATCTCCCTCCTTCCCACCCTCTTGTATCTCTTACATCTCCCTCCTTCCCGCCCTCCTGTATCTGTCTTACATCTCCCTCCTTCCCGCCCTCCTGTATCTGTCTTACATCTCCCTCCTTCCCACCCTCCTGTATCTCTTACATCTCCCTCCTTCCCACCCTCCTGTATCTGTCTTACATCTCCCTCCTTCCCACCCTCCTGTATCTGTCTTACATCTCCCTCCTTCCCACCCGTCTGTATCTCTTACATCTCCCTCCTTCCCTCCCTCCTGTATCTGTCTTACATCTCCCTCCTTCCCACCCTCCTGTATCTCTTACATCTCCCTCCTTCCTACCCTCCTGTATCTGTCTTACATCTCCCTCCTTCCCACCCTCCTGTATCTCTTACATCTCCCTCCTTCCCACCCTCCTGTATCTGTCTTACATCTCCCTCCTTCCCACCCTCCTGTATCTCTTACATCTCCCTCCTTCCCACCCTCCTGTATCTCTTACATCTCCCTCCTTCCCACCCTCCCGTATCTGTCTTACATCTCCCTCCTTCCCACCCTCCTGTATCTCTTACATCTCCCTCCTTCCTACCCTCCTGTATCTGTCTTACATCTCCCTCCTTCCCACCCGTCTGTATCTCTTACATCTCCCTCCTTCCCTCCCTCCTGTATCTGTCTTACATCTCCCTCCTTCCCACCCTCCTGTATCTCTTACATCTCCCTCCTTCCTACCCTCCTGTATCTGTCTTACATCTCCCTCCTTCCCACCCTCCTGTATCTGTCTTACATCTCCCTCCTTCCTACCCTCCTGTATCTCTTACATCTCCCTCCTTCCCACCCTCCTGTATCTGTCTTACATCTCCCTCCTTCCCACCCTCCTGTATCTGTCTTACATCTCCCTCCTTCCTACCCTCCTGTATCTCTTACATCTCCCTCCTTCCCACCCTCCTGTATCTGTCTTACATCTCCCTCCTTCCCGCCCTCCTGTATCTGTCTTACATCTCCCTCCTTCCCGCCCTCCTGTATCTCTTACATCTCCCTCCTTCCTATCCTCCTGTATCTGTCTTACATCTCCCTCCTTCCCACCCTCCTGTATCTCTTACATCTCCCTCCTTCCCGCCCTCCTGTATCTGTCTTACATCTCCCTCCTTCCCGCCCTCCTGTATCTGTCTTACATCTCCCTCCTTCCCGCCCTCCTGTATCTCTTACATCTCCCTCCTTCCTATCCTCCTGTATCTGTATTACATCTCCCTCCTTCCCACCCTCCTGTATCTGTCTTACATCTCCCTCCTTCCCACCCTCCTGTATCTGTCTTACATCTCCCTCCTTCCCACCCTCCTGTATCTGTCTTACATCTCCCTTCTTCCCACCCTCCTGTATCTGTCTTACATCTCACTCCTTCCTACCCTCCTGTATCTCTTACATCTCACTCCTTCCTACCCTCCTGTATCTCTTACATCTCCCTTCTTCCCACCCTCCTGTATCTGTCTTACATCTCCCTCCTTCCCACCCTCCTGTATCTCTTACATCTCCCTCCTTCACACCCTCCTGTATCTGTCTTACATCTCCCTCCTTCCCACCCTCCTGTATCTGTCTTACATCTCCCTCCTTCCTACCCTCCTGTATCTCTTACATCTCCCTCCTTCCCACCCTCCTGTATCTGTCTTACATCTCCCTCCTTCCCACCCTCTTGTATCTCTTACATCTCCCTCCTTCCCGCCCTCCTGTATCTGTCTTACATCTCCCTCCTTCCCGCCCTCCTGTATCTGTCTTACATCTCCCTCCTTCCCACCCTCCTGTATCTCTTACATCTCCCTCCTTCCCACCCTCCTGTATCTGTCTTACATCTCCCTCCTTCCCGCCCTCCTGTATCTGTCTTACATCTCCCTCCTTCCCGCCCTCCTGTATCTCTTACATCTCCCTCCTTCCTATCCTCCTGTATCTGTCTTACATCTCCCTCCTTCCCACCCTCCTGTATCTCTTACATCTCCCTCCTTCCCGCCCTCCTGTATCTGTCTTACATCTCCCTCCTTCCCGCCCTCCTGTATCTGTCTTACATCTCCCTCCTTCCCGCCCTCCTGTATCTCTTACATCTCCCTCCTTCCTATCCTCCTGTATCTGTATTACATCTCCCTCCTTCCCACCCTCCTGTATCTGTCTTACATCTCCCTCCTTCCCACCCTCCTGTATCTGTCTTACATCTCCCTCCTTCCCACCCTCCTGTATCTGTCTTACATCTCCCTTCTTCCCACCCTCCTGTATCTGTCTTACATCTCACTCCTTCCTACCCTCCTGTATCTCTTACATCTCACTCCTTCCTACCCTCCTGTATCTCTTACATCTCCCTTCTTCCCACCCTCCTGTATCTGTCTTACATCTCCCTCCTTCCCACCCTCCTGTATCTCTTACATCTCCCTCCTTCACACCCTCCTGTATCTGTCTTACATCTCCCTCCTTCCCACCCTCCTGTATCTCTTACATCTCCCTCCTTCCCACCCTCCTGTATCTCTTACATCTCCCTCCTTCCCACCCTCCTGTATCTGTCTTACATCTCCCTCCTTCCCACCCTCCTGTATCTGTCTTACATCTCCCTTCTTCCCACCCTCCTGTATCTGTCTTACATCTCACTCCTTCCTACCCTCCTGTATCTCTTACATCTCCCTTCTTCCCACCCTCCTGTATCTGTCTTACATCTCCCTCCTTCCCACCCTCCTGTATCTCTTACATCTCCCTCCTTCACACCCTCCTGTATCTGTCTTACATCTCCCTCCTTCCCACCCTCCTGTATCTCTTACATCTCCCTCCTTCCCACCCTCCTGTATCTCTTACATCTCCCTCCTTCCCACCCTCCTGTATCTGTCTTACATCTCCCTCCTTCCCACCCTCCTGTATCTCTTACATCTCCCTCCTTCCTACCCTCCTGTATCTGTCTTACATCTCCCTCCTTCCCACCCTCCTGTATCTGTCTTACATCTCCCTCCTTCCCACCCTCCTGTATCTCTTACATCTCCCTCCTTCCCACCCTCCTGTATCTCTTACATCTCCCTCCTTCCCACCCTCCTGTATCTCTTACATCTCCCTCCTTCACACCCTCCTGTATCTGTCTTACATCTCCCTCCTTCCCACCCTCCTGTATCTCTTACATCTCCCTCCTTCCCACCCTCCTGTATCTGTCTTACATCCCCCTACCACCCGTGTGCATCTATTCCCCCCACCCTCCTGTATCTCTTACATCTACCTCCTTCCTACCCTCCTGTATCTGTCTTACATCTCCCTCCTTCCCACCCTCCTGTATCTGTCTTACATCTCCCTCCTTCCCACCCTCTTGTATCTCTTACATCTCCCTCCTTCCCGCCCTCCTGTATCTGTCTTACATCTCCCTCCTTCCCGCCCTCCTGTATCTGTCTTACATCTCCCTCCTTCCCACCCTCCTGTATCTCTTACATCTCCCTCCTTCCCACCCTCCTGTATCTGTCTTACATCTCCCTCCTTCCCACCCTCCTGTATCTGTCTTACATCTCCCTCCTTCCCACCCGTCTGTATCTCTTACATCTCCCTCCTTCCCTCCCTCCTGTATCTGTCTTACATCTCCCTCCTTCCCACCCTCCTGTATCTCTTACATCTCCCTCCTTCCTACCCTCCTGTATCTGTCTTACATCTCCCTCCTTCCCACCCTCCTGTATCTCTTACATCTCCCTCCTTCCCACCCTCCTGTATCTGTCTTACATCTCCCTCCTTCCCACCCTCCTGTATCTCTTACATCTCCCTCCTTCCCACCCTCCTGTATCTCTTACATCTCCCTCCTTCCCACCCTCCTGTATCTCTTACATCTCCCTCCTTCCCACCCTCCCGTATCTGTCTTACATCTCCCTCCTTCCCACCCTCCTGTATCTCTTACATCTCCCTCCTTCCTACCCTCCTGTATCTGTCTTACATCTCCCTCCTTCCCACCCGTCTGTATCTCTTACATCTCCCTCCTTCCCTCCCTCCTGTATCTGTCTTACATCTCCCTCCTTCCCACCCTCCTGTATCTCTTACATCTCCCTCCTTCCTACCCTCCTGTATCTGTCTTACATCTCCCTCCTTCCCACCCTCCTGTATCTGTCTTACATCTCCCTCCTTCCTACCCTCCTGTATCTCTTACATCTCCCTCCTTCCCACCCTCCTGTATCTGTCTTACATCTCCCTCCTTCCCACCCTCTTGTATCTCTTACATCTCCCTCCTTCCCGCCCTCCTGTATCTGTCTTACATCTCCCTCCTTCCCGCCCTCCTGTATCTGTCTTACATCTCCCTCCTTCCCACCCTCCTGTATCTCTTACATCTCCCTCCTTCCCACCCTCCTGTATCTGTCTTACATCTCCCTCCTTCCCGCCCTCCTGTATCTGTCTTACATCTCCCTCCTTCCCGCCCTCCTGTATCTCTTACATCTCCCTCCTTCCTATCCTCCTGTATCTGTCTTACATCTCCCTCCTTCCCACCCTCCTGTATCTCTTACATCTCCCTCCTTCCCGCCCTCCTGTATCTGTCTTACATCTCCCTCCTTCCCGCCCTCCTGTATCTGTCTTACATCTCCCTCCTTCCCGCCCTCCTGTATCTCTTACATCTCCCTCCTTCCTATCCTCCTGTATCTGTATTACATCTCCCTCCTTCCCACCCTCCTGTATCTGTCTTACATCTCCCTCCTTCCCACCCTCCTGTATCTGTCTTACATCTCCCTCCTTCCCACCCTCCTGTATCTGTCTTACATCTCCCTTCTTCCCACCCTCCTGTATCTGTCTTACATCTCACTCCTTCCTACCCTCCTGTATCTCTTACATCTCACTCCTTCCTACCCTCCTGTATCTCTTACATCTCCCTTCTTCCCACCCTCCTGTATCTGTCTTACATCTCCCTCCTTCCCACCCTCCTGTATCTCTTACATCTCCCTCCTTCACACCCTCCTGTATCTGTCTTACATCTCCCTCCTTCCCACCCTCCTGTATCTGTCTTACATCTCCCTCCTTCCTACCCTCCTGTATCTCTTACATCTCCCTCCTTCCCACCCTCCTGTATCTGTCTTACATCTCCCTCCTTCCCACCCTCTTGTATCTCTTACATCTCCCTCCTTCCCGCCCTCCTGTATCTGTCTTACATCTCCCTCCTTCCCGCCCTCCTGTATCTGTCTTACATCTCCCTCCTTCCCACCCTCCTGTATCTCTTACATCTCCCTCCTTCCCACCCTCCTGTATCTGTCTTACATCTCCCTCCTTCCCGCCCTCCTGTATCTGTCTTACATCTCCCTCCTTCCCGCCCTCCTGTATCTCTTACATCTCCCTCCTTCCTATCCTCCTGTATCTGTCTTACATCTCCCTCCTTCCCACCCTCCTGTATCTCTTACATCTCCCTCCTTCCCGCCCTCCTGTATCTGTCTTACATCTCCCTCCTTCCCGCCCTCCTGTATCTGTCTTACATCTCCCTCCTTCCCGCCCTCCTGTATCTCTTACATCTCCCTCCTTCCTATCCTCCTGTATCTGTATTACATCTCCCTCCTTCCCACCCTCCTGTATCTGTCTTACATCTCCCTCCTTCCCACCCTCCTGTATCTGTCTTACATCTCCCTCCTTCCCACCCTCCTGTATCTGTCTTACATCTCCCTTCTTCCCACCCTCCTGTATCTGTCTTACATCTCACTCCTTCCTACCCTCCTGTATCTCTTACATCTCACTCCTTCCTACCCTCCTGTATCTCTTACATCTCCCTTCTTCCCACCCTCCTGTATCTGTCTTACATCTCCCTCCTTCCCACCCTCCTGTATCTCTTACATCTCCCTCCTTCACACCCTCCTGTATCTGTCTTACATCTCCCTCCTTCCCACCCTCCTGTATCTCTTACATCTCCCTCCTTCCCACCCTCCTGTATCTCTTACATCTCCCTCCTTCCCACCCTCCTGTATCTGTCTTACATCTCCCTCCTTCCCACCCTCCTGTATCTGTCTTACATCTCCCTTCTTCCCACCCTCCTGTATCTGTCTTACATCTCACTCCTTCCTACCCTCCTGTATCTCTTACATCTCCCTTCTTCCCACCCTCCTGTATCTGTCTTACATCTCCCTCCTTCCCACCCTCCTGTATCTCTTACATCTCCCTCCTTCACACCCTCCTGTATCTGTCTTACATCTCCCTCCTTCCCACCCTCCTGTATCTCTTACATCTCCCTCCTTCCCACCCTCCTGTATCTCTTACATCTCCCTCCTTCCCACCCTCCTGTATCTGTCTTACATCTCCCTCCTTCCCACCCTCCTGTATCTCTTACATCTCCCTCCTTCCTACCCTCCTGTATCTGTCTTACATCTCCCTCCTTCCCACCCTCCTGTATCTGTCTTACATCTCCCTCCTTCCCACCCTCCTGTATCTCTTACATCTCCCTCCTTCCCACCCTCCTGTATCTCTTACATCTCCCTCCTTCCCACCCTCCTGTATCTCTTACATCTCCCTCCTTCACACCCTCCTGTATCTGTCTTACATCTCCCTCCTTCCCACCCTCCTGTATCTCTTACATCTCCCTCCTTCCCACCATCCTGTATCTCTTACATCTCCCTCCTTCACACCCTCCTGTATCTGTCTTACATCTCCCTCCTTCCCACCCTCCTGTATCTCTTACATCTCCCTCCTTCCTACCCTCCTGTATCTGTCTTACATCTCCCTCCTTCCCACCCTCCTGTATCTCTTACATCTCCCTCCTTCCCACCCTCCTGTATCTGTCTTACATCTCCCTCCTTCCCACCCTCCTGTATCTCTTACATCTCCCTCCTTCCTACCCTCCTGTATCTGTCTTACATCTCCCTCCTTCCCACCCTCCTGTATCTCTTACATCTCCCTCCTTCCCACCCTTCTGTATCTCTTACATCTCCCTCCTTCCCACCCTCCTGTATCTCTTACATCTCCCTCCTTCCCACCCTCCTGTATCTGTCTTACATCTCCCTCCTTCCCGCCCTCCTGTATCTGTCTTACATCTCCCTCCTTCCCACCCTCCTGTATCTCTTACATCTCCCTCCTTCCCACCCTCCTGTATCTGTCTTACATCTCCCTCCTTCCCGCCCTCCTGTATCTGTCTTACATCTCCCTCCTTCCCACCCTCCTGTATCTGTCTTACATCTCCCTCCTTCCCACCCTCCTGTATCTGTCTTACATCTCCCTCCTTCCCACCCTCCTGTATCTGTCTTACATCTCCCTCCTTCCCACCCTCCTGTATCTGTCTTACATCTCCCTTCTTCCCACCCTCCTGTATCTGTCTTACATCTCACTCCTTCCTACCCTCCTGTATCTCTTACATCTCCCTTCTTCCCACCCTCCTGTATCTGTCTTACATCTCCCTCCTTCCCACCCTCCTGTATCTCTTACATCTCCCTCCTTCCTACCCTCCTGTATCTGTCTTACATCTCCCTCCTTCCCACCCTCCTGTATCTGTCTTACATCTCCCTCCTTCCTACCCTCCTGTATCTGTCTTAAATCTCCCTCCTTCCCACCCGTCTGTATCTGTCTTACATCTCCCTCCTTCCTACCCTCCTGTATCTCTTACATCTCCCTCCTTCCCACTCTCCTGTATCTCTTACATCTCCCTCCTTCCCACCCGTCTGTATCTGTCTTACATCTCCCTTCTTCCCACCCTCCTGTATCTGTCTTACATCTCCCTTCTTCCCACCCTCCTGTATCTGTCTTACATCTCCCTCCTTCCCACCCTCCTGTATCTCTTACATCTCCCTCCTTCCCACCCTCCTGTATCTGTCTTACATCTCCCTCCTTCCCACCCTCCTGTATCTCTTACATCTCCCTCCTTCCTACCCTCCTGTATCTGTCTTACATCTCCCTCCTTCCCACCCTCCTGTATCTGTCTTACATCTCCCTCCTTCCCACCCTCCTGTATCTCTTACATCTCCCTCCTTCCCATCCTCCTGTATCTCTTACATCTCCCTCCTTCCCACCCTCCTGTATCTCTTACATCTCCCTCCTTCCCACCCTCCTGTATCTCTTACATCTCCCTCCTTCCCACCCTCCTGTATCTCTTACATCTCCCTCCTTCCCACCCTCCTGTATCTCTTACATCTCCCTCCTTCCCACCCGTCTGTATCTCTTACATCTCCCACCTTCCCACCCGTCTGTATCTCTTACATCTCCCACCTTCCCACCCTCCTGTATCTCTTACATCTCCCTCCTTCCCACCCTCCTGTATCTCTTACAGCTCCCTCCTTCCTACCTTCCTGTATCTGTCTTACATCTCCCTCCTTCCCACCCTCCTCTATCTCTTACATCTCCCTCCTTCCCACCCTCCTGTATCTCTTACATCTCCCTCCTTCCCACCCTCCTGTATCTGTCTTACATCTCCCTCCTTCCCACCCTCCTGTATCTCTTACATCTCCCTCCTTCCCACCCTCCTGTATCTGTCTTACATCTCACTCCTTCCTACCCTCCTGTATCTCTTACATCTCCCTCCTTCCCACCCTCCTGTATCTCTTACATCTCCCTCCTTCCCACCCTCCTGTATCTGTCTTACATCTCCCTCCTTCCCACCCTCCTGTATCTGTCTTACATCTCCCTCCTTCCCACCCTCCTGTATCTGTCTTACATCTCCCTCCTTCCTACCCTCCTGTATCTCTTACATCTCCCTCCTTCCCACCCTCCTGTATCTGTCTTACATCTCCCTCCTTCCCACCCTCCTTGTATCTCTTACATCTCCCTCCTTCCCGCCCTCCTGTATCTGTCTTACATCTCCCTCCTTCCCGCCCTCCTGTATCTGTCTTACATCTCCCTCCTTCCCACCCTCCTGTATCTCTTACATCTCCCTCCTTCCACCCTCCTGTATCTGTCTTACATCTCCCTCCTTCCCGCCCTCCTGTATCTGTCTTACATCTCCCTCCTTCCCGCCCTCCTGTATCTCTTACATCTCCCTCCTTCCTATCCTCCTGTATCTGTCTTACATCTCCCTCCTTCCCACCCTCCTGTATCTCTTACATCTCCCTCCTTCCCGCCCTCCTGTATCTGTCTTACATCTCCCTCCTTCCCGCCCA